>CM044116.1:8085841-8427243 GCA_024174645.1 Lemna minuta
AAAACACTCGTATCCTCCCAACCAACGATCAAATTGGGGCGGGCAATCAAGAAACACCCGTATTTTCCCCTTATTTTTCTTAAATATACCGAACTCACAAAGGATGCAATTGAGAGTTTAAGATGAAATCCAATATGTATCGCTCCACACGTACGATTGAATCCCAACCCTTAGCCATGACTGAGGCCTTTTGTACTTTGTGGAAACATGGGAAGTAGTTTTGGTGAATGCATAAATTATTAGGCATCTTTGGTGAGCAGGTAGAGTTTTAGACTTAATGATATGGTTAAGTGAGAAGGAGATGGAAGTCAACAGGGTGCTCAATACCTCTCTTGAGGACAAAATTAAGTCAAATGGTCAATATCATTTGTTGACCGCCTAAGAAACACTAAATTAAGGTCTTTGTAGTCAAAACTTAATGTAATATATGGTTGGAATTATGAATACCCGCTAATGGGCCAAAGTTGACTTGTCAAACCGAAGAAATTCCCATGCATGGGGGTGATGAGCTCAAAGTCGCCGCGCATTTGAGCTTGAAAATTTTGATATTTATAATCTATAAAACCTAGGCTAGGTAGAGATAATTAAGGAGTAAAGCTTTCTAGGTCAATGTGCAGGGATTTCAGGACGAGAACATGTCAATTTTAGTGGCAGGAGAAGGAACTGTTCCAGATTACTTAGATAATTTAGTAATAAGGGGAAGATAGAAGATGTAAGAAATAGAGCTTTAGAGATTCAATATCAAAAGAAGAAATGGGGGAGGAGGATATGGGAGAAGGAGATAATAAAGAATGGAAGGAGAGGAAGCGAAGCTAGAGGAGCGTAAGGGAGAAAACCTGCAGAGAGAAAGATCGTGTGAAGTGCAGAAATGTGGATGAGGAGGATGTGACGAGGAGGACAAAACTGGAGATCCAGGCGAAAGAAGAAAGAGCGCGAAGGCGAGAGAGAATGAGAGAGAGGAAAATGGAGAGTATGTGAGCGATTCGAAGGGAGAGAGGAAGAGAAATTGAAAGAGAGAGAGAGGTCTTGCAAGACAGGAGAGAAAGATCGAGGGACCAAAATAGATGATGAGTTTGAGAGAGAGAGAGAGCGTTGGAAAGCTTGACAATCGAACATGCGAGCGGCAGGGAATTCACGAAAGAGAGAGAAAACGGGATCGAAAGAGGGAAATCCAGAGGGTGAGAGAGATTTTTTTGGGGGAAGAAGTCAACGAAGTGGAAGGCGGACAAAGTGCAAGAGAGGAGGAGACTATAGAGATTATGCGAGAGAGGAGGTGAGAGATATTATAAAAAAAAAAAGTAGCAAGAGAGCGAGCGAGGAACAGGATGCAGTGTGAGGAAGCGATTTGAAGAAGAGAAGCAAAATCAAGAGAGAAGAAGAAAGAGACATCGAAAGAAGGATTGAACGAGGTGGACAAAGAAAGTTCCAAGGAGAGCGAGTGTGGGTTGGCGGAAGCTAGAGATTGAAAGGGAAAGAGGGCTTTAGAGAGAGAAATTTAGTGAGATAGCGCGGGACTAAGAGAGAGGGCGAGATGGACAGAAAGACGGAGCGAAAAGAGAGGGAGGATCGAGGAGAGAGGCAATTCCGGAAGAATGCAAAAGAAAGAGAGTGCGAGGGAGAAATCAAGAGCAATCGGGAGAGTCGGAGAGATTACTCGATAGAAAAAGAAATCTCAAGTGGTTGAAAAGGAAAGAGAGAGAATGGAAGATCGTGAGAGGTAGACAGAGAGGGGGATAGCACAATCGGGGAAAGTATTGCGAGGAGGGAGCCGGCGAACGAGAGAGACTATGGAATGTAAGAGGACATGGAATAAGATGTGAGGGAGAAGAAAACTGAAAAAAAACTACCATTAACGTTTAATTCTTCAACTCCATTCCAAAGGGAGGAACGCCAAGAGAAATCCTAAACCTAGGGGAGAGAAAGAACAACTGAAGAGTAAGAAGAAGCCCTAAGGGTTCTCCTCCTTTAGGGCCCCATTTTATGCTTTAACAGGCCCTTGAAATATGTTCCTTCAAATTTTGTCCTTTAGAAGATGTTCTCCTTGATTGTTTTATAAATTTTCCTGAAATAAATAATTAACATTTATCTAGAAAAATTCTATTTTAAGAAAAATTATCTAACAAAAACTTTCAGTCATGAAATGGTGGGTGTAATGGCATATTCATGAGTTTAATGTAATCATGTAAGAACATTTTATGAATACGAACAATCACTTTTGGAAATTTTGTGCTCTGATCAGGGGGGCCAATTTGGGCCAGAACATGGGCAAGAATCCCTTGAGGAGGATTTGGAAAGAATTTCCTAGAGAGTTCTTGGAACCAATAAACTTCGACTAAAAAGTGGAGCCAGAAAAAATATGGATCTGTGGCTATCCTGATTCCAAGATGTGGAGAGAGATTAGGAAAAGTGACAGGCTTATTTCAAGGGTCTCGAAGAGGAGGAAATTGTTCTCTTCTTCCCCTCTTCCTCTCGGCTAAACTCCCTTTTTGAATGAATTTTTATTTTGTTTCTTGATTTTTCCTCTCTCTCTCTAGAGTTCTATTCTCTCTTCAACGTTCTTGGTGGAATTCGACCCTTCTCGCTGCTTTCACTTGAAAAAGAAAGTTCTCTCAAGGCTGTGACACCGAGGAGCACCTCCAAACTGGGTAAGTCCCAAATTCACTCAAGAAGGCAGTAGCTAACTACTTAAGCTGTTGAGTCCTCATCAAACCAGTTACGAGATCATTCTACGATGTCAACTACCTTGATTTATTTTGACTTTTCATTTGTTCAATTTGAGCAAGTATCTATCACCATTGCAGCTTGAGGAGTGTGAAATCTCGTCAAGGCCTAACACTTGCCTATATCAATCTCATCTCTTGTGAAACCCTAATTCTATTCTTGTGCGTTGTCCCATTCTATCCTTTTTCGGTGTACACACGTACAGTTAGATAGTAGGCTGGATGCCCATCTAGAAATTTGTGTGTAATCTTACCTTTGATTTAAACTTTTAGAATTTCTGTGAGTTCTCTTACCAAATAATAAAGTCAGAAACTCACCAAAACCAAGAGAAGGGAGTTTGAATCCTTCAATTCTCATCGATGTAAATCCAAATTCCACCAAGCTACACCATGAAAAGGATTCCTAATCATTAGAGTACTTCAAAGGTCTCTTTACTGCTTGAGATAATCAGCAAGAGCCTTATTTGGGAGATTAACTGGAGTAATAAAGAGTTTTAATCGTAAACAGAGGATGGGTATTGGGCATTTTTCTTCCATCACTATGCAATATATCCTAGAAGTTAGATCACATAATAAGATGTAACGAAAAAGAAGCAATTGAATGAGGAACTAAGCTATCTAAAAAATCATCGCTGGAATTTTGGGAGACTTCCTCCAGCAGAAGAACGGAGGGGCACCCATTTCAAGGCGTATAAATGGTCAATCATATCATTCGGATACTAAATTTGTGGATGGTTATGGTAATAAAGCATTTAATGTATGACTAAAGAGGAGCATTCGTGGCTACTTCAGTGTGCTCTTTCGTAAATTTAAATACAACTTTTGAAATAATAATTCAACGACAAATATAACTATCCATCATTAGTTTCAAAAAACGCATTTTTCCATCTTCGCAAGGAATTTTCCTGTTGTCATTAGTGTCAGACGTAATGGTGATCTTTTTGGAGGTGAAACGATTGATCATAGCCGTACAACATCTTTTCTCCTTTCATGCATCATTCTCACAAAAAATATTCAATAAAATTTGAAAGATTCTTAACACCTAGGATTGTCGTATGTATCTAATATACATCATATACATACATATAGATGATTTTATGTGGGGACATCTAAAACGCATCTTTACAAACACCTGATGAGGGGACCATGAGAAATGATCTTGGCTATGGGAAAGTAAGCAAAGATAACTTTTTAACAATCTTGGCTGATCCCCAGACAACATTAAGTGGATGGTTTCTCTGGTTAAAACAATGCATCAAAACTGTTCAACTAAGATTAAAGACAGCATTTCAGAAGCATATATAGAAAGAGTAACATAGCTATTGAGAAGACGAGATTAAAGATCATCAAAACTTCCAAGAAAAAATGGTACCATGATTAATAATCATGGCGTTACCAGTAATGTAAAAGTTGACTGGCCCATCAGAGAACAAACTTCCACTTGAAGCCAATTTGAGCAATAACATGATTCATCAGCAAAACAGTGTTTGGGCTGCTAACTATTAAAGCCCTACATAAACCGTAATCATAGAAGGTATTCTAGTAATACAACATAATAGCATGTAGGCAACGAATAGGGCCAGGGCTGTAAGGATAACACATCTGGGAATAGATCATTTGAGAGGCCTTATGTGGGGTTCTGGAGAGGAAGGGGAATCCCTCTCCAAGTGCATTCCTTGGTTACATCTAATTCCCTGGTTATTCTAGTAATTCTTAAAAGATGCAATCTAGGATCAGAGCATAAAAATCCCTAACTGCCACAGTATGCTTCCACGAGATGATTCTACGAGGACATGATGAAAATAAAATGATGAAAAATCACAACACAAACATTAAATGATTGCAGAAAACTAACAGCAACCATTTCACTAGTTTGTTCACATAAATATGGACGGATGGGGCTCACCCAGAGTGAATCTGTTACGCTACATAACTGATCAACAGTAGCTCATCAAAATCTCCAATCACAAAGCGTAAGGAGTGGCATAAAATAAAGATCATGTTGTGAACAGACTCTTGACCTTACATATTGGAGAGAGAATGGAGAAAAATATAAATAGATGAAATTTCATCAGAAAGATTAGAGTTTGGATATTGCACCTCAGCTCTCCACCTGCTCTCTCAGCCTGCGAATAGTGCTCCGCACAGTAACTGCACTAGCCGTGCTAAAATAGGAAAAATTCCTTTCCGTCAGATGACATTTTTTTAATTTGGGGAAGATCTCCAGGATGAGGAAAAAATCAACTCACTTCAAAGTATATGCGCCTCCAGCTTTGACTTTGCCGCAATCCCTGCAGTTCCAAATCCCGGTAGCCTTCCTCTTCACCGAGTACTGAAAAAGGACGTCAGTTTACGGATAAGTAATCTGCGGAATGTAGGAAAACTAAGGTTTTAAAGATGGTACATAAGTAGCCAGACGATCATCTGTGCAAACTAAGACTCTTCTACCTTGCCGCAAAACTCGCAGAAGTATTTCGCGTGCTGAGATACTTCCATTTTCTTAATCTGCTTCCGCAAACTGGCACCGTATCTGGTACCTGATTTATCCAAAAAAGAGAGTTGAGAAAAACGGAAATCTGAACATCCATTAGATTTCATATTTCTTACCATATTTTCCAACGATTCCAGCCTTCTTGGTGCGCTTCGTCTGAAGGAATGCAGAAAAAATATTTCGTCAGCGAAAACATGATTAACTCCTCGATTTAATCTGGAAAGACACTTCAAAAGAAATCCATCACACAAAGAAAAATCTTGCGACAGCACACGCTACAACATCAATAAAAACATACAGATCTCCTCACAACTAGTAAAAAGAAGACCAAAAAGATTAAACCATGAGATGTGACTCAAATAAGATAAACTCACCATCGAAGCAGCTTTAAGCGACGAGATCCACCGACAGCTGAGGAGATGGAAATGGAAGTGGGAAAAATCTCGCGGCGGAGCGAACTCTGTTCTAATAGCTTTAGGGTTATGGGGGAACCCAATCAACGACCAGGATTGCTCTAGATCAGATCGACTGAGGGGATAAGTCATCTTGTGAATTAAGATTAAACTGAGGGGTATAATTGAGATTTGGGATCTAAGTTTTGGCGCCAAACGTCTCGTTCCCGCGCTTTTTAGCAAAGCACGTCTTACCATTTCTATTCCCCGGAAGAGTGAAGTGCGGAGCCCGTTAACGAGAGAGGGACATGGATGCCGTCACTGGATTCTTTGTGGATGAGAAATCGATCCAGGTCGAAACTCTCTTCTTGGAATTCCTGCGGAAGTAAGTATTTTGCTTCTTTAATTTGAGTTCTAGCTTTTTTCAATTATTTTCTGAATTAGAAGCGTGATCCGGCCGATTTGTTCGGTAGATTCAAAGATGAGCTGGTGTCCGTCGAACCTCTGTACGAATCGGAGATTGACGCCATGAAATCCAACGAATCGACAACCGTATTCGTGGATTTCTCTCATGTAATGAGCTTCAGCGATGATCTCCAGAAATCCATCTCGGAGGAGTATTTAAGGTGCCGTTTCTTCCTGGTGACGTCTCAAACTTTGTTTATTTAGACGTTTTTGATGATCATGTGTTGTTCTTCAGATTCGAACCGTGTCTGAGGAATGCTTGCAAGAGATTCGTGATGGAGCATAAACCGGCAGATAATAGGCCTTCTTTCTTCCTGGACGATAGCCCTAATAAGGACATAAACGTGGCTTTCTTCAATATCCCCCTCTTGAAGAAGTATATTGCCATAATTTCGTTGTACTCGTGCTTTATTTATTTCATAATTTACTTTTTCATCCAAGGTTGCGGGAGCTGACGACATCGGAGATTGGGAAACTGATTTCCGTTATGGGAGTCGTCACTCGCACGAGTGAAGTGCGGCCGGAGCTTCTCTCCGGAACTTTCAAGTGCTTGGAGTGTGGTACTATAGTGAAGAACGTCGAACAGCAGTTTAAGTACACGGAGGTAACCGTTACTGATAACCTCTTATATCTTGACTCTTCTAGTAATATCTTTGTTTGAATCCAACTCCATGAGTGAATTTTCTTAACGGGGTTCATAATCATGAACTGTTTATATCATGACTTTTCTTAATCAAATTACCAATTCTTTGTAATGTTCTTCGTATATACCTTATTGGAAACAGTTTCTATCCTTTCTCTATTGGAATCAAACTCTACAGGTGACTTTCGTTACACCGTCGGACATTCATGTAGCTATGAATAGGTAGTGGTATTATTGGTATAACCTCTTCTGACTACAGTTTCTCTCATTTCTCAGTTGGAATCAAACTCCAATGATGATTTTTTCTAGTGATTTTTGGACATTAATGTAATTATGAGTAGCTTGTGGTATTATTGGTATAATCCTTATTGATTATTTATTATCTCATTCCTCTGTTGGCATTAAATTCCATGAATGAATTTTCAAATATTTGTGGGCATTAATGTAATTATGAATAATTGTGTAATTTTGCTTACCCCAAATTCTCTGGGCCCTTGATTTCTATTCTATTGTATGTCAGCCTATCATATGCACCAATGCTACCTGTTCAATTCGGAACAATTGGGCGTTGCTCCGACAAGAGAGCAAATTTACAGACTGGCAAAGAGTCAGGGTCCAGGAAACCTCAAAGGAGATTCCTCCAGGATCTCTTCCGCGTAATTTGGACGTAATCCTCAGACATGAAATGGTTGAACAAGCAAGAGCTGGAGACACGTAATCAGCCTTCCCCTAAATTTAATTCATTGAATTGTCTCGTTGACAATGATTTTGACTTAGTTTCTAATCTGATCAATGCAGAGTTATCTTCACGGGCGCATTAGTTGTTGTACCAGATATCATGGCGTTGACTTCTCCTGGAGAAAGAGCTGAATCTCGACGTGAAGCTCCACAGAGACAGAATACCACCTCTGGGCATGAAGGTGTTAAGGGTCTTCGGGCTCTAGGCGTGCGAGATCTCTCTTACCGCCTCGCTTTTATTGCAAATTCTGTGCAGGTGAGTTACAAGATATTGAACTTGAAAGTTTTATTTACATAATCTTGTAGGACATTTAAATGTAGACCGGGCTAAAATAGAGTGTGGAGTAAACAAGCAATATTGAGAGGGCAGTTTACAGGTGCATTTGTATCCTATATCCCTGAAAGATTAACTATGAAGGGGACTTGAATCTCTCTTGAAGTGTATTTCCTGGATAAATGGCAGTTGCATCTGGTCGCATTGCAATTATTCTTTATATGACATAGGATCATAACAATTTTTTATGTTCTCATCTTATCTGAATTTTTGTTTTTCTTTAGGTAGCAAATGATAGGAAAGAGAGTATACGTGACAGGAGAAAAGATGGTGATGACGAAGAAAGACATGAATTTACGGTTAGTTTGGCAAATGTGTAACTAGAATTTTTGTGGATAATTGAAATCTGTAATTTGTTTTGAATTGCAGCAAGAAGAGGAGAATGAAGTCGCCCAAATGAGGAACACTCCAGATTTCTTCAACAAGATGGTGGAGAGCATCTGCCCCACTGTTTTCGGCCACCATGAGATCAAGAGAGCAGTCCTTCTTATGCTCCTGGGTGGTGTTCATAAGTTCACTCACGAGGGCATCAAACTAAGAGGAGATATAAATGTCTGTATTGTTGGTGATCCCAGTTGTGCCAAGTCCCAATTCCTCAAGTAATTCTAACAACTTACTGTCTCTCATTTTAGCTAACCACATGCACTATGTCTCTTCATTTAGCTTACTTTTTCAGAAACCTCAACTTCTATCACAGCCTACCCAAATCTCTTTTTCTAACAACCTACTTGCTCAATATCTTCTTTTCACCTAATTACCATATTCAAAATCTCTCATTTAGATAGCCTCTTTCTCTAAATCTCCTGCTTGCTGGCCACAGTAAAAAAAAATCTCTGCTTTTAGCTGACAGCTTGCTCAAAATTTCCAATTAATATAGCCACTCAAAATTTCCCTTTCTTTTGGAAATCCACCTGTTCAATCTTCTTCTCTCTGATACCGCTCACTTAAAATCTCTGTTGTAACCAACCTCGTTTTTGAAGCTAACCACCGAGTCAATTTCTCTCCTTTGCTTAACTATTTCCTCTTATTTTTGTTCTTCCACTAAACAAAAACTTCCTTAAGCTAATCACTCAACGAAGTAGAATGTATTTCTTTGCAACTTCATATCATAGGTACACTGCTAGCCTTGTTCCACGGTCCGTCTACACCTCTGGGAAGTCTTCTTCAGCTGCGGGTTTGACTGCTACCGTTGCCAAAGAGCCTGAAACTGGAGAATTCTGCATCGAGGTACATTATCCAAGAATTCGCATAAATTTTAAATGTGTAGTATCAGTGTCCTTATTGTCCTGTAAAAATCACGCTCTTTACAACAATCCTCAGGCTGGAGCTTTGATGCTGGCAGATAATGGTGTCTGCTGTATTGATGAATTTGATAAGATGGATATCAAAGACCAGGTAAACATAAATTAATGTTTCTGCTTCGTTCCAAAATTCTAAACTTTTTCAGTTAATGATGAAAACCCAAAAATCCAGGTTGCAATTCACGAGGCAATGGAACAACAAACAATCAGCATCACCAAAGCAGGGATTCAAGCCACTCTCAATGCCAGAACATCCATTCTTGCCGCCGCAAATCCAACTGGTGGACGTTACGATAGATCCAAACCACTGAAGGTAGTATCATAATCCCTGATTTAGGCCAATATTCTTTCTTAAATCAAGTAACTGATCTCTTGTAATCATTAAATTCAGTACAATGTGGCTCTCCCTCCTGCCATCCTCTCAAGGTTTGACTTGGTCTACGTGATGATTGATGAGCCAGATGATAACACAGACTATCACATCGCCCACCATATCGTAAGGGTTCATCAGAAGAGAGAAGATGCAATCGCTCCCGCATTTACTACTGCAGAGCTTAAGCGTTATATTCTCTTCGCCAAATCCCTCAAACCAAAGGTTACACTTTTTCCTCTCCTAACAATTGATTACGTGGAACATAAGTTTCATGGATTACTTTTTCAGCTAAGTACGGAAGCTAGGAGAGTGCTCGTGGAGTCGTACGTAGCACTCAGAATGGGAGATGCGGCTCCTGGAAGCAGAGTTGCTTATCGGATGACGGTGAGGCAGCTTGAAGCTTTGGTTAGGTTATCAGAAGCCATTGCTCGGAGTCATTTGGACAGAGTGGTAAATATCTTGTGGTCTTCTAATTGGCTGATGATTAGTTAATTTCCTAATCAACTCTGCTCTCTACATTTCAATTGATGCAGGTGCAGCCAGCACATGTGCGCATGGCAGTTAGATTACTAAAGACTTCCGTTATCAGGTAATGAAATTTCTCAGTTATCAAACAACAACGATCAATAGAATCGCGTCTTAACTCTCTATATCTCATAGCGTGGAATCAAGCGAGATTGACCTATCTGACTTCCAAGAAGAGGGAGATGAACCGCTCGCTGACAGAGCTGAAGAACGAGCCACTCCTGAGCAGCCAACCGTTGCTCCCGAAGGTGAGTTTTCAATTAATCACGAAAAGTAAAAAACAAGTGAATTGTAAGTCAACGCACTGAGTCACGACTTTTTAACCCTGAAGCAGACGTCAGCAGACCAAGGAGAAAGATAACCACTACTGAAGAACATTTCCAGAGAATCACTCGTGCTCTTATCATGAGACTTCGTCAGCACGAGGAATCTGTCGCGAGTGATGGTTAGTGAAGCTTTCATCTTATTTAAGTATCTGAATTATAATAATAGTTATTATTATTTACTAAAAATTCAGGGACTGGGTTGGCTGGAATGAGGCAAGGAGATCTGATTGTATGGTACGTGGAGCAACAGAACGCCCAGGGTGCGTACAGTTCTGTGGATGAGGTGAAGAGGGAAGTGGAATGCATCAAGGCCATAATAGAGGTTAGTCAATTTTACTTGTAGTCTTCTGAAGTCAACATTGTGTCAGAGTTTGACTTTCATGTGGTCGCGGGGTGCAGAGCTTGATTCAAAGGGAAGGCCATCTGATTGTGATAGACGATGGAAGTGAAGCGGGAGCTGATGCGGCTGAGTCAACTCGGTCAATGTCCGCCAGGGAAAGAAGAATTCTAGCAGTGGCGCCGAATTATGTTGTCGATTGATTCTTTTTGCGGTGTTTTGTATTTTTAACCATTAAAATTCCGGGAAATTTAAAGTAGTTATAAAGTCGAGTATCGAGAAAGATAAAAGGGACTCAATACCTGCGATGCTAAATCTGAGGTGCTTTCTCGCACTTGAAAATTAGTGGGATCTATTGACTAGAAATTTTACGAGCGCTACGTATCCTGGAAACTGGAAAGTGAGAAAGTTACCATTTCACTGCATGCAGTAGATTCGTTTTCCATGGGAGAAATCAAGGTACATGATCGTCTAATCCCAGGGCCGAATGTGTCTTTGGTGCAGTACGGCGCATCCCTCTTTCCTCTCGCACACTTCATTCCGCACCATGTCATGTCTTTTCTCCTTGTTTTAATGGATCTCGGGTTAGGCGCGACCATGGACATGGTCAGGGGTCGGCGTTGGGTAGCCGAAGGACTCAGGGACCTTTTTTCTGTCCAGTTCTATCTCTTTCTCTCTCTAAGAGCGGTGGTGGGAGGCGGCGAAAATGAGCACTCTCCCCTGCTGCTTCCGTGTCCAAGCGATGAGCTTCGACGTCAACGAGGACGATCCTAGTATGCCTGATCATCAATCAAGGGAGAAAAAAAAAAGAGGAAAAGAGAAGGGGAAGAGCAGGGGTGGTAAAACCGTTCGATCAAGTGCCTGATCATCAATCTGTCGCTCGATTTTTCGATTCTTGATTTTTAAGAAGGCCAATCGATGAAGTCAATAAAAATGGGATGGCGGGCTACCTCCAATTGTAAGGTAGATCGATTGATCCACCTTAGGGTAAAGGTTCGTTAAAAGAGTAGAAATGGTATCAGCATTTTATCTATTCTTTTTTAAAGAGATAATTCCTCTTCCAATTTTGAACCAGTATTCAAATATACCAATCTCTGCAAAATGTTCATATAAATGTGCATTAATGTCGTCTACCACCTGCATTGAGCAAAAAAGGATATACATTTAACCGTCTGCATTGAGTCTTGGGTGTTGAGAATGCAAGCTTCATCCTCCATCGCTTGCACATTGTACTCCATGTAGATTTGGGTGTCAATATGCTTTTCATGGCTAAAAGTCGATTGAGTAGGTACTACCCCCAAAATTGAAGTATTTGTTCAAGAATAAAATCTTTATATGTAAAAGTTATGTATATTTGCTTTATTAGTACTACGTCTCCCACAAAACCAAACATTCGTCTCATAGTGTACCTTTACTTTAAGAACTTATCTCTCATAACCTTGTATGTTCCGTAAGAGAGCACATGAATTTATAAAGGAATTTCGTGATTTAATCTGGACCGTCCGTTTTTCTTTCAAAGAATCGACGGCTCAAATGAGGCCACGTTGCACGGAATAAGTGGGTCACGATCCCCATAACGCGGGCTCCACCTTTTCTTCATTTCTGTCGTTTGATCTTCATCGGAGCGTCCACAATCCGCCACGTGTTACTCCAAGATTTACCAATTGTGAGATTAATTCCTTGTCATTAGATCTCACTAATGACATCGAGATGTGCGAATTTTGCACATGCTTGTGATTGAGATTTGGTGGATCGGGTTCCACCAGTAGGCATTGCATTGATCGTTAACCCTTGAAAGTGGTTAGCTGATAACATGCAATTTATACATGAAATCATATTTTTATTAATACAAATTAAGGCATAAAACATTCCATGCTTATGCATGTTATCATAATTTGAGTGCATATCAATCATTTCAGACAATTTTAAGTTATAATATCAATAAAATGCATTATTTTAGGGATAATTATGCATAATTAAAATAATATATTTTAGAGTAGATTATTCCCATATATATTTGAAATTATAATTAGGTTTTAATGTTAAATAGTAAGAGAAAATACTTTTTATACACTCATTTATTTTTTCTAAGTTTTATTTTCTAAGAGAAATGAGTGTATTTTTGAAACGAAAATTTATTCTCTAGTTATTTATTAAATTTGACTTTTAAAATGATATATTATTTAATATCTGATCGAAAAAAATAAATTTGGATTAATTTGGAGTTGTATTTTAAAATTTATGAATTTTCTAAATTTTAAGAAATTTTCTAGAATTTTTTCGAATTTATTTGGATTTATTTTGAATTAAAAATATTTAAAATATATCTTTTAATATCATGCGTTGATATGGCAGCTGACGTGACGGGGGTGATTACGTGTCACCACTTGGCGACATATGTACACGCCACATGCCGCACAGTGTGCATGTGTTGGTGTATGTGCACGTGTGCGCGCAAGTGCAATTAGTGGGTTAAGCATCCATTGAGTATTTTTGCTAACTCACTATATACACTCTATTTATATACATGTCTGATTGCGTAATCCAATTGGCGACTTGGCACGATGTGAAGCATCCAATTGACGCGAAAAGATGCGATTTAATCTTAGCCCCTCATTTTCACTTAAGTGAGGGGGGTATGTGACAATATTTGACAGGATGACGATTCATTTTATTAATAGGATCAATCCTAACTGTTTATCTAAGGAGTTATAATTGCTAGGATTTGAAGAGCCATTTGAGAATCTAAAATGTCGATTCATGATCGGATGGACAAAATCTTGCGACCCTCTCTCCTCGCGCGATCACGTGGCGCGATTCTAACGCTCTGATGAAGATCTGACGATCGCGACTTAACCATAATGATTCGCATCTTCGAATTCCATTGCGACCATTGATCTCATCAAGGAGAAGATCCAATGGTCACGCCCAAATTCAAAACATTATAAATTCTCTCTCTTCGATGGAATATATATTCTTGGATGTTTCGAGCTATCGAATTATTTAGTGATAAAAGCATAAAAAGTAATTATAAACACCTATGAATTGCTTTTATTTAACTCTATTAACTCTTGAACATATCATCACATCCACCATCTCATGATTGAATAGTTTATAATATAAGGACATCAAATAGAAGTCCTCTACATGAATTTTACCTTCTTTATTTCAGGAACAATAGAAGAAAGAGCACCTCCTCTAGAGCAACGACTTAATGGGCTGTCCAAGAAAAGTCTCTTTGAGCCCAGTCAAAGAAGTCATCGAGGAGGAGATTCTCCACGGGAAATTTCTTCTCGAAGATCCCACAAAAAGGTAAAAAGCTCTTTGAGGGGGCTGCTGACTCTTCTCTCCTTCTTCTTCCTCCTTTCGGCTGATCTTTCTCTCTACGAGGTTCAGGATTTCTCTGATGTTCTTCCCGTTCAAATGTAGTTTAAGAATTCGAATCAGAAATATTGGAATTGTAAGGATCTCAGTCATTATTATTGTCCCTTGATCACTTGTTCGTGCTTTCTCCCTTGATCAACCTCTCTCATGACTGCACAATCTCTCTAAATTCATCTTGCGATCTCTCTCAGTCTTCTTCCACTCTCTTTCAATCTTCTGTTTCCTTTAAACCGCCATTCCATGTCTACTTCTGTCACTTATGTATGCCCTTCTCTATCTCCATTCCTCGAATTTGCATGAATGTGATTTGGAGCTCCTCCCTCCATCTTTAGCCATCTCGCTCCCCCTCTCTCTTTCCTGCTTCCCCTTTTGCGTTCTCCTTTTCTCTCTTCCCCTTTCCTTTCTCTTTACAGCCGCTCCAATTCTATCTATCCTTTTTTCCGCTCTCGGCTATCCCGATTCTCCGCCCACTCTCTCTAAATCTCTCTCTCTAACTTCCTCTCGCAATCTCACGTTCTTTCTCCTAATCTCCCCTCACGCACTCTCTCTCTTCCATGCCTTTTTTTATTCTTTTCTTCTGCAATTCCGCCTCTATTTCTCTCAAAATTCCGTCTTGGCTCTCTAGTTCGCTTTGCCTCCCTCTCGCTCTCCCCCATTGACTATTTCCGGCCCCCTCCTACTCTCTCAAGTATTCATTCCCTCTTCTCACGCTCGTTCTCTCTCCCTCACGGAATTCCCTGATTTCATCCTCCGTCACCCTCTTTCACGAGTTTTCTCTCTTCCAGGTACTCTTTCTCACTCTTTCAAGTTACGTTTGCAGTCCTCTCCTTCCCCCCTTCTCCATTTCTCGCTTTCATCCCTTCTAATTTCCCTTGCCAATTTTCCCCCCTCTAGTTTCTCTTCACAAACTCTCATTCCCTCCCTCTTAATCACGTCTCTTCCCCGAATTTTTTCTATATTTTGATCTCACGTTTTTTGAAATTCACTCTCTTCTGCTCTTTCGAAGTTCCTCTCTCCTGCGCAACCTCTTTCTTTGCAAACTCTTCTTCTTCTTGCTCTGATTTAATTTTTCCAGCGTTTCGTGCTCTTGCGTCCAGTATCACTCTCTCCATTTTCTTTTTTATTATTAGTTTTATTCTCCTTCTATTCTCCCAAAGTTTATCTATGTCTCTCACTTTCGGGCTTCATCACGCTAATAATGTCTTCTCGCGCTCTCTCTCTCCGGATTTATCTTATAATCTCTTTCCCTCTCTTCGAAGATCTCTCTCACTCTCTCTCTCAAATTCTAGCTCTCTCAACCAGCCTCGTAATCTCTCTCTTCCACTTTTTAAATCTTTCCCTCAAAATCTTCTATTTGCTCTCTTATCTGTCTCTCTCTCTCTCCAGTTTCTCCCTCGGCTGATTAATCTCTCGCTATTTACTCTCTTCCTACAGATTCACACGCGCTCTTGCTTCCTTCCTTTCTTCACGGTTTAGATTTCCGTAATTCTTCCTTCCATTACTTTTTTATAGTCCGAGTTTAAGGTTCTTGCATCTATAGGTTTGCTTGACCATCCTCAATCCATTTAAATCCCTCCATCTAGTGGTCAACTAGAAGAGTTAACCACCAAACCTTCATCATTAATCTCATCTCAACTTCTATTATTGATATTCTCATGTCCTAGAATCCCTGTGGATTGACCTAGAAAGCTATGCATCCTACATAACTCTATCAATTTATAGCTTCCTAGCATTAAATGATAAATTTTTCGGGCTTAAACACACAACGACTTTGAGTTCAACATTTAGACATCTCAACCCTTGAATTTCTTGATTCCTTCCTCTTCTAGACTCATTTCTGCTTCCAAAGAGTGCTGGAAATCAAGATTTCGTCGAAAGAATAGGGAGAAATTGCCTCTTGAATGCAGAATTTCATCTTCGAAATCACGGAATAAAAAGCCCTTGATTTGACGATCAATTGGATCATTTCGAGCACGACTTCAGGTTAGATTATGTATTTTCCTCTTAATTTTTCATCATGTATCATTATCTTTCAATTTAGAATAGTAGATTAGGTTAATTTTAGATTTAATTTTAATTTTCTCTCTCCTAATAAATGAATTTTTATCTAACTTTTGCTTTTTGATTTCTCCATAAATCTTGATTCAAATTTAAAGAACACTTCAAAAATACCTTAATTCTCCAATGATTCGACCCTTATTCACCATTATAATCTTTAATTCATGCTTTTTATCTTAAATTGGCGAGTTTGGAAAATGTTTTGACACATTTTCGAGTTTTTGCAACGACCGCACAGATTCGTTTCTTCATTAACTTGGAATTCCTCATTGGGGTGTATTTAAACCTTTTGACTTGGTATCAGAATGAACTTCATGGTTCTTCAATTGGGCCTTGAATAGGTCGTAGTTTTGGCCTTCTACCTGGACTTTGATGGGCTTCTCTACTTTGCCTTGAATGGGTGTTCTACTTCATCTTTAATGGGCTCCTACTTTGCTCTCAATGGACGTTCTACTTCATCTTCAATGGGCTTCTACTTTGCTTTCAATGGGTGTTCTACTTCATCTTCAATGGGCTTCTACTTGACTTTCAATGGGTCTTACTATTTTGCCTTCAATTCCCTAAGATTTGACCTCCGATGAGCTTTCTACTTGGTCTTCAATTATCCTACTACTTGGCCTTTGATGGGTCTGAAATTTTTTCTATAACAGTAGTGCAACTTGGTCTTTAAGAGGCCTACCATTTTTCTTTTAATGGATCTGTTATTTGGCCTTCAAAGGGTCAACACTACTCAATCAAACGTCCCAAATCCTTGTCTCAACAACACAAAATATAAAGATAATGTAATATATACATATGTACCCACATATATGATTATTTTTGTGGAATATGTGATTTATAATATATGCAAAAATATTTCTGATGGAAGATAAACTATGTAATTGAATAGGGTCCCTTCTTAGTCTAAAGTTAAAAAGGCTAGACTTAGAGTGTGATGATTTATTAAGACTATTTAATGTAGAAATCATATACTAGTATTTTTAGTGATGCCACTATTGGATACCATTAAATATCTTAATGATCACCAACACCAACAATATCTAATGCCGTCAACAAATGAAAAATATCTTTAAACAAGTATTGGCATCGGGTATTGTTTAGGGCACCATCTCTAATGTCTGCTAATGCCTAATTTAGTGGAGGATGATATCAAATATTGATATGGATATTGAACATCATCAAGAGCTATCCGATATCGCTAAGAATATTGGATATCGTCGTATTATTTCATATTATTATTTATAATGTTATTTACAAAGCTTACTATTACTTTTTTTAAAAAAAAAATGATATCCAAACCAATATCTTTACTAGTATTTGATATCTAAAGAAACGATTTATACGGTCGTTGAAAACACACGATCGTCGGTCAAAAAAAAATTATAATTTCGAATTCACAATGACTAAAAATATGAAATCATATACAGTGAAAAGATCGGGTCGATTCACAGAGAACACAATTCACTTTTTATCGAAGAGTTGACTTGGTCAAATTTAGGTCTAATTAGGGTTCTTAAGATTGAAAAATGATATACAATAAATGAAATGAATACTAATTTGAAGAATTTTAAGAGAACATATTTTAAGAATTTTAGGAAATATTTGAAGAAGAAAAGTCAAAAGTCAAGGTCAAAGCATTGACTTTGACTAGATGTTGACTTTCTATAAAATCAGAGAAGAAAAAGGTGGTAAAATATTAAGAAAATTATGTATTTAGAAACTAGAGAGAAAATGGAGAATTTTGATATAAAATATGTGGTTTTTAGAGAACAATTGTATTTACTATGATTTATTGAAAATCAATCATCAGAAAAATCTTGAAATGAAGACCTCGGCCAAAATCATGAAATTATTTAACCAAAAGATATCCAAATCTTGCAATTCAAATATGAATAGAAAGCTTATGATTTGAGGATTCCAGAGAGACCAAAATTGTCGAATTTCACGTTGTATTTTAAGAGTAATTGCCTCCGCAAGTCAATGCCCAAATTTGGATAAAAAATGAACAGTCGTTGGTCAAACGTCAAATTGAAGTGTCAAATGTTGATGAAATTTTATGAATAAGATATCCACGGAAAGGTGATGAAACAAGGAATCCAATGAAACAAAATTCGAATGATTTGGACTTAAGATTAGGGAGAAATCCTCATTCAAAAATCAGCAAAATTCTGCGATAAAATTTGGGTAAAAAGATGAAAATTCCGATTTCTAATCTCTAATTACCTATCTAAATCTAATATAAACTACATAAATTGCAAGGAGTACGAGGGAATCACACTACTAACCTGATTGACGTGAAGATGGGGCTTCAAATCACGTGGATTGAAGAGTATTTCTCCGGTTTCTTCTTCGACGTGCGTTCGGCGTTCAAGGGGTGATTCCGATCGATTATCGCAACGATTTGTGATCAATCCAGCCTTAATATGATCGCAATTGAGTCTAGAACGCAGGGGGATCACGAAGAACTCAAGATTTTGCTCCAAAAATGCTTAATTTCTTCACGTTTCAATCAAAATTTTCGTTACAAAGAGAGAAGAACATCTATTTATAGAAAAATTATCTTGATAAACGCAAGCCGTTCGATTCATTGAAGAGGCTTTGGACGGCTGCAATACTGTAAAATTGGTGGGCCATGATCCCATGACGTGGATTCCACTCCTCTTGATTTCGTTCATCCGATTATCATCGGAGAATGCACATGAATTCATGTGTTCCTCCTTAATTCGTCAAATCTGCGAATCAATCGCAACCGTAGGATCTCACTTAAACGATCAATGGTTATGCATTAGTCACATGTGTTGATGTTGATCTGGCGGACCGAGATCCACCAGATTAACGTGCATTGATTAGCGCGAATCGATCTGACGCGCCATGCTCCGCCACGTGTCCTACGAAGAAAGAAAGAAAACATAGTCCCACACAGAGAAAGAGAAGCGAGACTATCGCATATAAAAGAAAGAATGTCCTTAAGCCGTTGCGTCGCCCGCATGGGCCTAGTACGCCCCCCTATCTTACTTGGGCCCACTATACCCGTAGGCCCATCAAACGCTGATAACATGCAATCTGAACATGCAAAAATACGATTATTAATGCAAATTAAGGCATAAAATATTCCATTTTTATGCATGTTATCATACTTTCAGTGCATTTCTATCATTTCATACAATTTTAAGTGATAATCTCAAAATGTAGTATTTTAGGGATAATTATGCATTTTTAAGAATAAATTTTAGATTATATTATTCTCATATAAATTTGAGATTATCATTAGGTTTTAATGTTAAATAATAGGAGAAAATATCTATATACACTCACTTATGTTTCTAAGTTTTTTTTCAAGTAGAAGCGAGTGTGTTTTTGAAATAGTAATTTATACTCTTGTTATTTAAATATTTTGACTTATAATGATAGATAATTGAATTTCTGATGCAATGAAAAAAATCTGGATTAATTTGGAGTTGTATTTTGAAAGTTGTGAATTTTCTAATTTTTAGGGATTTTTCCAAAAATTTTCTAATTTTTTCTGAATTTTAAAGAATTTTCCGGGATTAAAAATTCATTTTGTCTAATTTAAAATCAATTGTTTGATTTGTTATAAGTGCGCAGTTGACGTGGCGTAATCTAGAGTGTTTGATCAATCGCGATCGACATCGTGGCAGCACGTGGAGCGTCCGATCGAGCCTTAAATCTTAAACGTCGATCGTCACTTAAGTGAAGGGGTATGCGGCGCTTTCTGATTGGACGATGATTCGTATTTCAAAATGTTTAAATCTCAGCCATTTAATCAAGGAGTTATAACGGCTGAGATTTAACACATCCGATGCACTTCTGTGGACACATGGAGACATCGCAGACGTCCAAAGAAGATTGAAGGGCAAGCGTTACGCGACGATTAAACTTCACTTGATCACGTGGCTTCATCTGAGTGCTCCATCTATGATCCAACAGACAGGACTTAACTGTAACGATTCACACTCATGCGTTTAATTTGGACCGTTGATCGAAGATTAAACGCCCCATCCGACGGTTACGCCCAAATTCACTATAAATTGAGATGTTCTTTGACATTTTGATGTATTCATGGATGATTTTGCTCAATTGATCTATCTAAACACCTCAATCCTTGAATCTCTTGCTTTCAATTACTTCTAAACTTATTTTCGCGTCCACAGAGTGATTGAAAGTGAGATTTCGTCGATCGATTAGGGAGAATTCGCCTCTTGAACATCGAAGATCGTTTTCAAAATCACGGAATGAAAAGCCTTGAATCCGGCGATTAATTGGATCATTTCGATCGCTATCTCGGTTTAGATTACGTGTTTTCCTCCTAATCTTTCGTCATGTATCATCAATTTGTAATTGAGGATCATTAATTTAGTTTAATTAGTCTTTTAATTTCAGATTTCTCTTAATCGCATTCGGAAATTTCTCCCTAATTCATTCATCGATTTCTCCGCAAATCTTGATCCAAATCGAGTGATTTTTGATTCCGTGGATTTGTATTTGAGTTATCTTTCCAAATATACCATTTTCCCTAATTTCTCACCTCAATTTATCGTCCGATTTGATCAAATTCCAAAATATCTCTAAAAAATCCCTTATTTCTCCATGGATTCGACACTTATTTACCATTATACCACTCAATTCATAATTAAATCATTAAATTGGTAAATTCGACTTTATTGTTGACACGAATCGGTGTGCAATTAACGACCGCATCGATTTGTTACGTTAAACGCCAGCCCACTTTGGTCCACGCATCCACATATGCGTCCACATGTCCACGTGTCCCGTTGGCCTTGTGTGGATCCACCACGTGTACGCGTCGTGCCACGTCAGCTTTTTGAGTCCCACGTGAATAAATAAACCATTTTTGCAATTTTTTATAAGGAAATAAATCCAAAGAATACCTGAAAAATCAAAATAAAATCCAGAAAATTATATAAAATTCAGAAATTCATATCTTCATTTATATAACTCCTTTTTTACTCAAATTTTCTCCATTAGATCACAAATTTCTTCATCTTTAATATCATGCCACCTAAAATATAAATTGAAGCAAGAAAATAGGGTGAAGTCAAAGTAATCTTAAATCAACCCTTTAGAATTCAATTTTGCTTCATCCCATCATTCTTTTCTTGAAATGTATTCTTTTAATCATCAACTAAAGTCAAAATAAATCAAGGAAAGTGGTTAATTTCTAATTATTTAACCTTGAAAAATATCAAACATCAATGAAATACATAATTAGCTCTAAATAATACAAAAATATGGACTTTAGTAAAATGGCAAACCAATGGAGAAAATTCATAAAACTATGATAACATCCATCATAGTTACATAAAATAAGCATGAATATTAGTTAAATAAGATAAGAATTTATGTTAAATATGCATGTTATCAATATCCTTTACTACATTCAACCCCCTTAAAAAATAATGATATACAATACCCTTAACCATCCAATACCCTTAACCATATCTATTACATTTGATGCCATTCAATAATTGTAAAATGTCTTATGGTCCCTAATATCCATCACCACAACCATCTTCATCAACCAACCAATATAAAATATTTGATACTGGATAGTGATATCAAGAATGAGATGTATATGGTTAATGAATTTGATGATGATTCTGGATAATAAACTGGATGGTAGTTGCTAATCCCTAATTTAATGCAACATTTTGGAATCTAGATACTCTAGTTATAATGATAGATATAAATATTTCTAAAAATTTAAAATAGGTCTAACTATTATATTTCATTATATGAAAATATCATTTATATTTAGATATCAATCAACTAGAAATATCATTCTATGGAAGATGATCTAGAAGGAAATGTGGAGAAAATGGAATATGGGGATTCATAAATGAGTCTGGATGTGATTCTAAATATATTTATATTTAGAATAGTTTTTTTACTTATTTGATGAACAGTGGAATTAAAATGATAAAATGGAGTGAGGAGTATGGAAGTGCAATTGTGAGAGGATGATGAGCGATGAAAGGATATCAAGGGTTTAGGTGATGACAACGCTGCTAAAAAAAATAAGAAATAAGTTTTAAAATATCCATAAAGGGTATTACAAAAAAGAACCATATCTAAATCCTCACACATACCTCATTTTTTATGCCAATCATAAGATGGGTTATGTTGGACTCAATTTGACGTTGTTTCCTCACTTGATATTGCCTCCATACCAAGCAATCCAAAGCTTGGTCCTAAGCCTCTCATTTTCCTTCATGTAGCCTAATGCTATGAGAGAGCCAGAAAAAAATCAGGAGAGAAAATTTTAGAATATATAGGAGAGGGCCTTTAGGGCTTTTAGGGCTTCAAGGGTTGAGATGCTTCTGCCCTAGATGCCCACCTTAACTACCTCTTAAATGAGGGTATTTTGGCCCCTTTATGAGTTAAATGTACCTTCATAAGGGGAAATCAAATCCCCTATTCCATAAAAAGTTGGCCACCTTCCCTTAAAATAGCAGTTGAGCACCACTTCAATAGTGTTGCTCTTATCCCTTGTAAAGTTAGGGTGGGCACCAATAATGGAAAATTATTTCAACACAAAGACAGAAGGGTTCCAAACGAGCCTAGGTATGATCTCAGGAAGAGAACCAATTCCAAAGAATAACAAAATAGCATGCTTCTCCTTATTAAAAAATTTGAGAAATTATCTGATGTAGGATATTTTGAAATATGATGATATGAATGAAGATAATAATATAATATAGAAATAATCCTACAAGTAAATGGAGGATCTATGAATGATAACAGTAGGAATTATTAGTAATATGGATTAATGAATATATGAGAAGGATGATGACGATAGAGAATATTTAATGTTGATATTATGATGATTGAAGTATAGGTGAGTTAATAGAGGAAGAGAATAATGTGTTTAAGTGAAGGAGAAGATATTTAGGAATGTAGAATAATGATTAGAATAATAGATAATTTATGGATGAGGAGGAAAGCAGTAGGGATTATATTTGAAAGGTATAAGATGATGGATATGAAGATACTGAGCATGAAGGTGCAGAAAGAAGATCGGTGGAGAGATTATTTCGGATATGAGATAATAGAAGGTAGAGAATAGATTTAAAAGAGAAGAAAGATAAGTGAGAGAGAAAGATAGAAGACAAAAAGAAATACGACGTGACGGGGAGTTACGAAGATAAATTAATGTGGAGAGGAGAAGAACGAGGAGAGGACAATATAAAATATATACAATAGAAACGGTGAATTCGGAGATTAAGGATATTCAGAAGTATACGGAGGATGGAAGAATACGAAGATTAAGAAGCATCTAGCATTGAACTCTCTTTCCAGGTGATTTTTTCGACGGATGCTACCGAGGAAGACGTCGACCGATATCTTTGTCGACAGCTATATGCAAGGTGGGTTTCCTTTACGTCATTGCCTCCCCGAAACAACAGGTGCATGTCCGAGATGAGCTGAAGATTGACTCTTGTGGCTGTCAACCTCAGTGATAGCTGATAACATGCTATTTATGCATGTAATTACATAGTTATTAATGCAAATTAATGCATTAATCATTACAAATATATGCATGTTATCATCTTTTAAGCATATTTCTATCATTTTGTGTAAATTCATGTTATGATCTTAAAATACATCAATTTATGGGTTATTATGCATAATTAAACATTTCAATCTTTAATCCTAATTATATTTATGATCATAATCATGTTTTAAGAATAAAAATATAAGAGAAAAGACTTTTATTTACATTTATGTGTTTATATAAATTTATTTTATATAATACATAAATGTATAAAATTAATATAAATTTATTCTCTTATTATTTTAATAATTTGACTTTTTAAAATGATAGATTATTCAATTCTGAATCCAACAAAATAAATTTGAATTAATTTGGAGTAATATTTTGAAAGTTATGAATTTTACAATTTTTAGGAATTTTTCTGGAATTTTTCTGAATTTATTTGATTTTTATTTTGATTTTTAAATATTGAAATCAATTAAAAAAATTGCAAAATGTGGATTTCATCGCGCGTGTACAAGTGGCATCGCCACGTGGACAGGCGCGAGCGCCTACGTGGCGCGGAGGTGACGTGGTGAATATTTCATATATAATTTATATATAATGATTTATATAAGATATAAGTCTTCCGCTTATCGGAAGATGATTATTAACCTCATAAAAACGCGTACCTTATATAGTGAGTATTTTCCGCAATTTATCCTGTGTGGGACTAAACTTATATTTCAGGTAAATCTGGTGCGTTGAATTTAAATCGTGATGATCACGCGCGTCAATCCAGTGGAGACACGGTCCATCTGATCGCACATCAAGCACGTGCTTCAATTGTCATTTAAGTGAACAGATCCGAGCCGTCCGATCAGTAATTATAACGGTCTAGATCAGTCAACGCGATGGATCTCCAATCAAATCTCGATCTTACGATGAAGATCCGACGAACGAGATGAAGCGACGATTCATCAAGAGGAGCGCACGATCGCGACCGTCGATCGTGATCATCTCTTCATCCGACGGTCGAAAATCATCTTCGTCTTTTATAAAGTTCTTTTTTCGCGACGGAAGAACAGTTCGCGATTATTCTCCAAATTCGAAGTGTTTACTTCAACAATTCGCGTGCCGTTTGTTTGAGAGTGTTCTTGACTGTTTCCGCTTCAATTGAATGCTTGAAATCAAACTTTGATCGAACGAGAAGGAAGAAATCACATCTTGAACTCCACTTTCGTCTTCGAAAATTCAGAATGAAAAACCTTGCATCCGGCAATTAATTGGATCATTTCGAAGGCTACTTTGGGTTAGGTTGCATGATTTCATCTTAATCTTTCATCATTTAGTGTTAATTTTAATTTTAACATCGTAGATTTAGTTTAATTTAGTTTAATTCTCGGTTTTTAATCATTTTTCGAAACGAAATTTTCTCTAAACTTCAAATTTCGATTTCTCTTCGAATTCTTATCCAAATCACCTGATTTTTGACTCCGTGGATTTGAAATTGAGTTATCTTTCTTAATATACTAAAACGTCCAATTTATAATCTCAATTCGTCGTCCAATTTGACCGAATTTCAAAGATATCTCTCAAATTTCCCTAATTCTCCGTGGATTCGACCCTTAATTATCATTATACTAATTAATTACTTTGATTAATCATAAATTGGTAAGATTAGGACTTTGTTTTGACACTAAGTCGTGTGCATTCAACGACCATACGATTTAGTCTCGTCAATAGCCCGAGGGCTTCCTGTTACAGGATTACTTTCCCGTGGTGGTCATGAGAATATCCTCATGGGTGACTCAAGTCTTCTTTTGTGGTTGTAGAAGTGTGAACCAAGCGGGAGGCAATGTGGGAACAGTCCGATACCATTCATCACTTTTGAGAAAGGATTTCTTTATTCCCGTTAATCGTAGCTTAGCTTATAATCTTTGTGAAGTAGATAAGAGTTATCCTGAAGAACTCCTTTGGGTTGTATCCTTCTTTAATTTGATCCATCTTCATGCGAACTAGATATTCCGTGGGACTGAGTGTCATATATTTGTGGAAGACGACATTGATTAACAGTGTTGTTCATCAGTAGATAATAGACAGCTTGTTCTTCATTATCAGCCGTGAGGGCCTTGTCATATAGAAGCTAATTCACTTTGCTCTCATAATGGTTGAGGGATAATTTGGAGGATGATTCTTGGGCATTTTCTCTTCAAACTTAGTATCAACATTTGGAATTCTTCAATCTGATTGGGCTTCATAGATGCAAAGATTTATTCATGCCATGATTTTGTCTTGAATGGAATAAAAGATAGTATCTTCTGTTAGATCTCTCCTAAAATTCTAGCTAGAGGTGGTATTCAAAGAAAGAAAGAAATGGAATAACAACGATGTTCCTATTTTTATTTTCTTTTGAGATCATTTATTCACACAAGATACCTATGATATAGTGAGTGTGGTTTGGAAAATTAGGAACCTATATCAAAGGTAAAAGGTGGTTGACTTGGTCCATTCAAGGAATTCTAGGTATCTAATGATAAGGATTAAATCCTTTGACCAAGTCAATCTTTAGATCAGTGTAAAATAGAGGAGGGAGGGAAGATAATTCCCTTAAGATCTACACTCTCTTTTAATTATTTAGATAGGTCTTCTTCATCCATTTAATGAATGGATAATTTCTCAAGTTGGTGGATAAGGAGGAGGAGGAGGAGGAGGAGGATAGGTTCACTTAGAACCCTTGTGTTCATGTATAGAAATAATTCTCCATCATTATCCATTCATGAAAAGAATGGATAAGACCTCTCTAAGAAAAGAAAAGAAAAGAGAGAGTAGATCCAAGGGGATTTCAGTTCCCTTCTTTTCCAATTAAATTCTGATCTAATGTTGACTTGGTCATATGAAGTTAAACCCTTATTCCCTAGGACACCTAGAATTCCATATTTGGACCAAGTCAACCATCCTTGTACCTTGATATAGGTTCCTCCATAAATCAAGCTCCTACCACTATATCATAGGTACCTTTAACTAGTGTAAATATGTGATCTCAAAGTCAATAGGAAACATCGTTGTTTCATAATTCCCTTAATTATTTGATTAACCACATTTAGTTATAAGTATAGGAGAGATCTACATTTCATTAACTTTCCAAACTAGATTTCATTGGGTTCTACATAAAGTCTAAGCCTATACATGAAGAAAATTGAAGTCAAAGCCAGGTCAAAATATTTATGATGACAACTAAGCATGGAAGAAATTACAATCAAAGATTCAAGCCATGAATTCAAGCCATAACTACCCCCTATTCGAAGCAAGACATCCACGACTTTGGAGAATATGAAGACTAATGATAGTTTCTATCAACTGATCAAACACACGAAGCAACCCACGAAAAGATGTTGTCACTACCAATATCTGCGTGTAACTACCTCGACGCATCTCTTCACTCTAAGTTCTCTCTTCTCTTCACCCTATAAAAGGGACAATTGTAAAACAATTACGTAAGTTGTTTGAATGAAATTGGTTTCCTTAATTGGAGATTTGTGTCTGTGTTCTTTGTGTTTTCCCTCCTCTCTCCCGTCTATCTCAAATCCAAGTTCTATCCTCCTCATCTATTCTCCCTCCTTGCTGTCCCTTTCATCCATCTCAAAGTAAAGGGGCAATTCAAGGATAATCCAGATCTTTTGGTGAGTTCAAGAGCATTGACTTCAAGTCTAATCCAAGGTACTCATCCTTTAAAATTTTATAGTGATCAAGAGTTTGAATCCTATATCAATTGGTGAGTTTGGTAATTGTTTTGAATTTTGACCGTGTGTTTTCAATGACGTCGCGGTCTTGATTTGTCAGATATACACATGGAGGCCCTTGTATAGGAAGGCCTACACAAAGGAGATAAGATAGATGTAGAGACACGTCTCACCCTCTTGAGCTGAAGCATTTTCAATTTCAATTAGGATAATCCCCCTTGTTGATACCTACGAGAGTATATAGGAAGAAATCGAATTCATAAATGCGCCTATGTCTAAGACATCCCCTACATCAAAGCACATAATTTTCTCATAAGCCTTGGCTAGATGTATCTTTAAAAGCTTTAATTCCTAATATATGCAGAATTGACTTAATTCATCAATATCTATTTGCCTCAAAATGGCTCAATAGAAATGACAATGATGTCATCAAAGAAAGTAGTCCAGGAGAGTCCAAGATGCAGAGAATTACATTCTCAAAGAGACATGATAAAATTCTCCCCCTCTCTTTGGATATGATGGAAGATGATGACAATTAAACTCCACACAATGAATTAGCAAAAGATAAAGGTGGTGCAGAAAACTGTTGAAGACAAGCATGTTAGCCAAGGAGAGTTGGGAGAGGAATGACAAAACAAGTGTCAAATTTTTGGCACTTTTTATCCCTTTTTTTAGTTTAATATTAATTTTATTTTCATCTATACTTTAAATATTTTATTTTTCACATTTCTTTTCCTTTTTATTTGGCACTTTTGCACTCTTTTTGGAAAAATATTGGGCCACACAAGCTTGGGAATTGATCCAATTGGCTGCTAGTGTTTCAAAAACCCTTAGAAGAACCTTGGGTTTTCCCTAAACAACCCAATGTGATAGTTGTCATTGATGCCAAAGGGTGGGGCATGTTCTAGATCCATTGATTTGAGAGATGCTTGTTCATTTGACACCATCATGCCCTAAAAGTGAGTGCGGCCTTCCATCTCTATGCCTAAAAAGGGGCGCAACCTTGTGTCATCATGTTCCCAATTCGCGTGCAACATGGAGAGCACTGTATTCTCGATGGACAAATGCCATTGCATTGTCTCACCTTGAAGAAGAAAATGTGGAGGCCACTACTCAAATGGATGGTGCACAACCCACACCTCTTTTTGAGAAGGATAATGCATGACCTACACCATCGCATCGCCTTGATATGGTTTCATGACTATTGGATGGTACCAAAATTTGACTCAAAGATGGAATCATTAGTGTGCCAAAACTAATAGATGAAAGAATGGTAAAAACTCGAGAAATCGGGTAATCAAGAAATTGGGTAATGATGAGAGATTATTTAAAGAAAAGATAATAAATCTAAAATATACAAAGGGAAATAGGTTCTACAATATCCATGGAGAGGATTAAAAGAGAAAATCATATCCAAATCCTCACACAAACCCCATTTTTTATGTTTGTGCTAGTTCAGGTGATGCTTACTCGTTACGATCTCAATCGTCCACTTGATCTTGCCTCCACAACAAAATTGAACACCAAACAATGCCAAGATGAGGCCTAAGCCTCTCTCTAAGAGAAAAAAAGGAAGAAGAAGATTCTTTTATATGTTAGGTTAAAAGGTTCTTTTGAATCAATGGTAGAGATTTAGTCTTTTCGAGTGCAACCAAATCACTGGTGGAGATTAAATTCAGAATCTACAACCATAATCACCTCCTAAAAAGGTGGGAGAGTCCTTTTTTAGGAGGTGGGCCCCACAACCACATCCTAAGAGAGTGGGTTGACCACTCTCCAAGAGGTGGTAACCTTAACACTTTCTTGAAGAGGCAGGCTTACCTCTCTCTCCTCTTATACATATGGATCTTTCCCAAAAAATAGGAACTGTATAAATTGATTAATAATACATAAAAGAGAACAAATTTGACCTCTTTGACCCTTTAAAAATGTCTTTGACCATCTTTGACTTGTCAAGAATCACTTTCACTATCATTGACTTCCAAGAGAAATAGAGTGACTAGTCTCCTAAAAAGGTGGAATGGGTTGAGTTTCCCTAAGAAGGTGGAAGGGTTTGACCAACCTCCTAAAAAGGTGGAAAGGCTTGACCATACTCCTAAAAAGGTGGAAAGGTTTAATTGACCTCCTAAAAAGGTGGAATGGCTTGACCAACCTCCTAAAAAAGGTGGAGTACCCATTTTCTTCTTCTTCTTGTTCTTCTAGATAGTTTGCATCCATGCTCCCATTAAAATTCACCTAAGCCCTTGCATCCATATAGCTCATAAAAATGTGTGAATTTAACCATTTGGCTTCCAAGAAGTCAAATGGGGTTAGTCTCATAATATAATCAAAATGTAAGAAAGGATGCCTGATAGGATTTTGTCATATTTTCACTACATTTATCCATATAAAAATAGATATTCTCATTTCTATAGTCTTAATTAGCACTTAAACATGATAAATGATGCAGGAATGTGACTTAAAATTTGGAGTTATCACCATACAAGCCTTGGTGAGTACCCACCCCTCTCTTCTCTTCCTCTCTTGAACTCTTTGCCTCTCCCCTTTGATCTAGTGGGACTAGATGGTGAAGGGACTTCTATGTGACTAATGGTGCCATATGGTTTTTAATTGATAGTGAAGACCCGTCTACTAGAAATAATGTTGAAATTAGATGATAGAGAACCCATTTCAAGGTGCTTCATTCTACAAAGGGTTTGTATTTGGAGTTCATAATAGTTTTCCACTTAGGTACTGATGGATATTATGTGGCCTGCAAGCCAATCACACTTTCATCTTTCGTTTATGTCATTCTTGTGTGATGTTTGCAATGAAGTCCATGAACATATGCAATGATCAAGTGAATTATGATGAGATCATAATACAATGATCGCTGGTCTTTAAACATATTTTCTAAATATTCCTATTCGTGGGATATTCGAGAAGGACATCGAATTATCCGAAAAGAATAGCACTATCTGATCTGACTCATATGATGAGTATGGCTGATCCTGTGGCCATCGGTATTGAGACACCAAGGATAGATAGCGGGTGCTCTTTGGAGAAAGAGTTCACTAAATTGATCCGTATGAATCCCTGAATGGTATTATGCCAAATTTTCAATCAGGTTGATTCATGTCACGATTGTGTACGTGGTCCTTTGACCTGAGACACAAAAGATATCTTGTGAATGGATGATCATGTTTTGACCATGACTTACGAATCCCTAGCCACAGGATCTGCAAACCGTCACGATTGGATAACGTCATGAGGTCCTCGAAGGTGATTGAGTGGTTAAGATGGAATCATCCATCCTTGATATATGAGGAGATCAACTCAAGGAATGAGATGCGGTTAAATCCTTGGCCAGGGTAGTGAAAATATTAGAGAAGTTGTTCTCAATAATTTCCTACCCGCATGAGTACTAAATTGAGTGACCGATTAGGGTTTAACAATTAACCATACCTTAAGGCATTCATGAGTCTCGTGTGGATGAAGGATTACACGTACATGGTAACAAATGATGACAGGGTTTCATGAAAGAGTTCTAATATACTCCATATCTCTTAGAGCACGTGGTGTAGCTTGGCACCCATCAGGCTAGCGACTCAACCTGTCGATTGGGTTAAATCAATGCTTAGTCAATTAATCTATATGTTGATATAGTTAATTGATAAGGAAGACCAATAAGTGTTATTAGGTTGAGAGTCATTAACTGGTAAGCTATATGGCAATAAAGGGTTACACACATAAGGTCAATGGATGTCAGTAGATATAGACATAATAATAAGGGTTTTAGTGAAAATTTTACATTCCTAAAGTCTATAAATAGGGGGAGAACGACCATAATAGTGGTGCCCATTCAAACCTAGTGGAACTTCTCTCTCTTCTCTTCCTCTCGTAGTGACGAATGTTCAAGAGGAGATTCGATTATTTGGAGACTGTGTGGATATTGCTAGAGGCCGGATGCTTGAATGGTTGAAGAACTCTTTCAAATGATCCATGTAAGTATGAATTTTATTCTATACTAGATGATAGGATCACCTAGAATGGATGATGAGATTATCTATTCTTGGTGCTTCAACTCTGCAATCATTGTTTTGGTCGAAAACTTGGAGAGCTTGTCGAGCCTCAAATCTCGGCAGGTACCTCATTGTATGACTTGGGGTTTGACTCATTGAGTAATGAAAAGAGAAAATTATGATATGTGGGATGAAGGTGTTCATAATGATGGATATTTGTCTATGGATATTGGTGGATATAAACATAAGTATGAGGGTTTTTATAAAAAATCCACATACTAAATGTCCATAAATAGGAGGAGAACGATAACAACTCAAGGTGCCCATGTAAGCCTTGTGGGAATTCTCTCCTTTCTTCTCTTTCTCTCTCGATGAAGAGCTTTGAAGAGGAGATCCAACCATAAGGAGATCATATGGATAGACACTTGAATAGCTTCAAGAACTCTTTGAAGGGGACCCTGTAAGTATGTTTTCTTATATGTACTAGATGATAGGATCATTTGTTCTTGGTGCCTCAATATTTTGAACATCTGATTCAATGTATTCCGCTGCATTTGATGTTTTGATCAAAATTTTAAAAGGCTTATCAACCTCAGAACCCAACACATAAGAGAAAAAGAAATAGGATGGTAGGTGCTAGAATAGTTACCTCTTAATATCATCCACCAATCGAAAGATGGGTGTCAAACTTGTGGAAGGGGTCAAGGAATTATCAAGTGGGGGAAATGAGCCACGTGAAAGTAAGATCTAATCATTCGATATCATTGGTTACTCTAAGACATCCGCCAGAAATGGACAATATATTAGTGGGAGAAGAGATATATGGCTAATATTGGTCGGCAATTGTGGCAATGGGGAATTAATGAATTTAGTGCTTTCAAATAAGGCAATGACGAAAAAATTTCATGCGGTCGTTGAATGCACATGATCTCATGTCAAAACAAGTTTCAAACTCACCAATTAAAGGATCAAATAACTAATTAAAGAGTAAAGTGGTGAATAAGGGTTAAATCCATGGAGAAATAAGGAAATTTTTTTAGATATCTTTGAAATTTGATCAAATCAGACAATCAATTGAGGTGAGAAATTAGGTATTTTAGTATATTAAGAAAGGTATCTCCAATACGAATCCACAGAATCAAAAATCACTGAATTTGGACTAGAATTTGCGGAGAAATGAAAATTTGAAATTGAGATACAAATTCGATCGCAAAATTTGATAAAAACTGAAATTAAAACTAAATTAAACTTAATCTATGATTCAAAAATGTAAATCTAATGCTAAATGATAAAATATTAGGATGAAAGCACGCAATCTAACCCAAAGTTGCGCTCAAAATGATCCAATTAATTTCTGGATTCAAGACTTTTTATTCCGTGATTTCAAAAACAAAGTTTGGCATCCAAGATGTAATTTCTTTCGATTTTCTCGATCAATTTCAGATTTCAAATACTCATTGGACGCAAAAATGAGTCTAGAAGATGTAGAAATCAAAAGATTATGAGATTGTGGTGTCAGACAATTTGATTTGCCTGGAAAACCCAAGAATGGTTTTCCATTGCGAAGAACATCTCAATTTATAGGTGAAATGGGCGTAACCATCGGATGCGTTGATTCATCTTCAATCAACGGCTGAGACTAAACATCGTATGTTGAATCGACATCATTAATTCACGTCCATCTGATCAGAGATGAAGCGTCTAGATTTTGCCACGTCGCGCGTGAAGAGAAGGCATCGTTTGATTTCATCTGTTCAATCTTCATCGGACGATCGCTATGAATCCACGTGTCCATCTGGTTGCATTTAATCTCAACCGTTATAACTCCAAGATGAACGGCTGAGATGAGACGTTGTTTGATCGAATTTTCATCTAATCGAATTCTGCCACGTACCCCCTATGAGTAAGTGACATCCGACGCACGCGATTTAATCGCGTGATCAGACGTCTCACAGTGCACCACGTCGCCTGAAACATAATGAAATAAAATAGTCCCACACGGAATAAACGATAAGATTTTAACGTTTATATAAGATACGCCATTTAATGGGTTAGCTTAAATCCTTAACGGATGCTCTAACCCATTTATTAATCCTTCGCGCACACGTATCACACATACACGTGTCACGCACACACATCATGCACACACGCGTACATGTGTCGCCATGTGACGACACCCTGCCACGTTAGCGTGTGGTTTAAAAATAAATTTTTATTCTTTTAAATTATTTAAAAATAAAAAATAGAGTAAAATATATTCAGAAAAATTCTAAAAAATTCCAAAAAATTGAAAAATTCATAACTTTCAAAATACAACTCCAAATTAATTCAAATTTGTTTTTTTGGATCAGATATTGAATTATCTATCATTATAAAAAGTCAAAATATTAAATTCACAAGAGAATTAATTTTAATTTAAGAAATACACTCATTTCTCTTAGAAAATAAAATTAGAAAAATTCATGTGTAAATAAAAATCTTTTCTCTTATCATTTAATCATGAACATATAATTATGATCTCAAATATAAATAGGAATAGAATTACATTGTTGAATTATGCATAATTATCCATAAAATGATATATTTTTAGATCATAACATAAAATTTCATAAAATGATAGAAATGTACTTAAAATATGATAACATGCATACATATGGAACATTTAATGCCTTAATTTGCATTAATAATCATGTAAATTCATGTATAAATTGCATGTTATCAGGCAGCATCGTGCGAGATAATATAATTTCTTTGATTTCCAAGATAGATGTAGTATTCAATCTTTGTATGGGAGTGAGCAACAAACACACATTTGAGGGATCAAGAAGATAGCTGAGAGTGGTAGAGTGAGAGATTTGGATGAAGGAAAGAAGATCTAAAATTATGATATGATCAGGGAAAGAGATAAGATTCTAAGAAAAGATGATGAAAGTAAATAGTTGGCCAATCATGGGTAAGTTTGCCTCATTCAAGACACTCGAATCTAAGTACTAAGGCATGAGTATAGTATCCAAAATGATAGAAATATTAGCCTCTGATAACATGCAATTTGTACATAAATTTATATAATTATTAATACAATTTAAAGTATTAAATATTATATATGTATGCATGTTATCATGTTTTAAGTATATTTCTATCATTTTATGTAATTTCATGTTATGATCTAAAAATACATCATTTTATGGATAATTATGCATAATTAAACAATGTAATTCTAATCCTATTTCTATTTGAGATCATAATTATATTTTCATGATTAAATGATAAGAGAAAAGATTTTTATTTACACTCACGTATTTTTCTAAATTTATTTTCTAAGAAAAATGAGTGTATTTATTCAGTTAAAATTAATTCTCTTGTTATTTTAATATTTTGGCTTTTTATAATGATAGATAATTCAATTTCTTGTCCAAAAAAAAATTTAAATTAATTTGGTGTTGTTTTTGAAAGTTATACATTTTCCTATTTTTAGGAATTTTCTGGAATTTTTTTGAATTTATTTAACTCGATTTTTATTTATAAATAATTAAAAAAGAATTAAAAATGTTTTTTATACCACGCACAAACATGGTAGGGCAACCCCACGTGGCGATGCGTGGACGCGTCTGCGCGTGACACGTATACACGTGTGTGTGACGTGTGTGGGTGACACGCGTGCGCGTGCGTGTGATTAATTAATGGGTTAGAGCATCCTTAACGGATATGATCTAGCCCACTAATGACGCATATATTATGTGCGTGATAAAACATTATATTTTATTCAGTGTGGGACTATTTCTATTTCATTTTGATTTCAGGTGACGTGACACATTGTGAGACGTTTGATCGTGTGATTGAATCACGTGCGTCGGATGTCACTTACTCACAAGGGGTACGTGGCGACACCCGATTAGACAACGATTCAATCGAAACGGCATCTAATCTCAGCCGTTCATCTTGGAGTTATAACGCTCAAGATTGAATGCGCCCGATGGACACATGGACTCATCGTGATTTTCAGATTAAGATCGAACGGACGAAATCAATCGTCGCCTTCTCTTCACGCGCGACGTGGCGGAATCTGAACGCTTCATCTCCGATCGAACGGACGTGACATAATAAAGTCAATTCATCAAACGGCGTTTAATCTCTACCGTTGATCACATCGAATCGATGCATCTGACGGTTACGCCCAAATTCGCGTATATATTGAGATGTTCTTCGCGACGGAAAACCATTATTGGGTTTTTTAGCAAATCAAACTGTCTAGACACCACAATCTGAGAATCTTTTGATTTCCACATCTTCTAGACTCATTTTCGCGTCTAAGGAGTGTTTGAAATCAGAAATTGATCAAGGGAATCGGAAGAAATCACATCTTGAACGCCAAACTTCGTTTTCGAAATCGCGGAATGAAAAGCCTTGAATCTGGAAAATCTCCTTGCATGATGACCTCAAGTGTATAAGGTTGATAGATATTCAACTCCATAGGAAGACCCTTGAGACTCGCACCTCATGCGCCTCAATTGTTTGAGAAATGTTATACTTATTACTATTTGATCTTCATGAAATCAAGTGTTACAATAGTATTTAACATCCAACATATGTGCTAGGTAGACCATTTAGTAAATTTTTTTGGTTCATCAAGATGTGGTGAAGGGCCTTTGATGAAATGGTGCCCGATAACATGCAAATTCAGCATTTGTATCATGCCTTTTTATGCACTTTTTCTTAAACATATAACCAAAAATGCATGTTATCATGGTTTAAAAGGATTAAATTAATAATATTTTTGTTTTAAAAGGATATTCTTGATTTTTCATGATTTGATAAAAAAATTTGAGAATTTTATGGCATTGATATGACAATAAAATAATTTATAAAGTCATAAAATTAATTCTCCAATTCATCTCTCATTTGAAATGCATGTATTTATACCAAATTATTTTGGGTTTGAAATGATTAAAATTAATTATGAAAGATATTCTTCTTTTTTCTATTTTTGGGTATTTTATAAAATTTAATATATATTTTAATGATTTTTATTCAATTTTTTTTCTATTTTTATGATTTTTAAAGGGCTACTTGAGATCATGCCACATGGTGCAATCGTAGCTGTCAATTGTGATTGCACTAATCATTACCCACTACGACTGATTAGTGCCATGAATGGGCTAATATTTCTTTTTATCTCTTCTATGTTTGTTATTTTATGAAAATTTGAAAAAGACAATGTTGACAACTAACGAGGCCTCAATTGCTAGAAAAAAGGAAGGATTTACTTATTGGTTGACACGGTTTACAACACAGACATGATTTGACCACCACCAGAAAAAGAAGATGCGACAGCCTCTAATTGGTCGTCGCAATTTTTGACACAAGCTTAGTCGCCGAAAAGAGCACACGTGGTGCAATATCATTCATCGCCACAGTTTTAAAGGTATCATTCATCGCCGCACACGTGGCACAGTGATTACACCTTGTTTTTGAAACTAAAAACATGCACTCTAATGTACAATATATCTGTAGGGGAAAGTGCACGATGTGAAGTGGCAGAAATTGAGGTGACTTTCTAGCATCAGTGATAACATGTCATTAATGCATTCATTTTTCATCATTATAGGTGGATTTTAACACATAATTCTTGATAATATAATACACGTTATCATGTTTTTATAATATTTTTGCATTCATCATTCCACTCCACTCATATACTCAAGTTGTATCTATTTAGTACTAATTAGGTAAGAAAACATGAATATGTCCCATCATGTATCATTCTTTTTAATTACTTATATCATGAAACTAACCCCATTGGACACCTATAAAGTCAAGTGATTGAATTCTCACATTTTCTATGTATTATATGGATGCATGGACATATGCACGTGAGTAGGAAATATAGATACAAATGAAGATGAGAGAGAGAGGGGAGAAAACAACTCTCCTCCAAATTTGAACACTAAGTCTACCCTATTGTCATTAAAGAATTGGTAACTCATGTTTGAATTTGATAGACAGATCATCGTAAACCTTTTAGTATGATCCACAATTATTCGGGAAGTGAAAGGCGAGTCAACCTCCTTATTTTTTAGGAGTTTGGAGCGAACATAATTTTTATTAAATGACCTTTTTATTATTTGTATGATTTTAATCAATGAAAAGATAAAAAATTGAATTCTTAATCTAATGGAGAAAAAAACATGGAAAAGGGGTTGTATTTCATGAGATACTAAATTTCTAAGTTAACAAATATTTCTAAAATTTTTAGGATTTTTATATTTTTAAGAGTATTTTTATTGGAAAATCCCCTCCAATTTTTTAAATGAAATTTTACAAAAAAGCCCCCTACACTCATTCAACCTGACACATCTTTTTTAGGGTCCAAGCACGCCACGTGGCAGACTCTAATACACAATCTCAATCAAATGACCATGATTTTTCTAAATAAAAATCGTGATATCTCATGATCTAGAGAGAGTTTTGAGGGAGATTCATTTTTCCACCCACCACCCATCCATACCCTATGATTGAAGAATCGAGTAGAAAAAAATGATTTTACTGATTGGGCTCTTTTATCCCTCTTTACATTCAAACTCTAGGAACCCACCTATAAAAACCTTCATTTTCTCTCTCCTCACATTTTTGACTCTCTCTTAACATCAAGCTGTCAGAAGGAAAGGGAGATGAGGTCAAGGCTCAAGAAGGGGCATTATTTGATCTTCCATCTTGTGGTGGAGAAGGAAGCAAACAAGATCGTGATCAGAGTGGATCAAACATTACCCGGCCTAGGACAAGGATGTCGACGAGGTTTGTGCAACGATCTGCATTGGATTTTGGCTTGTGCACATCTCCATTAAGAGTAGACATGTTTTTTTCTTTTTATTTATTTTTCTTTTAACGTAATAGCTTTTATATCATCGAACATGTGCATCTCTCCCTCTCGTCATCATCGTGCATTGATCCATCACTCTCGCCAATCATTTTTTTGTCCTTGTCATTTTCTCATTCCCATTTCATCTCTCCTCATCTAAATTTCCACTTTAATTCCTATTTTACTTTCATCTCTCACACTCACCTCCACTCGCTCCATTCTCTCCCACACATATTCCCCCACACTCGTCTTTCTTTTGAAAAACTAACCTCATTACTTTAACTCCATGTGGACTCAACCTTTGCTTACACTATACAAAGTAATGAATTATAATTTTTTGTATGAAATCAATTCACAAAAATGATAGAAAATACAAGTGATTGAGTTCATCAATCAACTAAAGGAAGTAAAATAAATCAACATTCTAGATTTCTCTACATTCAAATCATGATATCTCATGATCAAAATAAATTTACGGATTGAAATGTTCTGGGCATGATCATCACTTTATACTTTGTCCTCAAAGTGGTTGATTATAAATTAGAGGAGAAAAAAGTTAGGTTTTTAAAATTTTCGTTGTGTGCTTCTAGCATTGGTTAGCTTAGAGGAAAGAGGGCACCGATCGATCATTCTTTGTGTATTAAACATCATTTTTAATGAGTTACTTTTCTTTTCTAGGCAAAATGTAAGGGCACTCGACGGTGTGTTTTGATTAGAGAGCATTTCTACAGTGTGTGTTCATTATGAATCTTTAGATTAAAATCATTATTCATTGATCTTTTCCATTTTCCCTATCTTTTTATCAACATTTTTATATTATCAAATCCTAAATTAATTTCTCACTATCGATCAATAGTTTTCAATCTTTGGAAGGAGTTTGAAGCATTTAATCTATTCATTTCATTTCATTTCCCACGTACTTCTTTTATTGTCATTGATCATTTCTGATTTTTAATTTAAAAATACCAAAAGTATTCCTCTATTTCAATCTTTTAACCTTCCTCTCTGTGACTTTGACCGTGACTCACAAGTATTCTAAATTTCATGACTAAATTTGAAGAGTTGAGTATAATTCTTGATACATGAATTTGTGCTTTCAACAACCAAGATTATACGCTTATCGCTGCCATAGATTTGAAGAATCTAAATAAATTGGGAGCATGTGCCACATAATTTGAGCCATTAAACATTGTGTTAGGGCATTGAAGAGTATTCAAGATTTCATAGGAAGGTCCATTTGAGAAGCCCATGTAGGAGTCCCAACCCCACATATTAGTGGTGTTATAATAGAAGAGGATTTTTCTTTTCAAAATCAATCATGATGATTTCGAGTAGAGGAGACAAATCATAACTATTGTGTGCAAAAGTACCAGACATAAATAAAAAAAAGTGGTGGGTGAGCACACAAAGGCCACTACCAAGAAAAACTACCTCAAGAATAGAATAAGTAGAAGACAGAGCTAGGAAGTTCAAGCGAAGGGAAGAACTACATGATAACAACCATTAGTAGTAGATCTTAAAATCTGTGAATATTCTAATAAAGCTTATGGAAGTCCTAGAGTTATCTAGGGATTTGACAACATTTGGAATCTCATAAACTGAAAGATTTCAAGAAACAAAATAAAAATATTTTCCTCTTTTATAATGAGGTGGTCACTTGACACAAAAGAGAAGAATTATAATCACTTCACTGGCCCCAAATAGGCCCACCCTTCAAATATTTTTTTATAAATTTAAATATTCTATAAAAAAATAAACCATTAAACAAACATCTACCTCTCCCATATATCTCCAAACCTTGTCTCTTTATTTTGAACCAATGCTAATCAATAAGGGGAAAAGTCAATGGGGATAAATACAATAATTTTTGAGACAGATATAGACCAAAATGATGCAATAGTTTATCTTGACTATCTCTTTAGCCAAAAGTAAAAAGCTGATATCAGTTTTGAAAATATCTATAATGTTTGTAAAAAAACTATCAAACTTACATAGAGATCCTTTGAAATGAGGGCTTCTTTATTTTTTTCATATTTTACAATAGAAAAATGAAAAATAGATACGTGAGAAGGTTGAAGAGGTCCTCAGCCAAACTCTTTCTATAGAAATCACACCAAGACTTATCTAACCATATCACTCGAAAAAAGGTTATGAGCCAGCTTGTATTTGGGACCTCATGGTTCTCATTCTGGGATCTAACGCTTGATAGGCTCTTAAATTTAAATCAAAATATTGAATGTAGTAGAAGACATTGAATCAATCATTCAAAACACTAAGGAGCCAAGATAAGATGATTCTATTATATATAATATATTAAAATCCATAGTTATAGGGTTCTTTAAAGAAGTTTTTCAAACCTCTTCAACTGTCTAGCCTTTAGCGGTTTCCATATGATTATCAACTAGTTGGATATCCCCTTCAACACTCTTCACCTAGAGAGAAAGAGAAGAAAAGAGAGAGTTTCCAAAAATTTTACACATACACCTGGAGTTGTGGCCATTCTCTCCTAATTTTTAGATATTTGGTTTATAAAATTTTCACGAAAACCCTCTAAATTATATCTACATCTTCCAATGTCCATAAACCTTAAAGTATTGGATCCTTCGAGGTCCATATATCCTACTAGTTAATAACTCTATAGACCTAATAATGTTTTTTGTTGACCTTATTAGTTGTCTATATTTAAAAATATATTAATTAATCAAGGATCAATATAACCCAATTGACAAGTCGAGTTGATAGACATTGGGTCCAAGCTATATAATATGTTATAGGAGATAGGGAGAGTATAAGAACTCTCATATAGAAACTTGCCATCATTGATTATCATATATGTATAATCCTTTGTCTACCCAAGATTCATGAATAACTTAAGATATAGTCAACTATCAAACCCTAATTGGTCACCCAACTTAACACTGATGCATGGAGGAAATAATTGAGAACACCTTCTACAATATTTTCACTACCTTGGCCAATGATTTCATCGCATCTCATTCCTTGAGACAATCTCCTCTAATACTAAGGGCTAACAAACCTATCTTGACCACAAAATCACCTTTGAAGACTACATATCACATCTAATCTATGCCATTTGGAGATATTTTGGCTAGGAATTTATAAGTCATAATGCCTCAAGTAAAAGAACTACATAGACAACAGAACCATAATATGAATAAACCAAATTGATAATTAGGTATAATATCATTCAGGGATTCATACTTATCAATTTACCGAACACTTTTTCCAAAGAGCACCCTTATCTATCTTTGGCATCTCCACACTAATAGCCACAAGATCAGTCATACTCATCATATGAGTAAGATAAGATAGATATATTCTTTTTATATAATTCAATTTCCTTCTCAAGTATGAATGTTTAGAATATATATTTAAAGCTTAGTGATCGTTATATTGTTATCTCATCATAATTCACTTAGTCATTGATGCAGAATTATATCAAAACATGAAAACAAGGGTTCCAAGTGAACCTAGATATAACTTAAGGAAGAGATCTCATCCTCAACAGAAACACGATACTATACTCCTCCTTACTCATGAGTTTGAGAAACTCAACATTCATTAAATGAATGAAGAAGACCTCTCTAAAACATTGAAAGAGAGTATAAACCTTCATCCTTAGAACACTTAGAACTCCATAGTTGGACCAAGTCAACCACCATTTACCATGATATAGGCTCCTCAACATCCAAACCACATCCACTATATCATAGGTACCTTGTATAAATCAATGATCTCAAAATCAGTAGGAAACATCTTGTTTTAATTCCTTTACTTCTTTGACCAACCACCCTTAGTTAGAATTTAGGAGAGATATACATATTAATTTCATATGGAAGACATTATCTTCTTGTTCTATTTCAAGACGAGCCTTTTGCATGAATAAACCCATGCATGTATGAAGATTGATCAACATGAAGAGTATTTAAATGTTGACAAAAGTATGAAGGCATAACCACTTCTAATAATGAAGACAGTCATGAAGACCTCTTCAAAGTTAAGCCATAACCACTTCTAATTGAAGATGAGATATCTACAGCCATGAAATTATGACAAAAGCTAAAGCATGAATGAAGTTGGTATGAAGCATGAGAAACATAAATGAAGAAGATCATAGTCACGATCTCCTCAAAGAAGGAATTGGAACCAACTATGAAGAGCATGAAGGAAGATTCCAACAAGAAGAATTATCTCCCATCTAATCAAGGCCTTTACGGCTGATGAATAAAGAGAAGGCTCAGTCCTATATCTACTAGTGAACAGCACTATTAATTGTCTCCATCTTCCATGAAATTATGCCACATAAGATTCCAACGTAGCACAACTTGAGAATGGCTTTGTTTTGGCTTGTTCAAGGGTGCCCGCCTGGAGACTCTCTCGTGTTTCACTACTCTGGCCATGGTTCCCGGCAGAGAAATTACATTGGAGATGAAGTGGATGGATATGGTGGATGCCTATACCCATTGGACATTGAAACACATGGAATGAATGTTGATGATGAGGTTAACGCTGCCAACGTGAAGTCTCTTCCTCGTGGAGGCCGACTTCATGCTATCATCGATGCTTGTCACATTGAGACTATCTAGATTTGCCCTTCCTCTATAGAAGGAACAAGTCTGGGTAATATGCATGGGAGCGGCGTACGGGATGGCAGGAATGCTCGGGATCTACATTTTGATTATTGCTATTTTATCAGCATTGGGATTATTGCGAAGGCAAAGTCTCGTTATCCGTTTGACGGATATGCTCATCTATCATCTGGTCTACCTGCAACCTAGTGATAACATGCTAAACAAACATTATAAAACATGATTATTAATGCATATTAAGGCATAAATGATTTCATTTATATGCATGTTATCATATTTATGTGTATTTTCTATCATTCTATGAAAAAGTCACTATAATCTCAAAAATACTTTAAATTAGGGTTAAATATGATGATTTAAAGATAAATAATAACCCATCTTTACTCGAGATTATCGATGCTTTTCGAGTTAAAATAATGAGAGAAATCATTTTATAAACATATATTTACATTTTCTTAAGAGAAAACACTTAAAGAATAATTATATTTATGAAATAAATATTTAAAATCTCATTATTTATCAATTTTTACCTTTTCGAATGATAAATAATTAAATTTTGGATCAAATGAAAGAAATTTGGATTATTTGGAGTTATATTTTAAAAGTTATGAATTTTCTAATTTTTACGGATTTTTCTAGATTTTTTTTTTGAATTATTTTAGATTTTTAATGACTAAAAACTAATTAAAAAAGAGGAAAAAGGGGGTATTTTCGCGCAGGACCCACGTGGATGCGACGTAGCACGCAAGGCCACGTCGCAGCGCCATGCGGGCCCACGCGGCGCCTACGTGGCGCGATGTGACATGTGCACTATTTGTATATATCGTAAATATAGGGGTTATCCTACATATAAGCCTTCCGATTATCAGAAATACGCTACCCCTTATTTCCGATGTATCTTATAAACCCATCATTCTCTTGTAATTTAATCCATGTGTGACTAAATTCCACGAAGATTCTAAGATGCACGTGACGTGGCCGAACGAGGATCGACGGATCGGACGGAACGCAGATCATCGTGCGGATCATCGTGCGTCGATCGGATGAGGTCGCAGTCCACCGGATCTCATCAAAAGCAAGTGGCTTAAATAAAGCGTTATAATGGTCGTGATTTAATCGCGCACGGAGCATCTTGATCGTCGGATCACGATCTAATGACGGCAATCTCACGCGTTTTATAACTCTCATCCACGCGGCTCATCCGGACCGTCCATCAAGATCGGACGGCTGCGACTTTATGGAAACGGTCCACGATGGACCGTTCCATCGTAACCGTCAATCGTTTCGATCGAACGGTTACGCCCAAATACCCTATAAATATGGCATGTTCTTCCAATTTGTAAGCATTCGAGTTAGAAATCAATCCAATTGATCTATTTATACACCTCCCTTCTCGAATCTCTCAATTCTATCCTCTCCTACACTCATTTCCGCATCCAGGAAGGCTTGAACTTGAGATTTGGTTGAGAGACGAAGGAGAAATCGAAGCTTAAACTCCACGATCGCGTCCTTGATATTTTCGACGATTGAAGTGATTAATCGTGTTAATTTGATCACAATCTTGGGTTAGTGGAGTCAGTTTTTGCTAATCTATCATCCAATCATGTTTAATTTTGATTTAGATTAGGATTTCAAGTTCAATTTAGTTCAATTTTTGTTAATTTCACGATTTAAATGTTCGGAAATTTCTCTCTACTTCGAACTTCAATTTCTCCGCGAAATCAAGATCAATTTCGATGATTCTTGATTCCGTGGAAGCGATTTGAAGTTATCTTTCATAATATACCATTTTCCCCAATTTCTACCATTGATTCATCGTCCGATTTGATCAATTTCGAAGAAAACATTAGAATATTCCTTATTTACTTGTGGATTCGACCCTTATTTACCATTATGCCCCTCAATTCGAGTTAATTTCATCAAATTGGTAAGTTTGGAATTATTTTTGACACGAGACCGTGTGAAATCGACGACCTCGTGGTTTTGTCTCGTCACCTGGCTAGACTTTCTGCGAGAATGGCGATCGGGATCGCGGCAGACGCGGGAGTTAGGATTAAACGCTCAGAAACCGCCGTTGTTCGTGGGTCTTGCAGCACCAACAGCTACAAGAAGGATCTCAGATATCGAGCTATATCGACACGTGAGCAGAACTTCTACGGCGTCTGACGATGCTGAAGCCTCGGCCGAATCTCTACTAACTGAGAATTAAATACCTTTCCAAGAGTACGAATTGTCCACGACTGTCGGAAATAAAAAAAACTTCTCTTCAAAGGTGTCAGCCGGTTACTCCAATTCCCATTGAAGACGCCACCTCTCAGTCAACGACCGTCACGAAAGCACGTATCTTCACACACGAGATGAATACGTCACGCCGAAGCCTAAAATTAAGTCACGAAGAGAGGTCAGAACCGCCGTAACTACCTCTGCCAATTGCGACGCATCCTTTCACCCTAATTTTATCTTCCCCTATTCTATAAAAGAGAAAATGTACGAAGAGAACGCAATTGTTTTTTAAATGAAATTTGGTTCCTTCAGTTACTTTGTCACTGTGTTCTTGTACTTCCCGTGCCTCTCCCGCATCCTCTCTTCTCCGAGTTCTACCTCCCCCGCTTTTCTCCCTCCCATTCTGTCATCTTTCACCCATTTCAAGCCTGAAGCATTTCAAGGAGATCCAGGATCATCTTGGTGATTTAACGACCATTCACTTCACGACAGAGGAAGGTAACATCCTCTCTCTATTTTCGTGAATATTAGTTCTATTAAAAATCCGTAAGTCCAACATTCTATTCACTCCCGATTTCTTCTCTTTCTTATATCTATTCTCCTTATCTTATCTACGATCCAAGATAATCTTCAGATAGTCCCCAATCACTTTCAAATCCTCTCTACATATCTTCCGCACGGTTCTTTCCCTTTATCTCATAAATTATTTAGTCTCCTACCCATTCTCCTTCTCCTCGCCATTCACCCTCATTATCGTTAATATTCACGCATCTATTCGCATTCTTTTTCCTCATATACTTACTGCTATATATTTTAATCTCTCATACTCTCAGTCTTATAACCAATAACAATAGTAATAATAATATAAAATCTCAGTCTTCGTAATATCGTTACTGACATCCCTCCACATCATTCACATTCTCCATCATATAAATCCGAATAATATTTCACCCATGCTCTTTTCTCTCATAATCATACTCATTACCGTTATTCTTACAATCACTTTTTTCCAAACTATCCTAAATTAAATAACCACTATCGTCAATCTATTATTTCTTCAGTATTCTCTATATCAGTCCTCTTTGTCACATCTAAAACCGATTAATCTCCTCATTACATTCCTTCTCTTCGCAACCTTAACTATCTCATTAATCTTACCACCTTCATTAATCTCATTCTCATACTTCTGATTTATCCTATACATTATCTTCTCTATATCTCCACTGATTCATATTCATATTCCTTACTGCTATCATTCATAGATCCTCATTCAATTGTAGGATTATTTCATAAATAATTTCAATAAAATTCATATTATATCTCATTCATTTCTCCTTCATAATTATATATTTACATCATTATCTTCTTGCAAATCATCATCCCAAAATATCCTACATCAATCATTTTATATGGTCATGGAATTCATTACAAACATTACATAAGAATAAAAATAAAGATATAAATTTTAATAAATATAAATCAGACATGGAAGTGTGGTTTGGCTTATAGGCCACATAATATCCATCATCTCATAAGGCCAATTACCTTTTGACTAACTTAGATGCACAAGGATTCATTACTTTGATGCCTGATAAGTCCAAATTATCCTAACTAATTGTGTCGTTATGCCTTTATTTGGACTTAATCAATAAAAGTAAGTGTATCTAAAGAAATTTTCCCTTTAACTCCTAGCTATCTAAAGATAAGGCTTAGTAAAAGGGGTCGATCCAAGGGAGGATATGGCAAATTCTACTTTTTTTTTAATTACTTCAGAACTTCTTCTCATCCAACCAAACTCAGTAGTTATCTAATTTTGAATGTCTCTATTTCTCTGCATTCTATTTTTCTTCATTTTCCACTTATTATGCTAAAGAAAAGAAAATAGACTCTATTGAGAAAGTTTACTTTTTCAATTAAAATCTGAAAGAGAGATTAGGACCTTTTAATATTCTTTTTAGAATTTCTTTTTATTCTGATCTAGAATTCAAATTCAAAATTTTTTAATCTTTTATGTTTTACTTTATTCTTATTCACCTTTTTCTATTTTTGTGACTGTTTTTTTCTGATTTAACAATAAATTTCCCCCTTACTGCCACTAATTAATAGAGCGTCAGACTTATTTTAAAACTTCTCAAATTAAACCCAATCTAGGTTGACTAAAACAGAAGAATCACTTAAGTTTTCTAAATGAATTCACACACACTAAAAAAAAAAAGAACAGGAAATAACATAATAGAGATTATATTTCTTTAATATTCTTTTTGTTTTCTGCCAAAAAGAAATGTCAACACCAACTGAATTGAAGAAATGACAATCTAAACCTAAAATTGGTTTAAATCTGACACCAAAAGATGCTTACAAACAAAGGAAAGGCTAACTGCTATAGGAGAATACTTCTATCAGAATTCAGTAAAGAAATTCAGTAACAAAACAAACTAGTAATATTTTCAGATTTAAAGAACTAAAAAAAACTAAACCTAATTCTTCAGTTGAATCGAAATTCAGAAGATAGCGTAAAAATAAGAATTATGATTTCTGTAAGATCTAATCTCAGTCACTAAATCTCAAGAAGAAAACGATTTGATTAGAGGGAAGAGAAAAGAAATAAAAAAAAGAAACCGACTAAATTTTCAAACGGAAAATGTAAATCCTGAAATCTAAAACGTGGATCAAAATCCAAAAGAAACAAGGAAATAAAGCTTTATAAATGTTGATGTAAGAATCTATTTCAGTCACAAATCGAGAGAAGAGTTTAGTTCAACTCAAGAGAAAAGAAAATAAAAGAAAACAAAATTATTTTCTATCCCTAAACCAATTCCACGAACCTCGAAGCTTCAAATTGATGTCCTCAACTCGATAACTTCTTGAAATCGTCAGAATCGCTTGATCTTCTCTTAATCTCGTCTGTGTCCTCCAGGCCAACGATGCGTCGGGAGCGAAAAATAAGAAGATAGGGCTTTCGCCTCCCTCCTCTTCACTCTTAAAGACATTTCGAAATCGCGATGCTTCTCCCCCTTTTCGCAAGTTTGTTACGTTCCTCAGTGCGTTTTGCTCCACACGCATGTTGGTGATGTTTGCTGTGATTGGTCGACGTCTGGTCAGCTTTCGTTTGATTGGTGGAGGAGATCTCGTGCATCTTGGTGCTCATTGACGAGACGAGACCGCGAGGTCGTCGATTTCAAGCGGTATCGCATCAAAAATAATACCGAACTTACCAATTTGATGAAAATGTATCGAATTCAAGGGTATAATGGTAAATATGGGTCGAATCCACATAGAATTAAGGAATTTCTTGACGTATTCTTCAAATTTGATCAAATCGGACGAGAAATCGATGGAAGAAATTGGGGAAAATAGTATTTTATGAAAGTAGACTTCAAATCGATTCCAGGGAATCAAAAATCGTCCAATTTGGACTTGATTTCGCGGAGAAATCAAGATTCGAAGTGGAGAGAAATTTTCGGATAGGAAAATCACGATTTTTAGCTAAAATTCAATGAAATTAAACTCTAAATGTTAATCTAAATTGAAATCAAACCTTATTAAACTAATTCTTGGTAAAAACCGCTTCCACTAACCGTGATTAGCGATCGGATTAGCTCGATTAATCCGATTAATCGACGAAAATACCGGAAAACGCTGCGACGAGTTCAAGCTGCGATTTCTACCAAACTACCTGATGAAATCTTGATTTCAAGCGCTCCGGAGGTGAGGAATTGAAAGGAGAACACGTTGAGATCAAGAGAAACGAGATAGAGGGGTGTCTTGACAGTCAATTGGATTGAACTCTTCTCGGATGCTTACATTCGTGAAGAACAAGCCTTTTTATAAGGCGAAATTTCGTAACCGTCCGATCGAAACGATCGACGGTTACGATAACGGTCCATGATGGACCATTTTTGGAAATATCGCGATCGTTGGATCGCGGATGGAGGGCCTAGATTATCTCTCTAATAAGCGTTATAAAAACGTTTGATTTTCGCTCCTTGGATCACGATCCAACGGTCTGGATGCGCCCCGCCAGATCGCATCACGACCATTATAAAACCTTGAATTTCCGCACGTGTCTTGATCGCGATCCGGTGGTCCGTGCTCCACGCGATCGACGCCCGTCGATCGATCGCGCCTTCGATCCAACGTTCAGCGTGCATCCACGTCACCTGCAAGGTAAGTAAGGTGTGGTTTTAGTCCCACACCGAAAATAATAATGAAAACTTACCTCTATATAACGTACGCCGAATTAAGGCGTTTGAAATACTGTCCCCTTAGACACGGGGGACCCCCTATACTATATTAAATATAATATAAATAATACTATATATATACGCGCTACGTAGGCGCTGCGCGGGTCCGCGTGGCGCTGCCACGTGGCCTTGCGTGCCACGTCGCATCCACGCGGGCCCGCGCGCAAAATAAATATTTTTTTATTATTTTTATTTATTTTAAAACGGTTTAAATGGAAAATAAAATCATTAAAAGTCAGGAAAAATTCAGAAGAATCCCTAAAAGTTGTAAAAATCATATCTTTTAAAATACAACTCCAAATTAATCCAAATTTCTTTCATTTGATCCAGAATTTAATTATCTATTATTCTAAAAGGTCAAATTAATTAAATAATAAGAGTTAAAATTATTATTTCAAAAATACATTCATTTATTAAGATTTTAATCTTTAGAAAATAAAATGAATGTTTATAAAAGTTGTTTCTCTTATTATTTTATCTTTAAAAACAGTTATAATCTAAAAAAATATGGGTTATCAAATTATGAAACTCTAATTTATAAATTAAACCTAAATTAAAGTATTTTGAGATTATAATGACTTTTTAAGAGAATAATAGAAAAATACATATAAATATGATAACATGCATGTAAATGAAATCATTTATGCTTTAATATGCATGAAAAATCATGTTTTATGATGTAAATATAGCATGTTATCACTCATACTCAGCAGGTGAAATGCGGGTTGACTGTGTACATATCGTTGTGCACACAACCTTCTTCCTCATCGTGTGATTGGCTCACACGATTCTCGTACATTGCCTGTCCATAATTCCTCAAAAACAACACATAAGTACAAATCGGCCCATTTAGGGCATTATTAATATAACCGAAAATTAAAGAAACCTTTGAAAGTGATTATTTCAGAAACAGAAAATAATATTTTATTTAAAGTAAATGCTATTAGTAATTGTGGATTATCTTGTCCAACAATTACTAATAGAGTATTTATTTATGAGAGTCCTATCTATTACTTAAAATTCTTCATCACAGCACTAATTATTTGTAATTAACTACTCATTTTTAAATGCAATGAAAAGTGATTATTCTAGGCATCATATCATGATAACATGCAAAATAATTGTTTATTTAAAACATTAAATGATCAAAATGCAAATAAAATGTATGATTTAGAGTAACTTTTGCTTGTTATCAATGCCCTCTTGAGGAAATAGAGGAAGAAACTTGCAAGATGGAAGTTTCACCTTTTATCCCTTGGGAAGCACATACTCATATGTCACAACACTTTCTTGTGGTATATGAGTATCTGAAATTGTCTTATGCTTTGTAAGATTGATAAGTATGTCATTACTTTGGGATGGAAAGCTTCACGGTCCATGTTGCTAACATAGAGTTTCTTGAGAGAAAGCATATCAAAGGATATATGAGGTGGGGTATAGGGATTGAGGCCCTGAGAAATCCTCGACATGATCCAGAAGAAACTAGTTAGGTAGATAAGATCCACGAGCTTGCAACTGGGCTCATTTGTGTTGGCCAAAGATGATGAGAGGGCTTGCCAATTGATTGACATCAAAGGGGTTGAGTGGTACGTTGATTGGCGAAGATACTAGCTTGAGAGCATGGTATGACATTTGGCATGTTAACTCATCCTTGGCCAACTCTCCCAACTTCATATTGTCTTGGCCTTCCCTAATGATGGCGAGCGGGACCCCTCTCCATCAGCTCGAGAGACATCGACACCACGAGTTTAGCTAAACCAATATGCGAAGACGAAGGAGCCAGACTTTCACTACATGGCCTCACCCTTAAGTATCTCACCCATCTTCGCCCTGACATCATGCTGAATTCACCTTTTCTTCCCATCGTTTGCTTCATTATTTCCTTCTCTAAAACTTATAGGCCTTATGTTTTTTAGTGGGCCCATTTATTCCCTCTTCTATCTCTCTCTTCCTTTCTTAGGGGTCATTGGGCCTTCCTTGTAGGCCCAAATGAGCCTAAGATTTATGTATGCCTTGTTTTAAGGGCCTTTCTTTTGGTTTAGGCCTCAAGAGGGTTTCCCCTTCCTTAGGCCGACTAAGGGCCCTATATAAGAGAGGGAGTGATAACATGCATATTTAACTTGAATTCTTATCATATTTAACTAATATTCATGCTTATCTTATGTAATTATGATGCATGTTATCATAATTTTATGAATTTTCTCCATTGGCATACCATTTTACTACAGTCCATATTTTTGCATTATTTACGATTAATTATGTGTTTTATTGATCTTTGACCTTTTGTAAAGTCAAATAATTGAAAATTAACCATTTTCCTGGATTGATTTTGACTTTAGTGGATGATTAAAAGAATAAATTACAAGAAGAGAATGATGGGAGGAATCAAAATAGAATTCCAAAGGAACGATCTAATATTATTGTGAATTCATCCTATTTTCTTGTTGGGATTTATATTTTAGTTGGCATGGCATTAAAGAAGACTTAATTTGTGATCTAATGGAAAAAAATTGAGTAAAAAAGGAGTTCTAGAAATGAAGTTATGAATTTCTGAATTTTATAGATTTTTTTGAATTTTATTTTGATTTTTCAGGTATTTTTTGGAATTTATTTCCTTAAAAAAATTGCAAAAAGGGGTGTATAAGCATGGGACCCGCGCGAAGCTGACATGGCACAACACGGACACGTGGTGGAGCCACGCAAGACCATGCGGACCCACATAGATGCCTACATGGCGTGATGAGACAGTCGGGCTAATAGTGTGTGTGGGCCCACGGAAGGCATAAGGGGGGGGCGTACTTGGCCCAATTGGGCGATGCAAACGCTTATCTCCGTTTCCCCTTATATACGTGTTATTTTTCCTTAACTTTCTCTGTGTGGGACTAACTCCTCTCTCAACTTTCGCAGGCGACGTGGCAGAGCGTGGTGCGTCAGATCAATTCACACTAATCAACACGCGTTAATCTGGTGGATCTCGATCTACCAGATCATCATCAAAACACGTGCTATATTCATAACCATTGATTGCTTAAGTGAGATCCTACAGTCGTGATTTAATCGCGTACTCGGTGAATCACAAATTTGCAGAGGGCTGGTCGATGATACTCTGATGAAGATAGGATGGCCGAAATCAAGGAGGAGTGGAATCCGCGTCGTGGGATTGTGGCCCACTTATTTTGCATCATCGTAGCCATCCAGTACTTCTTCAGCAAATCGAACGGCCTGGACTTTTTGCGATGAAATCTCTATACATCAATGTTCTCTCTTTCTTTAAACTTACCTTTTGATTGAAACATGAAGAAATTAAGCATTTTTAGAGAAAAGTCTCAAGTTCTTTGTGATTCCCTTACGTTCTAGACTCAATTGCGATTAGATTGAGGCAAGATTAATCCCGAATCATTATGAAAAACGCTTAGATTTGCCCCTTGAACGCCGAACGCACGTCAAAGAAGAAATCGGATAAATACGCAGCGATCAAAGCAATTTGAAGCACAATCTTCGCGTCAATCGGGTTAGTACCATGATTCCTTCGTAATCCTTACAATTTAGGTAGTTTAGATTAGATTTAGATAGGTAATTAGAGTTTAGAAATCAGAAATTTCATCATTTTGCCCAAATTTGATCGTGGAAGTTTGCTGATTTTTGAACAAAGATTTCTCCTTGATCTTAACCAAATCATTCGATTTTGGCTTCATTGAATTCATTGTTCATTCAGCTTTCATGGATATCTGATTTGTAAATTTTCATTAAGCTTTGGCCCCTCAATTTGTCATTTGGCCAACTGCTGTTCATTTTCAATCCGAATTGGGGCGTTGACTTTTGAGGGCAATTACTCCTAATATACAAGGTGAAATTTGATAATTTTGGTCTCTGTGGAATCCTTTGATCATAAGCTTTCTATTCATATGTGAATTGCTCAATTTGGATATCATTTAGTAAGTCAATTTCATGATTTTGACCGAGATCTTAATTTAAGGAATTTTTTGTTGACTGATTTTGGAAAAATCATAATAAATCCAATTCTTGTCTAAAAATCATGAATTTTAGATTAAAATTCTCCATTTTCTCTCTAGTTTCTTAAAATATAATTTTTGTAATATTTTCTCATCATTTTACTCTATGATTTTTATAGAAAGTCAGAGTTTGGTCAAAGTCAATGCTTTGACCTTGACTTGTGACTTTTCTTGTTCAAATATTTTCTAAAATTCTTAAAATAGCTTCTCTCTTATATTCATATTATTTTCATTAATAATATATCACATTCATTTCTTAAAAACCCTAATTAGACTTAAGTTTGACCAAGTCAACTCTTTCGATAAAAGTCAACTGTACTCTCTGTGGTTCTCCAGATCTCTTCGTTGTGCTTGATTTCATATTTTTAAATCATCGTGAATTCAGAACTATAAATTTTGTTTGATCGACGATCGTGTGTTTCAACGACCACACTAAAATGTTTTGTCAGGGAGAACCCCCCGGAACCTAGAAGCGCCATTTAGTAATTCATGAGTGTTTAGTTTTATCATGTCAATCACCTCGCTTAGGGGGAATTGAGGGGAAGGGGTTCTGAGGAAGCGAGAGGGAATGGGAAGGAGGAGTGTGATAAGAACATAAAAAGTAGCTATAACCACCCATGGATTGCTATTATTTAACTGTATTAAAATCTTGACCACACCATCTCCTCTACCATCTCATAACTTGATGTTTGTAGAATATTAGTGCGTCAAAAAGAATTTTTTAAAATGACTTTTGCCTTTCTATTTTCAAGAACTAAACAAGAGGATGGGTAGAAAAATCCTTCAAAATGGAAGTGTTAAAAGGGCATAATGGGCTTCCCAAGGCAAGCAACTGTGAGCCCTGTCAAAGAAACCATTGAGGAGAAAACTCTCGCGGGTAGAAATCTCTCTCAACACTCTCCTCAGAGGATTCAAAAAGGAAAAAAGCTCTCTTTTGGGGGCCTCTCCTTTTTTCTGCCTCTTCTTCACCTTCTTCTTCGGTTTCTTCTTCCTCGACCATTCTCTCTCTGAGGTTTTGTTTTTACAATTTTTGTGCTCCGACGTGTTTCTTGCTCGGGGAGGACGTTATGGAAATATTGATCTTCGTTTTAATGTGGTAAATGTTCTTCATCGTGTTTTTTGATCATTTTCATCTCAAACATTCTTCTCAGCTATTTTTTGCTCTGACCCTCCCACTCTTCCTCCTCCCATCTTCCATTTGATTCTTCTCTTCTGCCTCTTCTTGCTCTCTTGCTCACACTTTCCCTCCTTTGTTTTCTCTCAATCACCGTTCATCTCCTCTTTTGCTCCCCCTCTCCTCTCTCTTGTTTTAGCCTTATTTCTCTCTCAAAATCTCGCCCCCCCCACTGGCGATATTTCCACCAACCACGATCTCTCCCTTCTCTTGTGTCAATCTCACACTTACACACTCACCATTCTATTCTCTCATTCCTCCGAAATTTGCATTCCTCCTTCTCACGCTCGTCCTGTCTCCCTCTCTAAATTCCCCGATTTCATCCTCCGTCACCCTCTTTCACGAGTTTTCTCTCTTCTTGGTACTCTTTCTCGCTCTTTCAAGTTACGTTTGCAGTCCTCTCCTTCCTCCTTCTCCATTTCTCCCTTTCATCCTTTCTCATTTCCTCTGACGATTTTTTTCGTCTAGTTTCTCTTTACAAACTCTCTTTCACTCCCTCTTAATCCCGTCTCTTCCTTGAATTTTTTTCTACATTTAGATCTCATGTTTTTTTTAATTTGCTCTCTTCTGCTCTTTCGAAGTTCCTCTCTCTTCTTGGTACTCTTTCTTGCTCTTTCAAGTTACGTTTGCAGTCCTCTCCTTCCTCCTTCTCCATTTCTCCCTTTCATCCTTTCTAATTTCCTCTGACGATTTTTTTCGTCTAGTTTCTCTTTACGAACTCTCTTTCACTCCCTCTTAATCCCGTCTCTTCCTTGAATTTTTTTCTACATTTAGATCTCATGTTTTTTTTAATTTGCTCTCTTATGCTCTTTCGAAGTTCCTCTCTCTTCTTGGTACTCTTTCTCGCTCTTTCAAGTTACATTTGCAGTCCTCTCCTTCCTCCTTCTCCATTTCTCCCTTTCATCCTTTCTAATTTCCTCTGACGATTTTTTTCGTCTAGTTTCTCTTTACAAACTCTCTTTCACTCCCTCTTAATCCCGTCTCTTCCTTGAATTTTTTTCTACATTTAGATCTCATGTTTTTCTTTAATTTGCTCTCTTCTGGCTCTTTCGAAGTTCTTTCTCTTGCGCAACCTCTTTCTCTATGAACTCTCCGTGTTCTTGCTCTAATTTATTTTTCCAGTGTTTCCCTCTCAAGCTCTCCCTTTATTTCACTCTCTCGCTACCCTATTCTATCTCTTGCAACATCTTTATCTCTCTTTCTTCCCCTCTTACAATTTCTCTTCCTCACTCCGTCAATTGCTCACACACTCTCTATTTTTCTCTCTCATTGTCTCTTGCTTCTGCGCTCTTTCTTCTTCTGCCTTCCATGAGCATATGCAATGGCTAAGTGAATCATGATGAGATCATAATACAATGATCAGTAGTATTTAAATATATGTTCTAAACATTCCTATTCGTGGGATATTCTTGAGGGACATCGAAGTATCCGAAACGAATAGTATTATGTGATCCAACTCATATGATGAGTATGGCTGATACCGTAGCCATCTGTGTAAAGACACTAAGGATAGATAGTGGGTGCTCTTTGGAGAAAGAGTTCACTGAATTGATCCATATGAATCCTTGAATGGTATTATACCTAATTGTCAATCAAGTTGATTCATGTCATGGTTGTGTTGTGTATTCTTTTGAATTGAGACGCCAAAGACATCTTGTGGATGAATGATCATGTTTTGATTATGACTTAAGAATATCTAGCCACGTGATGCCTAAAACATCATATATTAGATATGACATGAAGTCTACGAAGATGATTGTGTGATCAAGACGGGATCATCCTGATGGATATTATATGGCCTATAAGCCAATCACACTTTCATGTATCTTGTTTATGTTCATTGAAATGAAATTTATTCATTGTCATTCTTGTGTGATGTTTGCAATGAAGTCCATGAGTATGTGCAATGACTAAGTGAACTATGATGAGATCATAATATGCTAATCACTAGTCTTTAAACATATGTTCTAAACATTCCTATTCGTGAGATATTCAAGAAGGACATCGAACTATCCGGAAAGAATAGCACTATCTAATCCAACTCATATGATGAGTATGTCTGATCCTATAGCCATCAGTGTGGAGACACTAAGGATAGATAGTGGGTGCTCTTTGGAGAAAGAGTTCACTGAATTGATCCGTATGAATCCCTGAATGGTATTATACCTAACTGTCAATCAAGTTGATTCATGTCATGGTTGTGTATGTGGTCCTTTGACTTGAAACACCAAAGACATCTTGTAGATGGATGATCGTGTTTTGATTATGACTTATGAATCCCTAGCCACGGGATATCTAAAACGTCATATATTGGAAACGACATGAAGTCCGCGAAGATGATTGTGTGATCAAGATGGGATCATCCACCTTCGGTATTTGAGGAGATTGACTCATAGAATGAGATGCAATGAAATCCTTGGCCAAGGTAGTAGAAATATTAAAGGAGTTCTCGATGATTTCTACACGCATCAATACTAACTTGAGTGACCGATTAGGGTTTGACAGTTGACTATACCCTAAGTCATTCATGAGTCTAATGTGGATGAAGGATTATACATACATGGTAATCGATGATGGGAAGGTTCTATAAGTGAGTTCTTACATACTCCATATCTCCTAGTGTACGTGGTGTAGCTTGGCACCCGACGGGTTGGCAACTCAACCTATCGATTGGGTTAAATTAATTCTTAATTAATTAATCTATATGTGGATGTGGATAATAAATTAAGTTTGAGCAATAAGGTGTTATTTGGTCCATAGAGTTATTAACTAGTGAGATATATGAATCGAGAGGGTCACACACATAAGGTTTATGGATGTTGGTGGATATAGACATAATTATGAGGGTTTTTATGAAAAAACCTCATACCAAATGTCTATAAATAGGAGGAGAACAATAACAACTAAAGGTGCCCATGCAAGCCTTGTGGGAATTCTCTCCTTTCTTCTCTTTCTCTCTTGGTGAAGAGCTTTGAAGAGGAGATCCAACCATCCGGAGACCGTGTGGTATGAGGCTAGACACTTGAATAGCTTTAAAAAATCCTTCAAGGAAACCTAGAGGTATGTTTTCTCATACATATTAGATGATAAGATCATCTGTTCTTGGTGCCTCAATGTTTTAAATATTCAATTCAAGAAATCCGCTGCATTCGATGTTTTGATTGAAATTTTGAGAAAGTTATCGACCTCAGATCCCATCACATCGGCCCTCGGTATTTGAGGAGATTTACTCAAGGAATGAGATGCGATGAAATCCTTGGCCAAGGTAGTGGAAATATCGGAGAAGGAGTTCCCGATGATTTCCTACACGCATCACTACTAACTTGAGTGATCGATTAGGGTTTGACAGTTGACCATACCCTGTCATTCATGAGTCTCTTGCAGATGAAGGATTATACATACATGGTAATCGATGACGGAAAGGTTCCATAAGTAGGTTCTTGCATACTCTATATCTCCTAGAGTACGTGGTGTAGCTTGGCACCCAACGAGCTGGTAGCTCAACCTATCGATTGGATTACATCGATCCTTGATTAAGTAATCTATATGTTGATATGTATAATTAGTTAAGGTTGACCAATAAGGTGTTATTTGGTCTATAGAGTTATTAATTAGTAAGATGTAGTCATAAGGTCTATCAATGTCAGTGGATATAGACATAATTATGAGGGTTTTTATGAAAAACCTCATACCAAATGTCTATAAATAGGGGGAGAACAACCACAACTCAAGGTGCCCATGTAAGCCTTGTGAGAATTATGTTCTTTCTTATCTTGCTCTCTTGGTGAAGAGCTTTGAAGAAGAGATCCAACCATCTAGAGACCGTGCAGATACCACTAGAGGCTAGATGATAATATGCATTTATAACCTGAATTCTTACCCTAATTAACTCATATTCATGCTTATTTTATGTGAATATGATGCATGTTATCATATTTTTTTAGGAATTTTCTCCATTGGCATGTCATTTCACTAAAGTTGATATTTATGCATAAATTAGAGATAATTTCATGCTTAAGAGATGATTAATCTTTTGTTTAGATTAATAGGAGTTAATCTCTATTATTAAATGATTTTTTGACTTTAGTAAATGTTTGGAAGGATGATTTTAAGATGAATTTATGATTTAGAATGTTTAATTAGAACTTATTTAATGAAATTTTAATTCATCTTTATTTTCCTTCTTGAAAATATATTTTTAATGACATGATATTAAAAAGAAAAGAATTTATGATCCAATGGAGAAAATTTCAATTAAAAAGGAGTTGTATATTTTAAATTATGAATTTCAGAAGTTTTAAGCCTTTTTTTGATTTTTATTTGATTTTTAATTGAATTTTTAAGTATTTTATTAGTTAAAATCGCGAAAAAGGGGGAGAAATTACCTCCGGCTGACGTGGCGAGCGGGCCCAGGCGGAGCTGACGTGGCGACCGGGCCCAGGCGTGGCTGACGTGGCGAGCGAGCCCACGTGGCGCGCGGGTCCACCGCGCCGTTACGACGTGGCGCTGAGGCCACTTGGCAGGACGCGTGTGGCCCGCGCGTGACGCGTGGCTGACACGTGTGCATATATATCATATATATATATCATAGGGTTATCGTACATATAAGCCTATTCTTAGAACTGGCTAACTATGTGAGGCGTCTCCCTATTTAACCGCGTTACTCCCTTTTATTTCTTCCGTGTGGGACTATGTTCCACACGGTTTTAAATGCAGGGTGACGTGGCGCACAGATGACATGGCAGCGCACGGGTGGCACGCGCAGCAAGCGCACAGGGCGCGCCAAGTGGCAGGGAGGCCACGCCGCCACGTGGGCGCACGTGTGGAGCGTCACGTGTGGCTTGCTCTGGAGAGAGAAAGGAAATCTTAAGAAGGGAATTCGTTCCCCTATTTAATCGCGCGGTCTTCTTTTATTTTCTCCGTGTGGGACTATGTTCCCACACGGTTCTTCTGTTTTGCAGAACACGTGGCGGCTTAGCGAGCGTCAGATGCAGGATGAGCGGCGGTGATCGCGTGGACCCGAGTCCACGCGATCATCAGATCTACCACGTGCGCAAAATAAAGTTTAAGTGACGAGGATCGGACGACTTACCTCGTGCCACATGGCAACCCGAGGAAAGCCCATCTGCATCAACGTTTAGACCGCACGATCGCGATCTAATGGCCACGCGACGGCCGAGTTTCTTCTCTTTTCGGAGCAGATCTGGAGCATCAGATTGAAATCTGACGGCAGAGACGACGCGTGGAAGAACACCACGATCGCGGTCCGATCGAACCGCGATCGCGGTGCGATCGAGCCGCGATCGGAGCTCCTGCCGCGCGGAATCCACTCCACGACCATCGATCGACAATTCCGACGCATTTGGAACACGATCGACGGCCGATCGTGCGAAGATCGTGGCCGATCGTGCGAAGATCGTGGCCGATCGTGCGAAGATCGTGGCCGATTTTTTTGGCTCCTTTTGAAGAAAAATTCAAGCCAATTCGGCCCGAATTTGAAGCCTCAACACCGCTCAGTGCAAACCGCGTCCACGACGCCTCGATTCCGCGCCCACGACCACCTCCATCGCCCACGATTTCGGGCCAATTTCCCTCTTTAAAAACTCATGTACTCCTTCTTTGTTCTTCAACTTTTGATCGACTCGTGAAGAAATTAAGCGAGTTTCGAGGAAGATCTCTAGTTCATCGTGTTCCCCCCGCGTTTAGACTCGATTGCGAAGCAATTGGAGCGGGATTGATCACGAATTTCTCCTTGATTTCATCGAATTTTCCCCTTGAATTCCGAACGTCACGAGGAAGAATCCGAGCAAATTCGCCTCAATCCACGAGAATTGGAGCCCCATCCTTGCGGCAATCGGGTTAGTAGTGAGATTCCATCGATTATCAGGAGGTAATTTGAGTTTTTATTAGATTTAGAAGTTTAATTTTGCAAATTAGTTCATAGTGTTCTTCATTTTCTCCAAATTTCGATCCGAAAAGTTGCTGATTTTGAAAATAGGATATCTCTTTGATTATAATTCTAAATCACTTGATTTTTGTTTCATTAGATTCCTCTTTTCATCAGCTTTCCGTGGATAGTAATTTCATCAAATTCTGAGTTCATTTGACCCTTCAATTTAACGTTTGACCACGGACTGTTCATCTTTCATCAGAAGTCAAACGTTGACTTTCGGGGTCAATTACTTTTTATTGGCAAATCAGAATTTGATAATTTTGGTCTTGTTGGATTCCTCTGGTTCTTAGCTTTCTATTGACATATAAATTGCAAGATTTGGATTTCATTTGGGCATTCAATTTGAAGATTTCCTCTGAGGTGTTCATTTCGGGGATTTTCTGATCATTGATTTTCAATAATTCATAATAAATCCATTTCTTATCCAAAAAAATTACAAAAACTTATACCAATAAATTCCATTTTTCTCTCTAGTTTCCAAATATCTACTTTTCGTAATCTTCTGACTCTGTTTGATTCTCTGATTTTGCAGAACACCTACTGCTGGTCAAAGTCAACGCTTTGACTTTGACTTTTGACTTTTCTCTGTCAAATCCGAGATTTCAAATCTTAAAACTTCTTATTTACCTTATTTATATCATTTCCATATCTTAAATCTTATATTCTCTTATTTAAAACTCCTTTTAAACCTAAGTTTGACCAAGTCAACTCTGCGATTAAAGTCAACCCTGCTCTATGTGGATCGACCCGATACTTACCCAGTACTTGATTTTTCTATCTTGTCTTTGTGAGTTCGGATTTATAAATTTTGTTTGACCATCGTCTTTGTGTTTAACGACGCACGAAAACGACACGTCACTAGACACTTGAATATCTTCAAGAACTCCTTCAAGGGAACTTGTAAGTATGTTTTCTCATACATACTAAATGATAGGATCATCTATTCTTGGTGCTTCAAATGAATTCTGATTCAATAAATTCCACTACATTTCATATTTAGATCAATATTTCATAAAGTTTATTGACTTCAAAACCCATCAGATCCTACGTGCCAACCCACTTCCTTTGGTGACTCTATCTCCCGCTCTCCATCTTGACCTTCCCTTTCATCTTTCCCACATCCACGAAATTGTCGCTCGGCTGACTAATAGGAGCCAGTGACAGTAAGATTTATGCGGTCGTTGAAAACACACAATCGTCAGTTAAACAAAATTTATAATTCTCAACTCACAATAACAAAAATATGAAATCAAGTATACTGTAAAGATCGAGTTGAACCACACAGAACATTGTTGACTTGTATCAAAGAGTTGACTTGGTCAAACTTAGGTCTAATTAGAGATTTTAAGAAGTGAAAGTGATATATTATTACTAGAAATGATATAAATATATCATAGAATATATTTTAAGAATTTTAGAGAATGATTTGACGAAGAAAAGTCAAAAGTCAAAGTCTAAGCATTGACTTTAACCAAATGTTGACTTTCTATAAAATCAGAGAAGAAAAAGGTAAGAAAATATTGCAAAAATTATATATTCAGAAACTACAAAAAAAAGGAAAATTTTGATATAAAATATATGATTTTTACAGAAGAATTGGATTTACTATGATTTATTGAAAATCAATAATAAGAAAAATCCTAAAATAAACACCTCAATCAAAATCATGAAATTGACTAACCAAATGATATCCAAGTCTTGAAATTTATAGATGAATAGAAACTAACGATCAAAGGATTCTAAAGAGACCAAAATTATCAAATTTCACCTTGTATTTTAAGAGTAATTGCGCTTGCAAGTCAACGCCCAAATTTGGATTGAAAATGAATAGTTGATGGTCAAACGTCAAATTGAAGGGTCAAATGGTGATGAAATTTATGAATTAGATATCTACAGAAAGCTAATAAAACAAGGAATCTAATGAAACCAAAATCAAATGATTTGGACTTAAGATCAGGTAGAAATCCTTGTTTGAAAATCAGCAAAAATCCGCACCCAAATTTGGGCAAAAATATGAAAACTCTGATTTCTAAACTTAAATTACCTATCTAAATCTAATCTAAACTACATAAATTGCAAGGATTATGATAGAATCACACTACTAACCCAATTGACGCGAAGATTAGGCTTCAAATTGCATCAATCAAAGTGTATTTCCTTGAATTCTTCTTCGACGTGCATTCGGCGTTCAAGGGGAGATTTTGATCGATTCTTGTAACAATTCGTGATCAATCTTGCCTCAATATGATCGCAATATAGTCTAGAACGCAAGGGGATCACGTAGAACTTAAGATTTTGCTCGAAAATTGCTGAATTTCTTCATGATTCAATCAAAAGTTAAGTTAAAAAGAGAAAAACCATCTATTTATTGGAAAATAATCACGAAAAACGCGAGCTGTCTGATTCGCTGTAGAGGCTTTGGGCCACGATCCCACAATGCGGATTCCACTCCGCGTGATTTCTGCCATCTGATCTTCATCGGAGCATCCTTATGAAGCCACGTGTCCCTCCACGATTAGCCGAGTGTGTGATTAAATCATGGTCGTAGGATCTCACTTAAGCGATCGACAGTTTGCAGTTGCGCACGTGCTTTTGATGAGCATCCAGTGGATCAAAGTCCACAGAATCTACGCGTGTCGATTTGTGCGAGTTGATCCAACGCACCATGGACGGCCACGTCACCTACAAATCAAAATTTTATTGGAACTTAGTCCCACACAGAAGAAATTATTGAGACTTATTGAGTATAAAATGGAGAACCCCCTTAAGGGGTGCGTCGCCCATATGGGCCTAGTATGCCCATCCATCTTACTTGGTCCCACTAACCCGTGGGCCCATAAAATGACAGCCCAACTTTCTACGCGTCCACGTACACGTCCACGTGTCCACGTGGCCTCGCATGGCTCCGCCGCATGTGTGCGCCACGCCACATCAACTCGCCGGGTCCTGTGTGATTAAAACACAAGGACACAAGGGTTCCAAGTGAACCTAGGTATGATTTAAGGAAGAGAACTAATTCCCAACAGCAAAAAATTAGCATAATCCTCCTTATTCACAAGTTTGGGAAATTATCCATTCATGAAAAGAATGAAGAAAACCTCTCTAAGAAAATAAAAGAGGGAGTAGATCCACGGGGACTTAGTTTCCCTCCTTTTCCAATTATATTCTGATCTAAAGATTGACTTGGTCATATGAAATTAAACTCTCATCCCTAGAACACTTAGAATTCCATATTTGGACCAAGTCAATCACCTTTTACCTTGATATAGGCTCCTCATCATCCAAACTCTACTCACTATATCATAGGTACCTTTGTATAAATAAATGATCTCAAAATATTAGGAAACATCTTTGTTTTCATATTCCCTTCTTTCTTTGAACACCTGATAACATGCTAATTAGACATGATAATAAATGATTATTGATGCATATTAAGACATAAATGATTTCATTCCTATGCATGTTATCATATTTATGAGTATTTATCTATCATTCTATGAAAAAGCCATTATAATCTAAAAATATTTTAATTTAGGGTTAATTATGATGACTTAAAGATAAATAATTTTAACCCATATTTACTTGAGATTATAAGTGTTTTTAAAAGTTAAATAATGAGAGAAATCGTTTTTATAAACATTCATTTAATTTTCTAAAGTTTAAATCATAAAGAAATGAATGTATTTTTGAAATAAAAATTAAAAATCTGGTAATTTGTTAAATTTGACTTTTTAAAATGATAGATAATTAAATTTCTGATCAAATGAATAAATTTAGATTAATTTGGAGTTATATTTTGAAATTTATGAATTTTCTAATTTTTAGGGATTTTTCCAAAATTTTTTGAATTTTTCTGATTTTAATGAATTTCTAAGGATTTTCTGAAATTAAAAATCGATTTTTCTAATTTAAAATCAATTTTTCAGAATATTTAAAGCGCGCAGGTGACGTGGTGCAATCAGAGTCGTCCGATCGATCGCGATCAATGATCGCGATGAGGAGGCGACGTGGCAGCGTGTGGGACGTCCGATCGCACGTGCGATATCAGCCGTCGATCTTCACTTAAATCGATGGCCACACGTGGTTAAATCCGATACACCGGATGCGTCTAATCTTCACCGTTGATTGCAACAGTTATAACGGTTGAGATTAGATCGAGAAGAAACGCATCTGATGCATCCGATCGAGATCTATTGGATGCATTTCGATGCGTTTTATAACGCGCGGCGACGTGGCTTCATCTCGAGCGTCCGATCGTGATCCAATGGCCATGACTTAACGGTAACGGTTCGCTATCAAGCATTTCATCAGAGCCGTTGATCGGTTTCATCGGACGGTTATGCCCAAATGTCCTATAAATTTTGATGTTCTTCCGATTTGTAAAGCATTCGTGAGTAATTCAATCAAAGTGAACTGTTTAGACACCAAATCTCTTGAATCTCTTGATCCCAATCGCTTCTAGACTCATTTACATGTCCATGGAGTGCTTAAGATCAAGATTTGGATGATCGATGAGGAAGAAATTAACGCTTGAAATCCACGATCGTGATTTTTAGATTTTTAATGAAAAGCCTTGATTCCGGCGATTAATTGGGTTAATCCAATCATAATTGTGGGTTAGTGATCACGATTTATCCTAATCTATCATCTATTAGTGTTTAATTTCTGTTTAGATTCGTTAATTTAAGTAATTCAGAGTTTATTTTCGTTAATTTCGCGATTTCAATTTTCAGAAATTTCATCTCACTTCGATCTTCAATTTCTCCGCAAAATTAAAGTCAAATTCGATGATTTTTGATTCTGTGGAATCGTCTTGAAGTTCTCTTTCATAAAATACCATTTCCCCCAATTTCTATCATTTATTCATTGTCTGATTTGATCAAATTTGAAGAGATCATCATAAATTTCCATAATTCCCTGTGGATTCGACCCATATTTACCATTATACCCCTCAATTCGAGATATTTTCATTAAATTGGTAAGTTTGGATTTATTTTTGACACGAGACCATGTACAATTGACGACCTCGCGGTCTCGCTCCGTCAATACCCACCTCTAGTTAGAAGCATAGAAGAGATCTATATATTAATAACTTATGGAAGTGAAGATCTTTGGGTTCTTCTTCAAGTCAAAAGCCCGTGTATGAATAAAAATCAAAGTCAAGGCTGGTCAAACCGTTATGATGATAAATCAGCATGAAGAAAGCTGCAATCAAATTGCCTCCTACTTGTATGAGTCTCGATTCAGCATGAAGAAAGGTCATAACTACCTCCTATCTGAAGTAAGACTTCCACGGCTTTGAAACCATGAAGAACATCGACGTCAAAGCTTGGTCAAAGAAGTTATAATTACAACTAAGTATGGAATAAATTGCAAATCAAGGAGTAAAATCATGGATTCAGCCCATAACTACCCCTACACGAAGCAAGAGCTCCACGGTTTTGAATAATATGAAGACTTGGTCTAATTTCTCTCCACCGACCAAATAACCAACCACACAACCAGCACAACCGTCAAAGGCTCTCATGAGATCAAAGATTATACCACGGTCCACTCTCCTACAAGAATTAGAGCATTGAGAAGGCATGAGACAATCCACGAAAAGATGCTTAACTACCAATGTAACTACCTCAATGCATCTATTTATTCTAACTTCCCTCTTTCTCTTCTCTATAAAAGGGACAATTGTAAAAGAAGGACGCATGTTGTTTTAGGAATGAATTTGTTTTCCTTAGTTGGAGAATCTGTTGTGTTCATTGTGTGTTCCATCCCCTCTCCCACATATCTCATTCCGAGTTCTATCTCCCTTCTCTATTCTCCCCCCTTGATGTCCCTTTCATCCATCTCAAAGTAAAGAAGCAGATTGAGGATAATTCTGATTGTTTGGTGAATCCAAGGGCATTGTCTTCACGTCTGATCCAAGGTACTCATCCTCTAAAACCTCTAAAGTGATTAAAAGTTCAAAGTCTAAGTCAATAAGTCCAACTTAGATCAAATTATTCTATTGGTTCTCATTCCTTAAATAATATTCGAAATAATTCTATGATAAAGCCCAATCCCAAGTGATATCTTTCCTTGATACTCCTTCATCTTGTAGGATTGAATTAGAGTTCAATATATTTTATTAAACTATCATATAATTTGCTCACCTTTCTATCGTATTTACCATTCTCATAATCATCACCATTGCACGTATCATCTTTTTGAAATATCCTATATCACGAGTTGACTTAGCTTATTGGCAGGTCTACTTGGACTTAGGTTAGGTTATTTCACCTAGAGTCTAGGACTCACATATACCATCAGTTAGGACCGACTGCCCTATCCATGGTCAGCCTTGGTTACATTGATCAGACACGCGGGTTTCCTACCCCGTCCTGCATCACCTAACAATCACCCAACTCCTTGAGGGAGTCACTAAGAGTTTTTTTAAGGAACAAACTTATGTAAGATCTCTTATCTCATATCTTATTGATCAAGTTGGGCCCAAATGAAGATCAACCCTTATAGATACCCACACTAGATGGTAACGTCTATTGTAGTCATCTGGGAACCACTTTAGAAATTGCTCCCCCAAAGCATTTTGGGGTAGATCTCATTTGGCACGAGGCTATCATTCCTCGATTTTCCTTCTTCATTAGAAACTAATGAACCAAGGACATCTCATATATGGTAGCATGCCCACCACTATGCACGATGTCTATTCTGAACGTCATTGTTGTCCCAACTCAGGAAGCAAAACTATTGAATACTTATTCTTTCATGGTGACAGTGCTGCCGGTTCTACTAGTGCCAACTCTTGGAAAATTGGCTTATTAACCTTTGCTATAAATCTCTCTCTCACCCTTAGATATCATTAATCAAGTATTCGACTCGCCAACAAGCTCTTGGGGCAGCCCCCACATACACATCTCTATAGTCTATATGTTATTAGAGATATAGAAGGGGCATAATTCTTCTTGATTTGTCAACCACTTGATGCATGTCATAGAGATCATGAGGCATATCACATACGATGAATATTATGTGGCCTATAAGTCAATCACAATTCTATTTATCTTATTTATGTTCATTGAAATAAATTTTATTCATTGTCATTCTTGTGTGATATTTGCAATGAAGTCGATTAGCATATAAAATGACTAAATGAATTAGGATGAGATTATAATATAATAATTACTAGTCTTTAAAATTATCTTCTAAACATTCTTATTAATGGGATATTTGAGAAGGACATCGAATTATTCAGAAAGAATAACAGTTTTTTATCCAACTCATATGATGAGTATGGTTGATCATGTATCCATTATTATGGAAACTCTATATCCATTAGCTCTTTGGAGAAAGAGTTAATTAAATTGATCTATTTGAATCCATAAATTATATTATAGTTAACTAGAAATCAGGTTGATTCATATCATGATGGTGTATGTGCTCCTCAGTCTTGAGACACCAAAGACATGTTGTGGATGGATAACCATTTTTTTTAATTATGGCATACGAATCTCTCGCCATAGGATCTCCAAAATGTCATATATTGGATACAATATAAAGTCCTTGAAGATGATTGTATGGTCAAGATAAGATTGTCCACCCTGAGTATTTGAGAAGAGCGACTCGAGGGATGAGATACAATGAAATCTTTGGCCAAGGTAGTGACAATACTATAAGAGTTCTTGATGATTTCCTTCACACATAAGTGCTAACTTGAATAAATCAATTTGAGTTTGACAATTAACTATATCATAAGTCATTCATGAGTCTTGTGAGGATGAAGGATAGTACGTACAAGATAATCGATGATGGGAAGGTCTTATATAGGAGTTCTTATACAATAGATATCTCTTAGAGTATCTAGTGTAGCTTGACACCCAATAAAGTGTTATTGGGTCTATAGGGTTATTAAGTAATGCGATATATAGACTTATAGGGTCATATATATAAAGTCTATAGATTTTGGTGGATATAAATATAATTATAAGGTTTTTATGAAAAATTTATATACTCAATTTTTATAAATAAGGAGAGAATGACCATAACTCAAGGTGCTCATATAAGCCTTACGGAAATTCTCTCTTTTTCTTTTCTTTTTCTTTTGGTGAAGAGCTTTGAAGAGGAGATTCAACTATGCGATGATCATGTAGATACGACTAAAGGCTAAATACTTTAAAAACTTCAAGGACTCCTTCAAGTTAACCATATAAATATGTTTTCTCATACATACAAGATGATATAATCATCCGTTCTTTGTGCTCGGTAATTTGAATATCTCATTTAATGTATTTGAGGTACATGGATATTGCTTAAGAAACAAAACGCCCTTTATCCTAGCCATCATTCCTAGCAAAGATGGGCATTGCATACGCCAAATTATACCGAGCATTCCCCCAAATTATCCTCGATGACTAAGAGGATAATTTCATTAAATATCTCGACGTTCAGGTTTTATTCATGGTTCATTGATTTTATGAATTTCCCAAAAATATTTTATTATTATTTTACGAGGGAGAGTGTAAATTACTCTCGTGGAAGACGTGCGCCGCTGGACGAGAGGAAAGGGTTCTCAAGGACGAGACGAGGGGAGATTATCCAGACAACTGAAGGAAGTTTCGAGGCGAAATGTTTGCCCATTTTTCTCGTCCATAATCGAAGGAACTTTGGAGTTTCCCTGTCCCGGTATAGGTCCGTTTGATCTTCATTTGTAACGTCTCGATTATTCCGAAATTGTGCCCCTGTTCTCTCTCTTCCGAAATTTTTTCGGTTTGAATTATTCGCGGTTGTGATTTGTCTTTGTTTGAGTTTCGTTAAGCTTCCATTCGCCATGTAAATTCCCCCAACTTCCTGCAATTACATGGCAATTTGTTCTCAATGGATGTCCAAGCTTGTGGTTTTTCCTATGTGAATTTTGTTCCTGAGCAAGATTGGAGTATTGAATCATAGTTACTTCAATTTATTGATCATACGAACACGATATATACTCTATATATGTAATATGTCATGAAAACCTTTTTGGAACAGTTGAATTTGGCGGTTGAATAATGGACACCAATCCCCTGTTGAAGATGTTCAGTTTTCGAAGACCTTCTTGGACTTCCAGTTTTTCTGGAAGTAGCAAGGTAATTTGGTTAATAGATGAATGATTATAATATCTGCGAGATCACCAACTGCCTTCTGTAAGATCAATCACATCTGTTTTCAGGCGATCTCGCCTTCTGCAGAAGTTGAATCATTTCAGCTAGAGATTGCCAATGCAGAAGAGAGAGAGACTTATCTGCAAGCCAAGTGCTTCCGGACTTCCATTTATTTTTTCATAATAAACTACCTGTTTTACTAAAAATATATTTGATCGTTTTTTCTTGTTCTTTCTAGGTTAGACCATATTGATGGAATTCTGAGATCTGCTCGCCTTGCTAGCTATCTTTACACGAGAACAGTAATATTTTGATTTGAATTTAATTGTATTAATTCATTGGAAGCTAATTCAAAAAAAAAAATTAATTCATTGGAAACTGACTAAAATTTATTTTTATTCTATGTTGTCAAGTAGAGATGGACAGAGCTGCCTGGAGAACCCCCTATCATAGATGACGTGGAGGTAGATGATTGGCTTCCCCAGTTTGTGGTCTTTAACGACTCAAGCATCTTCTTCTATCAAAGATCTACCGGTAAATATTATTTTCCAGCATTAATTATTGATTTGGACTATGAATTTTTAGTTATCATGAATTCTTATGGTTAAGGTTTGGCAATGTTATATATATGTATACTTTTTTTCTACTGCACAGTTTCTGACTTTTCTGTGTGGCTCTGCCAATAGGTCAATCTAGAGAAATTGAAGTTTGTCTCAGTCGACTACTAGATTTTTATTGAATTTTTCATATTGATGCAATTTTTTTCTCCTTCAGAATTACTTTATTCTGACCAGCTCTTTCAAACGATCATGATATGTTTATTGATGAAATAATTCAAAAATTTCTCATGTTAGATTATGGATAAATAGCAACGGCCCATTAGGGGCTTAGTCTTACATTGGAGATATCTCTTATTTTTCCCTCTTCTCCACTATATATAGAGGCATGCACTCTCTTATTTTCATTTATTGATTAGGTGTTTACCCTTCCGCATCTCAAAATAGTAATCTTATTGGTACAGATCTCTATTCTACTGAATTTCGAACATGAACAATATAAGAAAACAGATAGTCACCTCTTGAACGAGATCTCCCAGAGCCCCCATTTGACTGCACCCTTTGTTCAAGAGCTCTCTCTAAGATTCCCAGGCTCCCATCGCTCAGAGGTCATTCACCCCAGGCACATGAGGGCATGTTTTTTTTTTAAATTTGTATGTACTTCTTTATGCTTATTCATTATTTAGACAGAGGACAAATCCCCTGTTTTCCAGATAACCCTTCTTCTTCTCTCGTGTGTACCATGGGTATTGTAACACTCCTGATAGGTCAATCAAGAGAAGTTGAATGTTGAATTGTTGATTCAGTTCGCTCTAAGATTATGATGATATCGCTAGGGTTAACGCTAAATTTTTTCCATGTTGATGCATTTTTGTATGTTTTTCCTTATATTCTTCAAATAATCAACTTCTGACTGGTTTATGTAGAAAAGTTTATGTTTAACTAAGTTGAGTGCGATTATTAATCCTTAGGATTGATGTTGGAATTTTTCTTTTAGATGCATCTTTGACTTCTCTTTCAAGATAATCGAACTCTAAATAGCTCTTTTAACTGGTCAATCCAGTCAAGTTGGAAGTCTATCTCCATTGACTCAGTGATTACCATGAATTCCTTGGGGTTGACATTTACTTTACTATTTTTCCAAACTATCAGCGAAATGTACGTCATGTCCCCTGAATTTTGATCGACTTTAATTGGTTTCTGTTAACTTTCTTCAGATATGACCCCACAGGACTCCATCTTTTTACCTGATGTCATTGAAGTGGGCCCGCTTTCAAGCTTCTCTAGAGGAGATGATGAAGTATTTCATGGATTCTTTATTCTCACTGTCCGAGGATCAAGGGCTGAGTGCGCCAGTCTCTCTAAAGTCCTGGTGAGCTCTTCTTTCTAGATTTTTTTTCTGACATTCAGAATATTCAGACTTTTTCTGATATTCAGATTTTTTGTATTCCAGGTGGATTCTTGGTTGGCCTTCCTGCAGCAGAAGGGCTGCCGTGCTAGACCTACTGGAGCTTCTCCAGAGTTAACGGTCTAATCTGGAGACTACTTGTGTATAGCTGTAAATAATAGCTTCATTATTCTCTGGAGAATATAGACTTATTGTAAAAGAATGTAAAATCCTGTAAATAAATACTTCAGAAAAGATAAGTCGCTGATCATTCTGGGCTATAATTTAATGGGCTTTGGCCCGGTAAACTCATTTCGTTCAAGAAACGGAAGACTATTACAGATATTAATAATTGAAAAATAAAAATAAATTCAATTTACGGAGCCGAATAAATTATCTTTCGTCTGATATTTGATTTATGCGTGTATCCCATCGGAGACCATTTCCAAAAAACGGGTACGATGGCCCAATACGCCACGGCAGCGCTACGAAAGCAACTTCCCGTTCTCATCAACCGGCGACCTAATAAAAACCCACGTGTCACCATCCAGACCCTCGATTTCCGCCGACTTACTCCGACGCTACTAATCCAACGGCTTTGCGTCTGGGCCCACATGAAAGCTCAGTGCTTGTCCGCATATCGGATCCTCCTCCGACCATAACTTCCTGTGGCTTGCATCTTATGCAGTAGTCCGCAAATTTAGGTAAAATGGAAGTTTTTCAATTTACATTGCGGTGGAGGTGGGTCCACGGAATCAACGGTCAAGATGGACCAGAGTCTTGTTTACCACGGGGAAATTGGACTTTCCGATTTTCAAAAATTACTGTGAGAGGAAGAGCACAGACGCAGTCATAAGACGCCAACGACGGTGTGATATATCTGACTGTTGAATCTCCACCCTTCCTTCCTTATCACACACCCGCCTCTTCTATTCCATCGCTCTGCTCTCTGCTTCTCCCCTATCCTTCTCTTTGTTCCTCCCCGTCCCTTCCAGATGACGATGCAATATTTCTCTTGTCCTCTCTCCTCTATCTCCAAGCTCTCCTACTGACTGCGAAATCTCCAGCGTTCCTCAATCCTGAAATAGAAGTTTTGGCCGGAGAGTCATTCGCCGACGTCATTTCCGGTGAGCAACTTCTCGGAGCATCCCTCCTCCAAATGACTAATTATCGGATTGTCGAATGCAATTATGCCGGCGAGAACTTTCTCTTTTTCCGTCCCTCGACTTTCGAATTCCATAGGCGGTGAAAGTGGATGAAATATCTCGTTTAATTGCCAAATATAATCGTTCGCCAATTAAAGTTCAATGTCCAGCTGTAAGGATTAATTTGCTTCGCTGCAGTTGTAATCCGGATTGGTGGAGCGGAGGTTATAGTCGAAAATGGCGCCGAAGAGCGGCCGTGGAAGAGCTAAAGGCGACAAGAAGAAGAAAGAGGAGAAAGGTGAGGATGAGAGAGAGATAACATGCTGGTATCTGCTTATCTTTCTCGCCTCATTGTTCTGAATGATTATTTTCGCATTGCAGCAGCTCTACCCGTGGTCCTCGACATCACCGTGCTTCTTCCAGACGAGTCTCACGTCATCTTGAAGGTTAGAAAACGATAATTCCTTATGATTTAAGATGGGCTATTGACGAGAGAAAGAGATAGCTGTATAGATAGATAGATAGATAGATAGATAGATAGATAGATGGATGGATGTTCTAGAGATGAGAGTCTAATGTCTGAGAGGACGCCGTGGAAGAAATGGAGGCGAGATGCCAGGAAGTGGAAATCCCGAGAATTCGTCTGATGACGTGGATTGTAGCCCGTGACACGACCAATGGTCCCTTGCCACGTGTTTCCACCTGGCGTTCAGATTCTCATCCGATTTTGTCGCAGGGAATATCAACGGACAGGATCATCGACGTGCGCCGGCTCCTCTGCGAGAACACCATCACGTGCGGGCTCACCAGCTACTCTCTCTCTCACGAGGTGCGTATAAGAGTCTCCCATGCAAGAGAGGGCCCCACCTAAAAAAATCCCACCGTTCGTTACAGATCCGAGGGGCGAAATTGAAGGACACCGTGGACGTCGCGGCTTTGAAGCCCTGCATCTTGACTTTAGTCCAAGGTAAATATAAATAGGTTAGGACATTTTTCCTCAAGAAAATAACTAATCAGGGCTAATATATAAATAATTTTTCCCGCCAAATCAGAGGAATACGATGAGGATCGCGCGGTGGCGCACGTAAGGCGGTTACTCGATATCGTGGCTTGCACTTCCTGTTTCGGAGGATCTCCAGCAAAGGATGTCGGATCCTCGGCGGCTACGACGGCAGGCGAGGCCGCATCTACCAAAGAGGTCAGGGTTCCTGGCGGAGCACAAAAGCCCCGTAATGGTAGCAAGCAGTCGGTACATGAACCGTCGCCGCCTTCTCCCGGTACGCCGCCGTCGAACGAAGCCTCAGCAGCGGCGATTGCGGCTGCGGAGGTGGAGGCCGAGATGAGTGGCGCTTGTCCTAAGCTCGGCTCCTTCTACGACTTCTTCGCTCTCTCGCATCTCGTTCCTCCCCTGCAATGTACGTAAATTTTGATTCCAATTTTTAGGTTATGCTTAGATTGAGCGAGTTTTCTTTTGATTGGCAGTTATGAGGAGATCTGCGAAGGTTTTTAGGCAGGATGAGTCTCCCACTGAGGATCACCTCTTTCATATCGAGGTGCGTTCTCCCAGCATTTTTTGGTTTTGTGGGACGTTTGGTGGATTTTTGTGAAATTTTTTCCGTGGTTTCAGGTGAAGCTTTGTAATGGAAAGCTTGTGACCGTTGAAGCAAGGAAGAAGGGGTTCTACAGCGTGGGGAAACAGCGTGTGCTCTGCCATGATCTTGTCGGGCTACTGAGACGGCTCAGCAGAGCTTTCGATAATGTAAACTGACGATCCTCTCGCCCACTAAAAACGCTTTTCGAGTTCATTGTCATGTTATGATTCTGAGCATTGATTCCGGGATAGAAGGGTAAACCTCTTTTGATTGTATGAAATCCTAGATTGTTGTGCTGATGCATGTGGTAAAGAATTATGGGGTAGACGATATTTCTCCTTGTATCCTTGATGCGTCAGTGGTATTTCATTTCTCCTTTATATTAAATTCCAGTTCTGTAGATGTCATATGTCCACATATCCAGGTGTAACGAAATCTGAGTTTTTCCCTCTTGTTTTTTTGTTTGCTAGGCCTATGAAGATCTCATGAAGGCATTTTCAGATCGTAATAAGGTCTGAATGATAAAGTGCTTATTCTCTTATCTAGTTTAGATTATATTCCTCTATTATTGAGTAAATCACAATCCTTCTACAGTTTGGAAATCTTCCTTATGGATTCCGAGCAAATACATGGCTTGTTCCTCCATTTGTGACTCAATCACCGTCATCATTTCCTCCACTACCAATGGAAGACAAGACATGGGGAGGAAATGGAGGCGGTTGGGGTAGAGATGGAAAAAGTGACTTCATACCTTGGTCTGATGAATTTCTGTTCCTCACATCAATGCCATGCAAGACAGCCGAAGAAAGACAGATTCGAGACCGCAAGGTGTTCCTTCTTCACAGTTTATTTGTGGATGTTGCTATCTTCAGAGCAGTGGCTGCCATTCACCACGTCCTCAATAACACTTTGGTTGAAGAGGATGGCATTTTGTATAGTGACCGAGTTGAGGATATTTGTGTTTCTGTCCAAAGAGATGCTTCTGATGCTAGTTGTAAGGTCGATACGAAGATTGATGGTCTAAGAACGACGGGTATTGGCGCTAGTGATCTCATTGAGAGAAATATACTCAAGGGTATAACCGCTGATGAAAATACAGTAGCTCATGTAAGATGGAAAATTTTCACATTTATATCATATAATATTTTTAGTTAATTGACTATGATTCTTACAGGATGTTACCACCTTGGGTGTTATCAATGTAAGATACTGTGGGTATATTGCGATTGTATCCGTCAAAAGAAATGAGAACAGGACTGGTTCATTGCAACGCAGCATTGAGATTGAGGATCAACCAGAGGGAGGAGCTAATGCTCTAAACGTTAACAGGTTTTCCTTTATTTTCTACTGGAAACGTGCTACTTTCATTATATTCATGAGTGCGATTCATTTCTAGATACTCTCAATCTTATCCATATTTTTATTGATTCCAGCTTGAGGTTGCTGCTTTCACAAGAAACGTGTGGATTACAACCGTGGATTGAACAACACTCAAAGTTCGAAGTATGAAAACATAAGTTTAGCTCGTGAATATGTGGAAAAATACTGGCTGAAAGTCTTTCGAAACTGGAGGTCGAAGATGGGGAAAATGACTCTTTCATGAGATGGGAACTTGGTGCATGCTGGATACAGCACTTACAAGATCAGAAGAATGCTGACAAGGATAAGAAACAAACTTCTGAGAAAGAGAAGAAGCAAAATAGTGAGAAGAACCGGCCGGAATCAAAGGTTGAGGGGCTTGGGAAACCTCTCAGATTCCTTAAAAATTCTAAGAAAAAACCAGAATCTGATGAAGGGAAGGATCTATCCCTGGCTAGTAGTTCCGACCAAGGTGTAGTTGGGGAAACCCAAAAAACTGGATCCTCTGGTGAAAACAATGCCTATAACAATGAAAAGGAACTTAGAAAGTTGTTATCTGAGGCAGCATTTGCACGATTAAAAGAGTCAGATACAGGTCTCCATCAGAAGGTAACCATTTCCACGATCTAAATTATTTCTTGAAGAGTAAAAAATAATTTGAGGTATTTATTTCAAATACTATTTTATTCTATTAGCTACCTGAATAATCCTCCCCTCGACATGCAGTCTTTACAGGAACTCACCGAGATGGCTCAAAAGTACTATGACGATGTTGCTCTTCCTAAACTGGTAATCATCAACACAACAAAAGCATTTTCAAAAAATTCAACACAACAAAAGTTATTGTTTGTGACATACATTTCTTTTTTATATTTAATCTTAAAAAATATGTTTCTTGTATACTTAGGTTGCTGATTTTGGATCATTGGAGCTTTCACCTGTTGATGGTCGGACTCTTACAGATTTCATGCACACTAGAGGTCTCCGGATGCGCTCTCTGGGACGTGTTGTAAGTATTTATTTCATATCTAGTTAATAGAGACATGCTTACATATGCTAAAAAAAAGAGTCATGCTTACGTGCTTTGCTGTATTTCTGAGCTGATTTCTTCTCTTTTTGATAATTACATAGGTCAAGCTTTTCAGATAAATTGTCTCATGTGCAATCACTATGCATTCATGAGATGATAGTAAGAGCGTTCAAGCATGTTATCCGCTCTGTGATTGCAGCTGTCACTGATACTGGAGACTTATCCATATTGATTGCTGTCACTCTAAACATGATTCTTGGCATTCCTTCTTATGGCGAGTCCAACTGCAATGGCAAAGTACATGCCCTTGTTTGGAGATGGATGGAAACTTTCTTGAAGAAGAGATTTGATTGGGAGCTTAAAACTTCACATTATCAAGATATTAGGAAGTTTGCTATTTTAAGAGGTCTTTGTCACAAGGTAATTGTTGGGCACTTTTAATCCTTTCTATTTGGATAGAATCACATTGTTTGCTCTTTAGGTGGGTATTGAATTAGCACCAAGGGACTTTGATATGGACTCTCCAGATCCCTTTTCAAAGGCAGATGTTCTAAGCCTGATTCCTGTCCACAAAGTAAGTATTTTATGACAAAGTTATCACATTTATGATTCAATGAGCTAGCATTGAATGACAGCTGTACCACGTTGGACACATTTATTTTCATTAGCCTTTCAATGAGCTCGCATTCACTTTATGATTCTTTGCAGCAAGTAGCATGTTCTTCTGCAGATGGAAGGCAACTTCTTGAGTCATCAAAGACAGCCCTTGATAAAGGTAAACTTGAAGATGCCGTCAGTTATGGAACAAAGGTATGGGGGACAATTTTTCTCTTGTTACATCAGTTGTTTTGTGTTTCACGCCGTTTTGTTTTTGACGGCAGCTTTTTTTGTCATAATGCAGGCTCTGGCAAAACTTATTGCAGTCTGTGGGCCATACCATCGAATGACAGCTGGAGCATACAGCCTCCTTGCTGTTGTTCTTTACCATACTGGTGACTTTAATCAGGTAAATTATGATTGATAGATGGGTCTCTAATAAGTTACTGAAATTTTGTTTGAGCATGTGATTATTAACATGTTAGATTTTTCAGGCTACCATATATCAACAGAAAGCATTAGACATTAATGAGAGAGAACTAGGTCTCGACCATCCTGACACTATGAAGAGCTATGGAGATCTTGCTGTATTCTATTATCGACTTCAGCATACTGAATTGGCACTGAAGTGAGTCACATTACCGACTGTTAACTGATTTCATGGCTCCTGTATTTTCTATTACTGGAAGAGAAACTAACATATTACAAGTATCTTATGCTTTCCTAGTTAATCTATAAATAGAAATAGAGAAACACTGGTTCAGGATTATTGGTTCACAGTAATTCACTAACATTAATACCTTGTGGTTGTTAACCAGATATGTGAAACGTGCACTCTATCTTTTGCATCTCACTTGTGGCCCATCACATCCAAACACTGCTGCTACGTACATCAATGTAGCCATGATGGAGGAAGGCCTAGGAAATGTGCACGTGGCGCTGAGATACCTTCACAAAGCATTAAAGTGCAACCAGAAGTTGCTTGGCCCAGACCACATTCAGGTCCTCCTCTCCCCAACTGTGTTTAATCATCATCTCTACTATAAAATAAAATTGAAATGTAAAATTCATTTATGAATATTATCCAGACTGCTGCAAGTTACCATGCCATAGCCATCGCCCTTTCTCTCATGGAAGCATATACACTAAGTGTTCAACATGAGCAGACAACATTACGCATTCTTCGCGCAAAGCTGGGTCCAGATGATTTGAGAACTCAGGCATGCTGGGTCCAGATGTCCTAGTTTTCTTAACAAAAAATTTTCATTGTTTATTTTGTTTCTAAATTGATGCTCTTGATCTTCTAGGATGCTGCTGCGTGGCTGGAATATTTTGAGTCAAAAGCCATTGAACAGCAAGAAGCTGCTCGAAATGGTACTCGAAAGCCTGATGCATCTATTGCAAGCAAGGGACATCTGAGGTATCTTTTTCATCCTAAATTAATTAAGTGAAGAAATGTCATGTTTAATTACAATCACTTTTTTTAATATCTCAGTGTATCAGACCTACTTGATTACATAAACCCAGACCAAGATTCTAAGGCAAGAGATGCAGAGGCAGCCAAGAGGAGACTTTTGGCTGCAAAGGTACTGAATTTCTTGCCTTTTCCCTTCATCAGTACCAATTTTGACAGCTTAGTTGACCCTCTAATGTGTTCTCAGGTCAAGTCGCACTCCAGCAAAAGCCTTAACTCTACAAGCTCCGATGCCCAGTCAAAAGATTCCAGTTCAACTGTGTCCGAGGAAGAGAAGGAAGACTTAGTGCCTTCTAGAACCAATACAGAGGATATTCCTTCCATCCAGATAGATCTCAATGTACAGCCTCAAATTGAATCCGGAGTTTCTCAACAACCTGAAGCCATATCATCAACAGATGATTACCCAGAAATTAGCGAGTTACATTCAGGAGTCAGCCCTGGCTCAGAAGAGGGTTGGCAACCGGTCCAAAGACCGAGATCTTCTGGATTGCCTGGACAGAAGCTGAGACACAAGCGCACAAATCTTGGAAAGATCTATACATACCAGAAGAAAGAAGCCAACATCGAATCTTCTCAGTATAAGTCCAAAGAGTCTTATCCAAATAGTGCCAAATATTACTTCTTGAAGAAGAAAACCACCACGTCTGGGCATTCAGAAGCTAACTTCATGAAGGTGCCTTCCTCTGGAAGCAAGTTTGGGCGGAACATACGGTCTGTGACCTACCGAGTTAAGTATGTTCCTGCTCCAAACGTTATGGAGGAAGCTGATCAGAAGAATTCCACTCCTGAACCCTTGGATCAGATCGTGCAGTCTGATACCCCATCGAGTGGTGTAGATGATGCCAGCAATGACCCATCCAAGAGCAGCCAATCAACTCTCTTGTCATACAAGGATGTGGCTCTTGCACCACCGGGCACAGTGGCAAAGCTCCCGGCCCGAAAACTGAGCGAGTCTTCAGTAGAGAGAGATGTGTCAAGTCAACTGGAAGAGCCAACAGAACCACAAACGCTCGACCAATCTTCAGAAGACCAAGATATCAACGAAGAAACCAAAGCTGTTGACTTGGAGGACCAAGTTGAGGTGGCATCGACCCAAATCTCCAAGGCCACAACAGATCCACTGGGAAACCTTGCTGATCCTGAGCTCTCAGTGAAGGCTGAAGCTGATACTGCCTCCACAGAGACACCTGAAGATCTTCCAAAGGCAGAGTCTTGCATCGAAGCAAGAGAAGAAGGTAACAGCCCAAAAGTCCAATGCCCTTCTGGCCCATTAGAGATGACCAACAGGAAACTATCAGCCTTGGCGGCTCCCTTCAGCCCATCATCATCAGTCATGAGAGGCCCAGTTGTTCAGAACATACGGCCAGTTCCTGGAGTGGCTCACTGGCCAATTCCTCTTCAATCTCACCCTACTCAAGCCACCATCTTGCCAACTCCAACTCCCATCTGCTCTGTACCCCTGCATCCTTATCCAACCTCTCCTCGTCCACCTAGTGTCACCCATCATCCTGTCCCTTTTGGCTACCCTTCTTATTCACAGGCCCCACCGGTGCCCAACACCATGTTCCCCATGAACACCAGCATGTTCCATCCCAACCATTTTGCCTGGAACGTTCCAGAATTTGTGCCTGGAACCATGTGGCCTCCATGCCACCCCTCTGACTTCCCCATTATGTCTCCAGTCGTTGCCCCTATCCCAGATCCAGTCAATGTGGAACCCATTGACCCTTCTGCTCAGCTACCTGAGGAGGAGCCTCACTGTCAGAGAGAGATCAAAGTCAGCGTGCCTGAAGATGTGTCAGAGAAGAAACCCGAGAATAAAGACTCTCAAAGTCAACGCCCAGGGAACAAGAATGAGGGAGAAGGAAGCCTCAGTATTTTCTTAAGAGGAAGAGGCCGCAGGAAACAGACGTTAAGGATGCCATTAAGTCTGCTGAACAAGCCCTTTGGAGGGAAGTCATTCAAGGTGATCTACCACAGGGTGGTCAGAGGGAATGATTCTCCCAAGCCAACTGTCAATGTCTCGACCGATGAAGAGAGTGTTACAACTCAGGCATGACATGGGTATTTTGACCTCGTTCATTTTTCCAGCTTCTAGAAAAAAAGATTTTTTTATTCTCCCTTCCAAGAGAGAACTCACTGCTAGAAGGACTGCAACCCTGACTAACGGAAGTGGCTGATAATGCAAAGGTCTGTGGCAACTTTGACTTCGGTTTAAATATTCTTGGAAATTCTCTTTTTTTTCTGAGATTAGAATTGAAGCAATTGCTTGTTTACGTTCAGGTTCTCTGGGTCCTCTTTCCCATCTCTATTCCTCTTCTTTTGTTGCTGAGATCTTTGTCGGGCCTGTACAAAAGTCTGCTCAATCGAGGGGTGGATGGAGAAGAATCATATGAATGCCAACTTGACTTACTAAGTTGGTGCCCTTATACTTGTGGTAATGGGCTCTTCAACCGCACCCCTTTTCCTCCAAGAAATTTTGGCTCTTATAACTCTCCTTTTTTATTATTTCTAGACGATGATAATAATTTTCCTGATGATACTCTCATATTATGTGCCCATAATCTTTATTGCTCCATTTTTTTGAAGACTGGGTGCCTTCATGGATGATTCATTGAAGTAGATTATGTTTAATTTTAAAGTAAACAATTTCTTATCAACTCTGACCTTTCTAGGTCGTTAGGAAGTGAGATGATAGACATTCGATGCTTTGATTTTAATAAGAAATGGTTTTTTTTTTCATATTCTTAATCTTCACATATCCAATATCATTAGTCCAGCTCGTTGGTCAATATGGATGATGATATATGTCAAATGTTAGAGAGATACACCTTGTCATCAACGATGTTTGAGGATTTTGCATCAAAGAGAGGACTGGATGTAGGCCAGATACATATTCATCCCAAATAGATAGATCTTCCAAATTTGAGGATTGGAAGTTACTCATTTCTAGCCATGTGTAGACAGGCTCTAAGATTGTCTTCCAGGAATCTCTCTAATCACTAGATTTGCACAATTCTCTTAGGTTCAAATTTAGTAGATGCAGATAAGTACTCCCTCTAGCTTCTATTTACTGTTGTATTTAAAAGTCATTTCAAAGTCCCCATGCTTGGTTCTGTCTTTTATTCGAACGCTGCGGGCAATTTCATTCATTAAATTGTGATCACAAAGTGGACTGATGTCTTCACTAATTGGCGCCACTTATCCATGATATTAGCAGAATATGTTACATCACTCGATGAATATTCACTTGCATTGCTTGCTTCACAATTCTCCGCGGATTGAACCTCAATTGATAAATGAGGTTGAGAGAGATCTAGCAGACTCAATGCCAATATGAAATTTTAGATCCGCACATTATGAGATAATAGCCTTTAGAAATTGGCACGAATTGATAAAGATCTGAACAACATGATATATATCAGTTTCCAAATAAGTACATGTTAATATTTTGTGCTCTACATATTTGGAATGCATTTGCTGTAAAAATTGAGAGAAATGCATCACATATATGGGTCTTTAAAAATTAGAAAACTCATAACTGTCAAAAATATAACTCTTTTTTTAAACCTTTGCTTGATCATAAATTAAATAATCAATCATTCTAAGAAGTGAGATTTAATAAATAACCAGAGAATAAATTTTCATCTAAAAATATACTCATTTTCTTTGGAAAATAAAACTAGGAAAACAAATGAGTATATATAAAAATGGTAATAATTTACTCTAAAATAAATTTTGTAATTATGCATGAATATCCCTAAAGTAATTCTGAAATTATAACTTTAAATTATAGAGAACATAGATATGAACTCAAAGTACGATAACATGCATAAGAATAGAATGTTTTATGTCTTAATTTATATTAATAATCATGTAATTATCAATCTAAATTGTATGATATCAATGCCCAATGAAAATCAATACTTGATTTACTAATTGATATATTGATATAGTTTACTTAATAAGGTTTATCAATAATTGCTATTAGGTCTATAAGTTATTAACTTGTGAGATATATAGATCTAGAGGATGAAATCTATAAGGTCGATATATATTGGTAAATATAGACATAATTGAAGGACTTTTATAAACAATTCATGACATAAAAAGCCTATTTATAGGTTGAGAAGAACATCATCTAAGGGTGTACCCATACAAGCTTTGTTGGAAACTCTCCCCTAAATTCTCTTTCTTTTTGCTTAAGACTTTGAAGAGGAGATCCAATTTTCTAATGATCATGGGGATATCATTTTAGGCTAGACATTCAAATAGTTTGATAAACTCCTTCAATGAACCTTGTAAGTATAATTTTTTTTCCATAAACTATATAATAATACCATTTAGTCTTAGTGTTTTGGTCTTTGAATGTTCGATTCAATATCTTCTGTAACATTCAATGTTTTGATCAAATTTCAAGAGCTAACCAAGTCTAAGGTCCCAAAAATATTCTTTACATGATGGTCAAGAGATCCATAGAAGAGGGGAGGAATGGAAGGGAGGGAGGATGATGGGTTTAAAACATGATGTAACTTAATCATATATTAATGTATGTCTATGCATTAAAAATAGCCGAATATGATATGATGGTTAACATGGGTTGAATCCACATGGAATTGGGTTAAAGATAGTGATAGATGAAAACTATATTGAATTTTGTCAATCAAATGATGAAAATAATGAGGAAATAGAGATAATAGAAGATCTAGAAATCAAAGAAAAATAATTGAATATATCAAATCATGCATCATTTAGACATAAAAAGAGGGAGATATAAAAGAAAGATTGTCGCTATCATAAGATCATTTGCATGAAAATGTCAAAATCTTAACCCTACTCTTACTATGAAAATAACTAAACCTTAATATATGAAGAAAACTCTTGCCAACATGGTGGCAATGTGAAGATATCCCTATGTCACAAGATCAAAGGCTTAGACTACAATTCCTTGAAGAAAGGCTATTGACAATCCAATGATGAAATCCTGACATTAGAGTTAAGCACAAATTTGCATGAAAACATGGAAGCAATGAAAAGAAATCATCAATGGAGTGAAAAATAACAAGTTTGGCCAAGAACAAAGCCTTAAAAGTCTGAGAAAAATGAAAAAGAGGAAGAAATGACCCTTCTATATGATTTTGGACCTTGAAATGGTCTTAAAGGCTGTTTTCTATGGTTTACCATTTGATCAAGACATTTAAGGGCGCATGTCCTATGATTGCATTGTGTTTGCCTTAGAAAATCTAAGGAAAACAATATACATCATTGGGAGCAACTGTGGTCTTTCATTGAAGCATTTTAATTGCACTGAAAAAATAGGGTTGCACCATATGTCAACCAATCAGCTCTTTAGAGATCAATTGTGGAGAAGCATCTAGGCCAATGGATTGGTGTTCCAGAATTGTCGAGAAGCATCTAGGCCAATCAGTCCTTTCTTCGAGATACTTCTCGACAATTGATCTCTAAGTGAAAAGAGAGAAGAAGCGAGAAGAAGAGAGAGATCATTAAGTGAAAATGAGAGAGAAAAGGATGATGCAGAAAAAAGAGGGGAGATAAAATTGAAGGAAAGAGAATTTGAGAGAAAGAAAGGGAAATCAAGAGATGGAGAGAGACAGAGAGAGAAAGAGAGAAAATTAATTGGGTAGGGAGAGGGTATTGACGTATCGAATCGATGTGGTCATTAATTGCACACCGATTCATGTCAAAATAAAGTCCAAACCAATCAATTTAATGAAATTAATTCGAATTGAGAGGTATAATGATAACTATAGGTCGAATCCATAGGGAATTAGGGAAATTTTTTATGATATCGTCGAATTTGATCAAATCGAACGATGAATCGATGATAGAAATTGAGGAAAATAGTATTTTATGAAAGAGAACTTGAAGACGAATCCACGGAATCAAAAATCAATAAATTTGACTTTGATTTTGCGGAGAAATTGAAGATTGAAGAGAGGTGATATTTCTGAAAATGTAAATCGTGATTTTACCGAAATTAAGACTGAAATTAAACACTAAATGAGTCTAGAAGCGATTGGGACGCGGAAATGAGTCTAGAAGCGATTGAGATCAAGAGATTTGGTGTCTAAACAGTTTAACTTGATTGAATTGCTCTCGAATGCTTTACAAATACGAAAACATCTCAATTTATAGGCGATTTGGGCGTAACCGTCCGATGAAATGCATCAATGGCTTTGATGAAATATGCGGATGCGAATCGTTACCGTTAAGTCGTGCCCGTTGGATTGCGATCGGATGCATCAGATGAAGCCACATCGCATGCGTTATAAAACTCATCAAAACGCTCGCCGTTGGATCGCGATCAGACGATCTTGATGCATTTTGAGACGGTTTAATCAGAGCCGTCATAACTCCTCAGATCGACGGCTCTGATTAAATCGTTTATAAAACAGTTCGCCGACGAATTGCGCTGCACCACGTACCCTCCTCCATTAAGGATCAACAACTCTTAATCTTCACGGGATCGGACGCTCCTCACACTGCCACGTCACCGCCCGCCTCGACCGTTCGATCGCGATGCAATCGGATGGTCCAGATCACGCCACGTCACCTGCGCTTTAATAAAAATTTAGAAAATTGATTTTTAATTCCGGAAAATCCTTAGAAATTAATTAAAAATTCAGGAAAAATCCAGAAAAATCGTAAAAAATCCTAAAAAATTAGAAAATTCATAACTTTCAAAATATAACTCCAAATTAATCCAAATTTCTTTCATTTGATCAAAAATTTAATTATCTATCATTATAAAAAGTTAAATTTAATAAATAACAAGAGATTTAATTTCTATTTCATAAATACATTTATTCCTTTAAGATTTTAACTTTAGATAATTAAATGAATGTTTATAAAAAATTATTTCTCTTATTATTTAAAATTAAAAACTACTTATAATCTCAAGTAAAGATGGGTTATAAAATAATTTATCTTTAATTCATAATAATTAACCCTAAATTAAAGTATTTTGAGATTATAATGACTTTTCATAGAAAGATAGATAAATACTCATAAATATGATAACATGCATAGGAATGAAATTTTTTATGCCTTAATATGTATTAATAATCATGTATTATCATGTCTAATTAGCATGTCATTAGGTATCGCGGAATGAAAAGGGAGAGAGAGAGAGAGAGAGAGAGAGAGAAAGTTGAATGGAAAAGAGATGTAAGGTGAGAGGAAAATCAGAAAAAAAAGAGAATGGAAAACAAGAGAAGGCTGCAAATAGGAGACAAGGAAATCAGGGTGGATTGAGAGAGAAGAAGAGAAATTGAGAGAGAGAGAGAGAGATGCGCAAAGAGAGAAAGCAAAAGAACTCGGGGACGATAGAGAAAATATAGAGAGAAAGAAAAAGATAAAAGAAACTAGGGAAGAGAGATATGAAGAGAACAAAAAGAGTGGGATCAGACGAGAGAGAAGTTAAGGAGGAAAGGGAGATTGAAGAGAGAGAAACAAAATCAATTTGAGAAGCATCTAGGCCAATCAGTCCTTTCTTCGAGATACTTCTCGACAATTGATCTCTAAGTGAAAAGAGAGAAGAAGCGAGAAGAAGAGAGAGATCATTAAGTGAAAATGAGAGAGAAAAGGATGATGCAGAAAAAAGAGGGGAGATAAAATTGAAGGAAAGAGAATTTGAGAGAAAGAAAGGGAAATCAAGAGATGGAGAGAGACGGAGAGAGAAAGAGAGAAAATTAATTGGGTAGGGAGGGATATTGACGTATCGAATCGATGTAGTCGTTAATTGCACACCGATTCGTGTCAAAATAAAGTCCAAACCTATCAATTTAATGAAGTGAATTCGAATTGAGGGGTATAATGATAAATATAGGTCGAATCCACAGGGAATTAGGGAAATTTCTGATGATATCTTCGAATTTGATTAAATCGAACAATGAATCGATGATAGAAATTGAGGAAAATAGTATTTTATGAAAGAGGACTTGAAGACGAATCCACGGAATCAAAAATCAATGAATTTGACTTTAATTTCGTGGAGAAATTGAAGATTGAAGATATGTGATATTTCCGAAAATGTTAATCGTGATTTCACCGAAATTAAGACTGAAATAACACTAAATGAGTCTAGAAGCGATTGGGACGCAGAAATGAGCCTAGAAAGCGATTGAGATCAAGAGATTTGTTGTCTAAACAGTTTAACTTGATTGAATTGCTCTCGAATGTTTTACAAATAAGAAAGAACATCTCAATTTATAGGCGATTTGGGCGTAACCGTCCGATGAAATGCATCAATGGCTTTGATGAAACACGCGGATGCGAATTGTTACCGTTAAGTCGTGGTCGTTGGATTGCGATCGAATGCATCAGATGAAGCCACGTCGCATGCGTTATAAAACTCATCAAAACGCTCGCCGTTGGATCGCGATCAGACGATCTTGATGCATTTTGAGACGGTTTAATCAGAGCCGTCATAACTCCTCAGATCGATGGCTCTGATTAAATCGTTTATAAAACAGTTCGCCGACGAATTGCGCTGCGCCACGTACCCTCCTCCATTAAGTAAAGATCAACAACTCTTAATCTTCACGAGATCGGACGCTCCTCACACTGCCACGTCACCGCCCGCCTCGACCGTTCGATCGCGATGCAATCGGATGGTCCAGATCACGCCACGTCACCTGCGCTTTAATAAAAATTTAGAAAATTGATTTTTAATTCCGGAAAATCCTTAGAAATTAATTAAAAATTCAGGAAAAATCCAGAAAAATTGTGAAAAATCCTAAAAAATTAGAAAATTTTCATAACTTTCAAAATATAACTCCAAATTAATCCAAATTTCTTTCATTTGATCAAAAATTTAATTATATATCATTCTAAAAAGTCAAATTTAATAAATAACGAGAGATTTAATTTCTATTTTCATAAATACATTCATTCCTTTAAGATTTTAACTTTAGAAAATTAAATGAATGTTTATAAAAAATTATTTCTCTTATTATTTAAAATTAAAAACTACTTATAATCTCAAGTAAAGATGGGTTATAGAATAATTTATCTTTAATTCATAATAATTAACCCTAAATTAAAGTATTTTGAGATTATAATGACTTTTTCATAGAAAGATAGATAAATACTCATAAATATGATAACATGCATAGGAATGAAATTTTTTATGCCTTAATATGCATTTAGAATCATGTATTATCATGTCTAATTAGCATGTTATTGGGTATCGCGGAGTGAAAGGGAGAAAGAGAGAGAGAGAGAGAGAGAGAGAGAGAGAGAGAGAGAGAGAGAGAGAGAGAGAGAGAGAGAGAGAGTTGAACAGAAAAGAGATGTAAGGTGAGAGGAAAATCAGAAAAAAAAAGAGAATGGAAAACAAGAGAAGGCTGCAAATAGGAGACAAGGAAATCAGGGTGGATTGAGAGAGAAGAAGAGAAATTGAGAGAGAGAGAGAGATGCGCAAAGAGAGAAAGCAAAAGAACTCGGGGACGATAGAGAAAATATAGAGAGAAAGAAAAGATAAAAGAAACTAGGGAAGAGAGATATGAAGAGAACAAAAAGAGTGGGATCAGACGAGAGAGAAGTTAAGGAGGAAAGGGAGATTGAAAAGAGAGAAACAAAATCAAGTAGGAGAGAGATAGGTGGAGAAAAGAGAGATTGGAGGAGAAAGAAAATTTGGAGATGGAAATTGGAGGAGAGAATATCAATAGAGAGAGAGAGGCTCTATGAAAGAGGAAGAAAAAGAGATTGATAAATAAAGTCGAACGAGGAAGGAGAGAGAGATATTTCTAGAATGAAATGGAAGGAGAAACAAAACCTACTTTCACTAAGTTTCAAAATTCTTTAGCTGCATTTGTATCCATGAGAAGAACACCAATAAAGAAATAAACCCTAGGAGAGATAGAGAAGAGTCGAAAACAGAGGGAAGTCCAAGCACCTCCGCATGCTCCTCTTTCTTCTATTTCCCCCCAATCAATGGCTCCTTTGAGTGGGCTGAATGGGTTTTGAGAAGCTGATAAAGACCTTTGAAGTACAACCCTTGTCTTTGGAAAGCCTCGTCCCTTCAAGAGATACTCCCCTTGATCTTAGAAGACCTCCCTTGCTTGTTTTTTGGTTATCTTCTCAAATTATTTTACTCTTGTTTAAACACATTTTAATTCTCTTAGGTTCGCCTTTTTTTTCTTTAAAATAGTAATATATGTGATTTCAAGATTCATCATGAAATTTACTAAACTCATAAATAATTAAATTATTTCATTTCTTCTACATTACCCGATGATCTCAATTTTGATTCGGTTCCTCCATGTGATCGAGAAAGAGTCAAGAGATTTTGCTCGATCAAGATTTGCAAGAATTTCGTAGCTGCAAGAATTTAATGAGATTGATGAAGTCTAGGGACTTTAAAATCTTTACTTTCAATTAGCTCAATTTGTCTAAAACAAGGGTAATCATTGATTAATTATAGCAGCAGAAGCTAGAGGAATACATACTATTAACCTAGAAAAATTATTGATAATGCTTGCCCCCTTCCGGCCCAATGAAAATTTAAGCCCAAGATGGCGAGATCCGATTTCCCCGTGGCGGATTTAAACAGAACCGATAATATCCTAACTGTAAAACCAGTTACCCCGGTTCCTCGTCGCACCGACTCTTCGCAGATATATTTCTTTCGCAACTCGCTACGCTCTTTCTCCACTGAGACCGCATCCCAGAAACCCTAATTCCCTCTGTGATTCTTTTGGTTGCCTACGGCGCGGGGTGAGATCGTCCCTCGGTTGGACTTGTTGGAGCGCCTTCTCCGTTGCAATTGAGATTCCCCCCTCGGTTGGACTTGTGAGTTCTCTGTCGCCGGTTTCTCGTTCGATACTCTTTTGCGATTTCGTTTCTTCGAGATTTTTATCTCCTTGAAGCCGGCGATCGGTTTTCTGTCCTATCCTTTCAATGTATTTTCTTCCTTTCTTTCGTATTTGCGGGGTTTTTTTTTCACTCTGGGGTTTCTAATTTTAGGGGCGTTTAGCTGTTTTCACTGAAATTTTCAGAAGTTTCATCGCCTTCGATTACTGAACTGTTTTTGATTGCCTAATTTCGTGCTGGGAAAAATAGTTGTCGGGCAACATTGTACGTAATAGTATTTAAACTTTATTCCTTTCTTCCAATGCCCATTAGGATTATTTTTTCGTTCACATGGCGACAAAGCCTCTATCTACTGAAGCGATAGCTCTGACAGAGAAGAAAATGGACATGAGCCTCGGTAACTTTTGATTCTACCATTATACGATTTGTAGTTTTTTTCTTGAATTTCCGTGATGAAGTGACTTTTGTTCATAAATTTTTTCAGATGAAATTATCCAGATGTCCAAGAAGAAGATTTATAGCGAGAAGAAACCTCCAAGGGTCTCGGTTAGTTCCCCCATCTCATGGATTCCTTAATCGATTTCCTATCACACATATTGCTAAATTTTTTTCTGAAATTTTAATTAGAATAAGAGCCGAGGATTTACCAAGTCCAATGCATCTCTGAGGAACTCGAATGTTCAACGATTCATGGACTCCAGAATGTTCGTTAGACAGGTAGTTCTTCTCATTCTGGGGTTCGATTTTTTGAATTCTTGGTCTAAGGTTATGCAATAAATCTGTATTTCCAGGGCGCACTTGCACAGAGAAGAACTAATTTTAGTTCAAATCAGTTTGCGTTGACGGAGGAGATCGCACGGAAGGCCCAGATGGCTCCAAATCGTAGCAGAGTGAACAATTGGCGTAATCAGAGGTATGTATTTGTGCATACCATCTAAATTAAAGTATCTTCATTTTCTTTTCTACCAATTTAAATTAAAGTTTATTTCTACATATCATAGGTAAATAATGGTCCCCATTTCAGTTCCATCCTATCCTAAGGTGCATAATGTTTCATTAAGTCAACATTATCCATGTTACGAGCGCGACGGATTTGTATTTGACATTCAAAGAAATACTTCAAGGAAATAAGTACTATGCTCGAGTTTCAATTTTAGTTTGGAAATGGTCATTTTCTGTGGTGACGACAAATTGAAATAAATTGGATTTAGATCCTTGATTGAGAGATGGGGAGCAAATCATTGGGTCGTGTGATCCGAAGAAAGGACTGAAGCTGTTAGAATCTTTGGATTCGGACAGGCATCCTTTGGCATCTTCTCCATATGACAAGTACTGAATTCTGTGGAATTTCTGTTCTCTGTGCCGCCATTAAAGTTGTTTGACTTTTAATTAAGAAGCCAGTCGGGCCTGGCCCCACAGAGCTACCTTTCATCCTGAGAAAAGGATAAAAATAAAGACTGCTCTACTCCAAAGCAGAAGTGATCATAAAAGTCAACTCTGCTGTCTTTATGTCATCATACTATTAAGCGATGAAAGTGGAATCACGTGCAAGTGGCCCGGTTGATCTGATCAAGCTCAAATAATGATATGGAATGTACAGCATCACTCTCAGCTCAGCATCACTCTGGTGGGATGTACAGCTCTTGATTATTGTGAACGGACTCCAGAATCCCTATCCTCTTTTGATTTTTTTTAACAAGTTTCCATGGTGAGTCGACTGGCACGTTTCTGTCAGTCTGATGATTGCGCTGTAAGTCATTGTCTCTGACTGCATTAAAAAGACAATGACCGGTTGAATCTTGATGCAGAGTTGCAGCTAGCACGTCCATCCAGGTTCATCCCCCCGACAAGCCCAACGCCATGGTATCAGTATCACTGTTCTGTCTAGATCTCCCCAACTTTCTTTGAATTCACTCTCTCTTGCCCTGCTCTGCCCCGCCTCCCCCAAAAAAAAACAAAAAAGAAATTATATCTCTCTTCCCAAATCTCTCTCGCCCTCTCAACTTCCGTTTACTTGACAATTCTACCGTCTATCAATCTCTCTCTGTATATAGATTTATTTGTGTAATCACGTATATGTTACGTGGAGCAGGAGAACGCGACGAAGCCAGTGCCTCATACTCTGGACGCTCTGTTCGCCAACATGAAGCAGCAGAGGATGAGAGCGGCGAATCAACAGGTTAGGCGGGGCGGTGGTGGCGCCACCTCCTCCAACCCATCAAAGTGGGTCCGCCAGAATCCCCGCGGCAGGGGATCTGGCTTCCGTGGCCGCGGTACCCATCAAAGTAAACCCTAGATTACCGACTTTTATCTCGTGCACTGTGCAGTCTCACTTTCTGTCTCTCTATCTCTCTATCTCTGCACGTTTGCTATAAACAACAACATTCTCCAGCTTATTCATGATCTACAGACGGAGATATTAACACATTTCATTCGTTTTGCGCTCTACTTGGAAGTTCTTCCAGTCAGCTCCCAGTCTTCCGTCTTCGCGAACCTTCCTCTAACTCTCGGCTGGCTATCTGCCAGAGCCTTCCTGCAAGCGTACTGAAAAGCAGGAGTAGCGTTAGGATGCGGTCAATTTCATACTTTATGATTGTTCGCTGCTAACTACCTCGATCTTTCTCCCAAAATTTCGCCTCGTCTTCTTCCTTCGGTATCTGGACAGCTTCTGCCTGCGGTCCTCGCTCATGTCGCTTATCGACGGCAGCGGTGGCGGAGCACGAGGAAGAGTAGGACTTGGGCCAAGATTCTGCTGAAGGGGGAGAAATTAGGTTTTCAGCTGCGATAAATTGGGTTCAGCAAAGAAAAATTAGAAATTCATGATAAAACCTGAATGTCTCCTTCGCTGTAAGCTCGCCTCATCCCGAAGACAGATTCTATGTTCAACCCCTGGAAATCTAGAAAATTCGGTCTCGTTCTTCTCAGGTTTCCGGAGCTCTCGCTTCTCTGCATCTCGCGATCGCAGCCGGCAAGCGACAATTCCGATTTCTCCGGCAAGTTCTTTTTAGTATCGGAGATTGGGACCTCGATTGCAGCGGCGAGATCTCCATCCTCCGACGAGATCATGGAGGACATCGCGGCCGCGACGGCGTCGTACTCCGGAATCTCCACAATCGGTTCTGGCGCTTTGAAGAGATCGCCTTCTCCTCCGAGATCGTAGTCCGTTATTGTCGTGCTCTTCACGACGTTGCTCTGATTTAACAGACTGAGAGGTAGATCGGAGCTTTGAAATTGCTGTAATTCGAAAGTCGAAATTTGCAGCTCATCTTCTCGGATGCCGTGCAGGAAATCTAATTGCTGGTTATGGCTGAGATCCAGCAATCCGCCGTCCAGATATGGGAAGAACGTGAGTGCTGCTTCCGGATACATCTCTCCGGTTCTTAAAATTAGGGTTTCTGGATGAACATAGCTCTCTGACATATTTATAGGGAGAAGCGGACGGAGTATAAAGATGAAAGACGGCGAGAATCCCCCCGTCTAGAAGACAAACTGTGATTGCGACGATAGGGTAAGGCGCGTGATTTTCTCTCTAATGCCTTTCTTTAAAGCTGGAGGAGAGAGAAAGAAGCGACTGAGGGAGGGGAGAAGAAAGTCTACAGAAGACGACAGGGGAGAAAGTTTGGGGGGACCCGTGGTGGAGAAGACGCTCTTTTCTTTTTTTCTTCTCTGTCGCCTGCGAAGAAATTAGGGTTTAGGGTTGGGAGAAAGGGGAGCGGAAGTTCATATTGATCATGGGTTGGAAATTGAACGGTGCAAATCAGAAAAGAGAGAGAGAGGACAAAGCGGCGAAGATGACAGCTTGTAGGATAAGCCAAGTGTTGTTTCGATGTGTGTGTGAACGCAAATTGGAGAAGAATGATCCGAGAAAGATCTCATCGAGCAGTCAGCTGTTGTCGGCTAGTGGCGCCTTCTTTGCTTCTTCTCTGCAGAATACGACAGATTTGTGTCATTGGCGGCCCAATAACGTGAAGTTAGAATTAGAGCAGCGCAGCGGAGAGGGAGACAGGTAAACGGGCCAGAATGTCTACATACATGGCCCATTTGTCTCTTTCCTCTATTCTTTTCCTCTTTCCCGCTCAATCAGTCTCTCGTCTACTTCTTTTCTCTTTGATACAATTGCATAACCATAGCTGTGCCCTGAACGAGGGATGGTTAACCTGGCTTGGCCGTGGATGCTGCGGTGGCGGCGGCCTGGGTATCAATAAAAAGAGAGCCCTAAACAGATAAAGAGAGAGACATAGACCCAACTCGTCCACCCTATCTATGGTGACTAGATCTTGCTGTTTTTTTTTTTTCAAAATCTCTCTTTAAACCTTGACAAGATTGCTCCATGTTTTACCAACGTTCTTCACAATCTCATGTGTTACTACATAGATGTTTTCTGACCCTCAAAAGATATGATGTTTTCATGTTGCTTTCTTTGAATCCACCTACTATTCTTTAAATTTGGATATTCCTTTGATCCTCCATCTTTCTTGGTTTCTCCTTTCCCCATCTTGTTAAGTTGATTTTACAACTTTTCATCCAAACCTAACTCCCTATGGATTTGACCTTGGCTAAATATTTTATTAAATTCAATTCTGATTTCAGTGAGATATCCTGCAAATTGACCAATGTCAATGGCACCATTCAGGGGAACTAGAAATTTAATCTCCAAGATTTTGTGATATTGTTTTGCTTTATTTGAATTTCTTTCTATTTCCTTTTCTTGAGATAATATTTGAGGGAGAGCTAACTGATTATGAAGTATTATTCAAAGTGCATTGGATGATGCACCAAGAGGATGAAGTAACACATCAGTGTATGTAGATAAATCACTGGTCAATGAATTCTTGGAATTCTTCATTTTTTTGCACCCAAGTCAAAATTAAAATGAGCAAGATATGACAAAAATGAACTAGTTTCCTAAATGTGCAATTAGTTTTGGCCTAATAAGATGAATCCATGACTAGAGATTCATTAAGTGATCTGCTATGAGAGTATCACAAGTCGCAAAAGACCCACGAAAGAATAATTTGACGAGAAGATGTGATTTTAGTACATCAAAAAGGAGATTGATAGCTTCTAGATTCCACAAAGTACCAGGACTATCTGGTCAATAGAGATAACAGATTACACAAAGTACCACAGATATAAATTTTATTTCATTTTCAAGTTTTCTGTTTTTTCTCAAATTTTTATAAATTTTAATAAATATTTCCAATGATTTTTTTAACCTTTTAGGTTTTTCAAAGAATTTTTAAATAAAATTTAAAATCAGAAAATTTGTTTATGTGCGCATGGTGACATGGCATTGCATATGTGTGACGTAGAGGCATGACGCCATGTGGCACCATTTAAGGGAGTATTAGTTCTTAAACATTTTATTTATTTAACACTACTTAATGGGCCACGATCTTATACAACACAAATCTATCCTGTATTTTTTCAATGAGTTTTTTTTCGCAAGTACACATCGATAGTATTTCTTTAATTGTAGTGCACCACATGGAGCTCCTTAGAGCATTGGATGAGGTGAACCACGCAACCATCCGATTTGATGGCTCAGATCAAGTATGATATATTCAGAACGAATCACTCGGTGACATGTGACGCAATCCTGTGTATTCCACACTTAGGAAGATTGATTCTGCGGCTTAGATCTCACCCGCTCTTTTTCCCTCATTCCGATGAACCACAACATGACATGTCGCGCAATCAGAGAGCGTCCAATAATCAAGCTGATGAAATTAACAGTTCTAATGAAATCAAGCATTTTTAAGGAATTTTCAATGGCTAAAAATGCTCAAAATTTAAATTATGATATCTCATGATCTCAACCGAGTTATAGAATGAGATTTTATGGACATGACTGTCATTTCAAGATCTACAAATTCACAAGATCTGATTTAAATTTTGAAAGAAAAAATTAGGATTTTTAACGTTTCATTGTGTGCTTCTAATATTGGCTAGCCAAGAGGAAAGAGGGACTGATCATTCATTCTTCATGTACAAAACATAATTTCTACTTAGTTTCTTCTCTTTTATATTCATTCCTTGTGTTGGATGTTGATGAGACGAGACCAAGTGGTCGTTGAATGCACACGGTCAAGGGTCAAAATAAAGTTCAAACTTACCAATTTTAAGAATAATTCACGAATTGAAGGGTATAATGGTAAATAAGAGTCGAATCCACTGGGAATTAGGGAAAATTCTGATGATCTCTTCGAATTTGATCAAATCGGATGATGAAATCGGTGATAGAAATTGGGAAAAATGAAATTTTATGAAAGAGGACTTGAAGATGAATCCACAGAATCAAAAGTCAATGAATTTGACTTTGATTTCGTGGAGAAATTGAAGATTGAATAGAGACAATTTTTTTGAAAATCTAAAGAACGAAAAACCGAAAATTAAAACAAAATTCACTTAAATTACGATTCTAAATTGAAATTAAATACTAAACAACGATAGATTAGGATGAAACACGATCCCTAGCCCACAATTGCGATCAAATTGATCCAACTAATAGCCGAAATCAAGGCTATTCATAAAAAATTCAAAAATCGTAATTCGTGGAGTTCTAGCGTCGATTTCTTCCTCGTCGATCGTCGAAATCTTGATCTTAAGCACTCCGCGGACGCGGAAATGAGTCTAGAAGAGATTGGGATTAGGGATGGCCAAAGACCGACCGAAACTCGGTCAACCAGACCGGACCGGGACCTTTGGTCCCTCTAAATGGGCATTTCACAGTCTCGGTCCAAGTTCGGTCTAGTCTGGACACGAATTCAGTCCTCGACCGAGTTGAAAAAAATTGCCGTGACAATTTTTTTTTCCGTTTCTGGCGATCTTGCTCGGTGGTGGATTTGTTGTCCTAGTAATTCCTCGTAGTGGATCTTCTGTCCTGGTAACTTCTCAAGATCTGCGAACAATTTTTCTATATTTCTAATTTTTGAGTTCCTCTTTAAGAGTTCCTCTTCACCTTGTATCCCCCATTATGATTTTAGATGAACTTCTAGGGTTTGGATTTTTCATTCTCTAGATCTCTCTCTCTCTCTGGCTATGATCACCCTTTAGCTCTCTCTCTCTCTCTCTCTCTCTCACGACAATCTCTCTCTAGCTCTCACGATCGGCATTCTGAAGCTCTCACTCACCCACGATCTTCGTCGTCTAAATATCAAGCAAACAAACTTCTCTTGCTCTCTCACAATCGGATTGACGCTCTCTTGCTCTTCTCCTTGCCGAAAAAGGGACTCCATTTCTGGCAGCGATCGGTCTCTCTTCAACTCGGTCAATTGATCATGATCAGCTCACAGAAAATATTTTCATCTGATTTGAATCAACGCGCAATCAATCCTCTCAACTAAAATCAGGTTCTCGTTTCAGATTAGGTAATTTGTGAGAAAAGTTATATTTTTCTAATTTCAAACTTTTTGATTTAATTTTATTTTGATCTCTTTTGATTTCCTTCAATTTTTCTAATTTGATTTGATTTCCTAATTTTTTGAATTTCTGCTTGAATTTTTTTTTCTATTTTTGGAATTTCTGAGCAAATCTTTTTGATTTTTTATTTTCAATTTTCTATTTGAATTTTCATAAATTTCTGTTTCAAATTTCTATTTAAATTTTTTGATTTTCTATTTTCTTTTTAAATCTTTTTGGATTTTTAATATTTTCGAATCCTTTCATGTGAATCTTTTTATATTTTAGAACCTTTTTTGGATTTCTATGTGAGTCTTTGTAATTGCTGAATTTTCAATTTCTATTAAAACACTTCTGATTTTTTTATCTTTAAATTTGTGTATGAATTTTCTGATTTTCTTTTGGTGTTCTGATTTTCGATAATCTTTGCTTTCATTTTTCTAATTTGATTTTTCTACTTTGAATTATTAACTTTGTTGATCTAAAATATAAATTTCAATTTTGTGTTAGTACTAATCGATATCAAATTTTGAATTTGAGTAATACTTAGTGAGTCATTAAACCATTGAGAAGCTTGTAAGGGGTTATTAGGGAGACTCATACAAGTCTACATTAAGCTGATATTGCATTGGTTATTTTTTGGCCGAGGTTTAATTATAATTGTTTTTAGTATAATTTGGCATATCTTTAATCAAATTTGAGATGAGTTTAAGAACTAACATTTCAAGTGTGACTATGAATTTTTTTCTATTAATATACGGGGATATGTTTATCTTTTTTCAGGTACACATATCCATGGTCAAGATATACCAAAGTTAAGACTGAACCGAACCGTGACTGAGGTGGACCAAGACCGAGATCGAGACCGAATTTAGATTTGGACATAATGGTGTGCCAACAATCGGACCGTGACCGAGACCACCCAACCTTAATTGGGATCAAGAGATTTGGTGTCTAAACAGTTCAATTAAGTCGAATTGCTCTCGAATGCTTTAGAATCTCAAAGAACATCTCAATTTATAGGCAATTTGGGGCGTAACCGTCCGATGAAACGCTTGATCTTTGATCAAGGGCTCTGATGAAACGCATCAATGCGAATCGTTACCGTTAAGTCTCAGCCATTGGATCGCCGATCGACCGCTAAGATTTCGCCATGTCGCATGCGTTATAAAAACACACGTAACGTCCGCCGTTGGATCGCAATCAAACGCTCTTGATGCGTGTTTCATCGGTTTAATATCGACCGTTATAACTCCTCTTGATCAACGATCGAGATTGAAACGCGATCCGATGAATCCGATTTCACCACGTACCCCCCTTCACTTAAGTGAAGATCAACGGTTGAGAATCCTCGCGCGATCGGACGCTCCACAGGCTGCCACATGGCCTCCTCGCCTTGACCGTTGATCGCGATACGATCGGACGATCCACATTCTGCCACGTCACCTGCTCGCTAAAAATATTCTGAAAAATCAATTTTAAATAAGAAAAATTGATTTTTAATTCCAGAAAATCCTTAGAAATTCATTAAAAATTCAGAAAAAATCCCTAAAAATTAGAAATTTCAAAAATTTCAAAATATAACTCCTAATTAATCCAAATTTCTTTTATTTGATCAAAAATTTAATTATCTATCATTCTAAAAATTCAAATTTAATCAATGACAAGACATTTAGTTTCTATTTCAAAAATACATTCAGTTCTTAAGATTTTATCTTTAGAAAATTAAATGAATGTTTATAAAAAAATGATTTCTCTGATTATTTAACATTAAAAACTACTTATAATCTCAATTAAAGACGGGTTATAAAATTATTTATATTGAATTCATCATAATTAACCCTAAATTAAAGTATTTTCAGACTATAATGACTTTTTCATAGAATGATAAATAAATACTCATAAATATGATAACATGCATAGGAATGAAATCTTTTATGCCTTAATATGTATTAATAATCATGTATTATCATGTCTAATTAGCATGTTATTGGATGTAAGACACCAATTCTATGGAAAATGTACGAGCTCTTAAAGGGTGTGTTTGATTGGAGAGCGTCGCTAGAGCGTGTTTTCATCATGAATCTTTAGATTAGAATAATTTTATGTCAATCTTTTACATTTTCTTAATATTTTCTTCCATATTTTCAAACCCTAAATAATATTTCTACTGTCAATTAAGGGTTTTCAGTTGTTGAAAGGAATTTAAAAGCATTTGATTGATTCATTACTTTTTTCGTGTACATCTTCTTTTCATTGATCCTTTCGACTTTCTTATTTAAAAAATACCAAAAAATATTTCTTTATTTCAATCTTTTAACCTTCCTCCCTTTGGATATGACCTCAACCCCCCACTATTCTAAATCTAAAAACTAAATTTCGAAGAGTTGAGTATAATTCTAGTACATGAACTTGCACATTCAACTATCATAATTTTACACTTATCAATGATCAATTCTCTTTGTATCACATGTTGTGAGTTCTTGATATCATTTTGATAAGCAAAAATATTTTTTTGGAAATCATTTTGTTTTCCATAATATTTTCTTCTTATTATTCATATTAAGTCTTATCATCTATAAAATATTTCACATAAAATGAAAAAAAGTTATCAGATAATTATTCTAGACTTTGTTCACGTTAAGTGAATGCCCATAAATTATATTTAAATTAGAGCACATATTTAGCCCAGCTATGCATTTCAAATTATACTTGATAAAGTATAATGAAGTTAGATAATTGATCAAAAGTTGTGTAGTAATTCTTGATATACTAGTGCATAAATGCAAGTCAAAATTATGTTTAGGAAAAGGCTTAATCAAGCAGGGGCTAACAAGAGCATATATAGTTTCAGAATTACTCAACCATCATAAATGCATGTCACATATTTATCATCTATAGGGCCTCAATAGCATTTCAATCTAAGACCAAGACTACCAAGGATGAAAAGAACTAAATTAAGGCCTTTGATAGAATGAAATGTAAAGTTAAAAGTAATTGATTATGAACTAAATTTAATTCTTAATTCATGAAATTGTGATGCATTCCAGCATATTGAATTTTCATGAACACCATGTCATTACATTTTTTTTCTAAAAAAGTCATGCTGTATCATTAGTTTTGAACAATAAAAAAAACTTGTTTGTTTTCAAGGTCAAGTATATTATGTACCAACCAAGAGTATCCAAAGAGAATTATTAAATGACTTGAGAAGAAAGAGAAGCAGTGATAGAAGTTGATCATTGAGTTCACCTTGAACACATCATTGTTTCTTACATGATTTATTTATATAATTTCAAATGTCTAGATGATAATAGATTAACTTAGTGGAAGCCTTGATGTTCTCTTAGTACATCTTCTTGATAATGGTTTTTACATGGGCATGCCTCATCCATGGAATGTATCTATTGGGAATTATAGGTTTCTTTGGAGAGGAGAAATGAGAGAATGCACTAGAGTAGAATGAGTGTTACATTATCAGACCCTTAGAGAGAAGATAGAGATAAGTAAGTGTTGGGCCCATATATTATGGGTTTTCACAATTTAGAAGTTCGAATTAGAACGATAAAAATTTGATAATACTACCCGTGCTTAGCATAAAATTTTCATGATTCCTGTCTAACCATAAATTTTACCCAAAGGGTGAAATTATTATTATCACAGATGGGATTTAAGAATTTATATACCAAATGGAGAGAAATTTCAAGATAAATTTGACATCTAAATTAGTTACCTCTCACAATAATTGATATGATTTCTTTGCTTTCTTTGCCACAAACTAATATTTTATTCCATGGAAATTTTTAAATTTTTGGAATTAAATATTCCTACAGAACACATGATCTTAATTTTATCATTGATTTTTCCATGTTCCTTCAGAAAAAATATTCTGATATTTTGCTTGTTCATTCATGATGCTGTTAGGAATCAAGCTTTAAAAAAATATCAGAGCCAAATATTGGAGATGTTCACTGCAGCTATAGAATCCCCTAGGCTCTTGGAGCCCATATTTGTTGATCACTCTATGTCATCAAACTTGAGATAGTATTTTTTTCTATCTGATAAGTAACATGTATTTAAAGGAAATTATTTTTTATGGTTGTTGACTAGCCATTTGAATGAGTATTTCTATCCTTGATCCATCTATCAAGTTTAGAAAATAAAGGAGATATGAATATGATATATTTTCAAGTGAACGTGCCAAAAACATTGGTAATAGCCACCACCTCTCAAAATCCACAAAGTTATGAGATTTTGGGGAAAAACTTGGATAACTAGAGTAAAGTTATCAATTGCAATGAAATCATGTATCCAACATTGGATGTTCAATATTGTTCCTTGGAAGCAAAATAATGTATTTTCCTTGCAAGTTTATGAATGATGATGCATGACATATTCTATAAATCCTTTATATGACCAAAATACAAGGTCTGTGGGATGAAGTGAATGAGAGTTGAGCATTGACATCATCTCCATCACGAGTCACAAAAGAAATCTGTGAAAGAATCTAGATCAAGGTTTTCATCACATGTTCATCATCATGTCCATCTCTTGGACTAGTTAAATCCTCCCATTTCCTTTTCAAATTCATTATATTCAACTTTCTCGCAGCTCATCCCCTATTCATCCCTTTTTCAACCAGAGGAGGTTCTTCTCCTCTGGTTGATTTATGCATTATTCTTCTCCTATTCATCCCTTTTCTCTATTATCCTTCAAATTTTCGAAGGGTTTCCAACTTTGCCTCATTTTTAGCTTTTTTTTTTCCATTTATTTCTTTCCCAACTTTTTTCATTATTTTTGGAAAAATCTAATGGGATGTCTCCAATCTATTCTCTTAAAAACAAAAACATAAAAAGTTCAGTCCCACTACCTGATTTTACACCACGAGAGTTGACTAAATCATTGGCTTTAGTCGTTGACAAATGATGAGTTTTTCTCTCTCCTGATTTTCGACAAACTTTTCGGTTGACCCATATCTTCAAAAGGTCGTAACGTGGGAGAAAAATAAAATGTCAACGCGTGCATGGGACGAATCTCTTTATCAACAACTCTCTCCACTTCCGCGAGATCCGATGTCATAAGTCCATCTGCGTGCCGAACTTTGAAGTCAATACCCTGCGATAGTGCGCATGGGCTAACATTTCCACTGTAGCGGAGAGGGTTGACTTTGGCTCCTACGCCTTGTGACCATGGAGGATAGAAAGATATATAGGTGTACAGTTAAATGGATGGCCGGATGGATGGACTGATAGATTGATAGATAGATAGGTGGATGGATAGATTGATAGATGGATAGATGAATAGATAGATCGCTAGATGGATACATAGATATATAGATAGATAGATGAATACATAGATAGATAGGTAGATAGATAGATAGGTGGATAAATAGATGGATGGATAGATGGACAGATAGATCGATGGGTGTATAGATGGATGGATGGATATATGGATGGATGGATGGATAGAACAACAGATATACAAATGGATGAATAGATGGTTGGATGGATAGATATAACGACAGATATACAAATGGATGGGTGGATGGATAGATAGAAAGATAGATATACAAATGGATGGATGGATGGATAGATAGAAAGATAGATAGATATGCAAATGGATGGATGGATAGATAGAAAGATAGATATGCAAATGGATGGATGGATGGGTGGATGGATAGATAGAAAGATAGATATACAAATGGGTGGATGGATAGAAGGGGTAAAGAGAGCTAAATAAATGGATAGAGAGAGGAATTCGTATATTTTAGATAGACGCGGATACGTTGACTCGTATAGTTTACGATGAACAAAAAGTAAGATCAATCGATTTTCCCATCCACAGGATCCAGTGGAATCCTCGTCATCGCCCCCATCCATCACCACACAGTAAAGTGCCCCAGCCGAAAACCTTCAAATCGACGGTTCACTTTCCCTCTCTAGACGTCTTTCTTTTTCACTCCCTTCCATCTGCCCGCACTCATAAGTCGGCAATACGTTGAACCATAAATCGGAGGAGGTGGGAGATGGACGGCGGACCATAATTATGTTTTACTACAGATAATTACAGAAATTTTTTTTCCAGAAATACTTCAATCTCTCCTTTTCTTCTCCTTCTTATTTCTTTTGGAAGGGCCCACTTGCTGCCCATTTCCTTGCCCACCTATTCTGGCTACTGCCTCCTATATAATCTCTTCCCCCGCCCGCTTACCGTTCATTAAAGAGAGAGAAAGAAGAGTATGGAGGCCTTACGATCGGTTAGAGTGCTCCTTGCCCGCATATTGAAGCAGCTAGTGGGCGACGGAGATCCCAAGAAAATCAAGCAAGAGGAAATCGCGCCGAGCTGGGCGCCGTACCTCAGCAGGAAAACTAAAACCAAGCTCCTCCCGTTCGTTAGAGAGAGAAGCAAGGAGAAGAAAGAGAAGGGAGGAGCAGAAGAGTTGAAGTCGAAAGAAGAGGAGGTGTGCGGAGTTTGGCAGAGGTCAATTTTGATGGGGGATAAGTGCGATCCTTTAGCGTTCTCCGGGGTGATCTATTACGATAGCCATGGGAGAAGATTGCCGGGTGTTCCTCCGAGGTCTCCGATGAGAAGTCCGCTACCCAGCTTCAACAGTAGGGCGGTACTCTTGTCCCCTACCCGGGATGTTGAGTAACTCTTCTTGTTTATTTTTCAGTTTTTTTTTTCATCTCTCTTCCTCTTGGGTAGAGAGAGAAAGATAGAGAGAGAGATTTGGGTGCTAGCAATTGTACGAGAAACGATCGTTTATTCGTCTTATCCGATCAGTTGTTGCAATTCCAATCGCCGTGTATACTCAGAAAGGCGAGAGAAAGTTAGAGATACAGAGAGAGATGAGAGAGAGATGGGTAGTAGGGACCAAGCGAGAAGCAATTATACGTCCATGTTATCAGATCTCTCACATCTTTCAGGAAAACATCATCATCTTTAAGGTTGTCTTCTCCGCTGCCGAGAAAGCTGAATAGTTCTTCTCCCTCTAGTTTGGTCGAAAAGAGTTCAATCAATGGGGAATTTTTGTCGGGTAGAGACTGGGGGACCCAGAAATCTAAGCCACCCGTGTTAAATTTAGTCAACGTCTCAACGCCCCGCACCCTGCAACTTGCAGGCTGCAAGGCGACCTCATGATTCATAGTCCGAATGCTTATCCCTAGACCTTTCTCAGAATACCCATTGGGCCTCCCCATTTACAATTGGACATATCGAATGCATGTCACGTCCAGATAGAGACCGAAAGTGATGGAGAGAGAACGAGGATTCCTCTCATGAACCATTTGATTGCCTTGAAAGAAAATTAACTCTATAATATCATCTAGAGCAAGGAGAAAATATATCAAATTGGGATTTTGAAAGAGACTGACCATAGTAAAATAAATTTGAAGGCAACTATTCATGAGGACTTCTTGGATGAACTTGATCATTCAAACATTTTCTTTGTGAAGAAATCAATACTTTTTGGCTTCAAAGGATTGATGAAGAGATGGAGACAGTGAATCATTTTGCAAAAAAAAAAAAATGCCATGTCAATTTAACTATTCTGCTGATTTCATGTGGAAGAGTTGATTTGATCTAGCATTAATTCTAAAATTAAGGAACAGTGAAGAAATATAATAACTAGGAAACTCTTCAGAAAGGTATGTCAATGTTGTAGGCATAGACATCATCTGAACAAGGTGGTCTCAAAAGTCAAAAGTGTGCTTCCTATTGGAATTGAAGCATGAAGAACAAAAGATGGGAGAGAAAATATGGAAAAGTAACTGAGATCACAGATCTTCCACAGCAGCCATCCGCCATGTAAACTATACTTTAAAATATCATTTGTAAGAGGCAAAAGTCTAAGTATGTCGACATAAGTGTTTTTAGCGCCATGTCAGGTCTCTTAGATGGAAACCTACTTTGGCTGATATATGGGAGAAAGAAGGAATCCTATGTTTTAATCTTTTGAAAGCTCATTTGGCCCAATAATTCTTTCTCTCCCTCTCTCTCTTGTGTAATCCAACTTATAATCATGAGATTCTTATCATTATCTTCTTGTATCTTTTCAAATGGAAGTGAAGGTCTTCATGTATCTTATCATTATCTTCAAGTATTCTTAGGATTCTTAAGGCCATCCTCCTTCAATAGAAGTGAAGGTCTCCCCTCTATCACCTTGCATTCTTTTGGTGACCCTATGGCAGCAAACGTTTTCCTCTCAACCTTGTACTTCTTCTGCCAACATCCTCTTATTTAGAAAAAGAAATCAATGTTCTCTCCACTGCAATGGCTTGCATCTCAGCATATCTCAATATTTCACCCATGTCCTAGATGATCGTCATCTCATCTACTCATTGGCATAATCAAAATTGAACTCTGTCAGGGCACTCCTAGTTGCTCAATGATGGAAAACCTCCAACAGAATTCATGGAGAGATATGTGACAAAAATATGGTATGTGGAATCTTTTTTTCGGGGGTTGGGGTGAAAGGAGAATGGGTGATCCTAAATGAAACAAAATTCTAGTAATGTTAAGAAAAGGCCTACAATTAAATATGGGCCTTGGGGGCATATTTATAATTTTCTCTCTAATGTAGGGCTTCCTGCTCACGATATAAGAAGGAGAATCCTCTCCTCTCTTACGGGGTAGCAGATTACCTCTTTCCACATGGTATTAGAGCAACTCAAGGTTTTTTTGCATTGTGGTGTGATAACATGCATATATAACTTAAATTCTTATTTTATTTAACTAATATTTATGCTTATTTTATGTAATTATGATGCATGTTATCATAGTTTATGAATTTTCTCCATTGGTACGCTGACGAAACGTTTTCATGCGTCGTTAAATCACAAAAACGCCGGTCAAACACAATTTATAAAACCGAACTCACAAAGATAAGATATAAAATCAAGTAATGTGTAAGTATCGGGTCGATCCACAAAGAGCAGGGTTGACTTTAATCACAGAGTTGACTTGGTCAAACTTAGGTTTAAAAAGGATTTTTAAATAAGTAAAAATAAGAATAAATGAGTGGAAATGATATAAATAAGCTAAATAAGAAATTTTAAGAATTTAATTCTCGGGTTTGACAGAAAAAAGTCAAAAGTCAAAGTCAAAGCATTGACTTTGACCAACAGTAGGTGCTCTGTAAAATCAGAGAATCAAACAGAGTCAGAAGATTACGAAAATTATATATTAGGAAACTAGAGAGAAAATGAAATTTATTGATATATAATTCGTGATTTTTAGATAAGAAATGTATTTACTATGAATTATTGAAAATCAAATATCAAAAAATCCCCGAAATGAACACCTCAGAGGAAATCTTCAAATTGCCAGTCAAATGAAATCCAAATCTTGAAATTTATATGTCAATGGAAAGCTAAGAACTAGAGGAATCTAAAGAGACCAAAATGATTAAATTCTGATTTGTAAATTGAAAGTAATTGACCCCGAAAGTCAACATTTGACTTCTGATGAAAGATGAATAGTCCTCGGTCAAACGTCAAATTGAAGGGTCAAATGAACTTGGAATTCGATGAATTTGCTATCCACGGAAAACTGATAAAAATAGGAATCAAGTGATTTGGAATTATAATCAGAGAGATATCCTATTTTCAAAATCAGCGATTTTTCGGACTAAAAATTGGGGAAAATGAAGAACACTATGAACTAATTTGCAAAATTAAACTTCTAAATCTATTAAAAACTCAAATTACCTCTTGATAATCGATCGAATCTCACTACTAATCTGATTGCCGTAATAATGGGGCCTCAATTCTCGTGGATTGAAGCGAATTTGCTCGGATTCTTCCTCGTGGACGTTCGGAATTCAAGGGAAAAATTCGATGAAATCAAGAGATGAAATCGTGATTATCATGCTTCAATGGATGCGTCTCTACACTCTTGGAAGCAGAGGATCACGAGAACTTAAGACCTTCCTCGAAATTCGCTTAATTTCTTCACGAATCGATCAAAAGTTGAGAAAATAAGAAGGGAAATACATGCTTTTAAAGGGAATTTTTGGCCCGATTTTGAGGCCATTTGATCCGTTCGTGGGAGCGGATCGATGGCCACGATCAGTCGTGGGGGCGGATTGATCACTTGGTGGTGGTCGTGGCCTCAATTCCATGGTAAATCAGCCACGATCGCGGGGCGATCGGGCCACGATTGTGGGGCGATCGGGCCACGATCGCGTAATGATCGGGCCACGATCGAACCAGGATCGTGAACCACGATCGTGAGGCATAGTTGATCGCTGCCGTCCGATCTGATCAGGTAAGGTGGGCGTCCGATCGCGCGATCAGGCTTCGCCACGGTCGTCGTCCGTTCGATGAGGATCCAACGCTTCGGAAGCTTCCACGCGTCTCAACGGTGAGCCAAAATGGCGTCGATTCATGACCGTCCGATCGTGCAAGATTGTGGGAATCGTGTCCCACGATTTCCTTGATCCACTTGCGGCGACCGTCTGATGGAGATCCAACGCTCCAAGAAGTTCCACGCGGTGCTCCCCGATTCCGGAATCGTGAAAGATCGTGACCGTTTGATGAAGCCACGCCCACTGAAGCATGATGGAATCACGATGACGATCGGACGCTCCTGCGGCTCCTCGTGTCACCAGGTAAGCCCTCGATCTAATCCACTTAGTCTTATTTTTCAACACGTGCTCTGATGGATGATCGCGTGGACTTGGGTCCATGCGATCGAGGGTTCTTGCTTGAATCCGACGCGTGCGATGCGGCTACATCACCTGCAAAAGAGAGATTCTGTGGGAACACAGTCCCACACGGAATAAAAACGTGGAAAGGGCGCGGTTAAATAGGGGGGCGCGGTAACGCATTTGCGTTACTGCCCCCAACTTCTTACCAGGGCCCACTAACCCATGGGCCCTTCACCTGCCGACCCTTACTTGCCACGTGGCGCCCCACACAGGCGTCCGCGTGGACCCGTGGACATGTGTGGCCTCCTGCCACGTGTCGGCGTCCTCTGCGCCACCTACGCCTCGCGTGGGCCACCCGCAGCCCTGCCATGTGGCCTCAGCACTGCGTCGCATCTGCGCAGTGGTCCCGCGCGCCACGTGTCAGCTCGCCGCCTGGCCCGCTCGCCACGTGAGCACCTACAGGTAATAACCCCTTTTTCGCGATTTTAGTAAAGAAAATATTAATGAAAATAAAATAAAATTCAGAAAAAAAAGAACATAAACTTCAAAAATTCATAACTCTAAATGTAGAACTCCTTTTTAATCCAAAATTTCTCCATTGGATCACAAATTTTTCCTTTTTAATATTATGCCATAAAGGAATATAATTAAAATAAGAACATAGGATGAATTAAGTATAACTTAAAATGCTTCATTGAGATCTTTCTATTTAAATCATCCAATACATTTCTTCTTAGAATTAACTTTTAAAAATCATTTACTAAAGTCAAGATATATTAGGAAAAGTATATACTTCATATCACTTTAATTTTTCCAGAAGATTCATCATCAATCAAGCATATAATTATCCCTAATTTATGCATAAATATGAACTTTAATGAAATTACATACCAATGGAGAAAATTCCTAAAAAGTATGATAACATGCATCATATTCTCATAAAATAAGCTTGAATATGAGTTAATTAGGATAATAATTTAAGTTATAAATGCATGTTATCATACGCCATTTAACTAAAGTTCATATTTTTGTATAATTTAGGGTTAATTATGTGCTTTAATGATTTATGACCTTTTATAAGATCAAACAAATCAAAATTAACCACTTTTTAGTGATTTTTATTTTGTCTTTGGTAAAGATGAAGAAAAGAAGAAAGAGAAGAAGAAGATGATAGAAGAATCAAATAAAAAGAGTGAATGATAGGGTTCACTTATTAGTATTTTTGAATTCATTATTTATTCTTCTTTTAATATATATTTTAGATGGCATGATATTAAGAATAAATTTGTGAGCCAATGGATAAAAATTTGAGTAAAAAGGAGTTATATTATTGAAGATATTAATTTCTGAATTTTCTAGATTTTTTTGTAATTTATTTCAATTTTTTAGTATTTTTTTTATCTTAATTCCTTTAAAAAAAGGGGAAAAAGTCTTTAATATTCGCGTAGGACCCGAGGAGCTGGCGTGGTACACGACGAACATGTGGTATAGCCACGCGAGGCTATGTGGCGCCTATGTGGCGCAAGGAGGGCTTCGAGCTGGCAAGTGATGGGCCCACGGGTAAGTGGGCTCAGGTAAGTTAATTGGGGGGTACTAGGCCCGTAGGGTGACGCGTTAACTAAAGGGAGCTCCACCTTTTATACTTTCCGATTCTGAGATTTACTTCTGTGTGGGATTATGTTCCATGTATTTCTTATTTGAGAACACCTGGCGTCGCGATACGCGTCGGATGAAATCGCGTTGATTAAGATGCGTCAATCAGGTGAACTTAGGTCCACCCGATCATCATCAAGGCACATGTGCAAATGGGAGCAGTTGATCGTGCAAGTGAAATCAGACGCTTGAGATTAGTTGGGTACTCGGCTGATCGTGGAGCGACACGTGTACTTACCTGGACGCTTCGATGAAGATTGGGAGGGCAAAAATGGCGGAGACATGGGATCGTGGTCCATGGATTTCGTGAAATCGTGGCCATCTGATCACCTTCACCGGATCAAACGGCCCGTATTCTTTATGGGAAATTTTCTATAAAACCTGATGTATTATCTTCTTTTAAGTAACTCTTGATTGAATCTTGAAGGAATTAAGAAATTTTTGAGAAAAATCCTGAGTTCTTCATGATCCCCTTGCATTCTAGACTCAATTTTGATCAGATTGTGGCAGGATTGATCATGAATTGTTGCGAGATTTGATCGAATTCTCCCCTTAAACGCTGAACGTACGTCGAGGAAGAAACTGATCAAATACACTTCAATCGACACGATTTGGAGCCTAATCTTCACATCAATCGGGTTAGTCTGAATCAATCATTCATCCTGCAAAAATTGTAATTTATATTTGATTTAGGTAGTTAATTTCATCCTTTAAATCAAATTGTTCTTCATTTTTGCCCAAGTTGGGTGCGGATTTTTGTGAATTTTGAAACAAAAATTTCCCCTTGATCTTAATTCCAAATCATTCAATTTTGGTTTCATTGAATTCCTTGTTTCATCAGCTTTCCATGGATTGAAAAATCATAAAATTTCATCATCATTTGGCCCTTCAACTTGACGTTTGACCATCGACTATTTATTTTCAATCTGAATTTGGGCGTTGACTTGCGGGATCAATTACTCTTAAAATACAAGGTAAAATTTGACAATTTTGGTCTATCTGTAATCTTCTGGTTGCTAGCTTTCTATTAATATATGAATAACAAGATTTGGATATCATTTGGTTAGTCAATTTGAGGATTTAAGCCGAAGTGTTCATTTCGGGATTTTTCTGATATTTTATTTTCAATAATTCATAATAAATCCAATTGTTCTTGAAAAATCACGAATTATATATCAATAATTTCCATTTTCCCTCTAGTTTCTGAATATATAATTTTTGTAATATTTTAAACTGTTTTTATTCTCTGATTTTATAGAAAGTCAACTATGGGTCAAAGTCAATGCTTTGACCTTGACTTTTGACATTTTTTCGTCGAATCAGTTTCTAAATTCTTAAAATATCTTATATTATATACTTATATCATTTATTTTGATTATATATCACTTTTATTTATTAAAATTTCTATTTAAACCTAAATTTGACCAAGTCAACTCTTCGATCAAAGTCAACCGTGTTCTTTGTGGATCGACTGAATCTTTACACTATACTTGATTTCATATTTTTTTTATTTTTTAGTTCGGAATTATAAATTTTTTTTGATCGATGTTTATGTGTATTCAACAACCGCATAAAACGCTTCGTCATGGTGCCAACAAATCTCCCAAAGAGCTGCCACCACCTTCCTCATGCATTTTTTTCTTTAGAGTGACAATGTTTATAACATGAAATTATACAATTATTAATATAAATTAAGGCATAAAAAATTACATTTTTATGCATTCTATCATACTTCGAGTGCATATCTATCATTTCATTCAATTTTAAGTTATAATTTCAAAATTGACTATTTTTGGGATAATTATGTATTTTTAAGAATATATTTTAGTGTAGATTTTTCCCATCTATATTTGAGATTATAATTGGGTTTTAATGTTAAATAATAAGAGAAAATAATTTTTGTATACTCATTTATTTGTCTAAGTTTTTTTTTCGAAGAGAAATGAGTGTATTTTTGAAATAAAAATTTATTATTTTGTTATTTAAAAAATTTGACTTTTTAGAATGATATATAATTTAATTTATAATCCAAAAAGATTGGAATTAATTTGGAGTTCTATTTTGAAAGTTATGAATTTTCTAATTTTTAGGGATTTTTCTTGAATTTTAATGATTTTTTGTGAATTCAATTCGATTTATTTTAAATTAAAATAAATAAAAAAATTTATATCTTGTGCTGATGTGGCAACTTATGTGGCGTGAACGAAAAAGATCATCGCCACGTGGTGGCGTATGGACATGCCACGTGGCGACGTGTATGTGTTTGCGTGTGTGTACGCGTGTGTGCGCACGTGTGCGCGCGTGTGATTAGAGAGATTAAGCATCCTCTTTAGGATAATGCTGACTCTCTAATCACGCGTATGTTATATACGCATTGAATCGCATGATTTTTTTTCATGTGGGACTATGTTTTTGTTTTCTTATGCGTAGGTGATGTGGTGTCACCTGGAGCGTCTGATTCACATGTTAAATTAAAACTTTTGATCGTTACTTAAGTTGGGGGGGGGGGGGTACGCGGCACAATCGGGTTGGACAATGATTCGTAGTTTTAAACATTTAATCTCAGTCGTTCATCAAAGGAGTTATAATGACTAAGATTAAAACGCATCTAGAGCAATAGATCAAGATCAGACGACATGCATTTTTTGGGGTTACTTCTTCACATGCGACGTGGAGAGATCTTAGCGCTCTATTCTGGAGCGGACGGATGTGACTTAACCATAACAATTCGAAGCTTGGCCTTTCATGTTAACCATTAATCAAAAGTGAAATGCTAAATCCGGCGGTTACACCCAAATTTGCTTATTTATACGAATGTTCTTCGACGGAAAAATGTATTCATAAGTGTTTTCAAGTAATTGAACTATCTAGATTGTTGAGTTTTGATCAAAATATCGAATACAATAGAAAACATTGAATCAGATATTCAAAACACCAAGCCACCAAGAATAGATGATCCTATCATCTAGTATGAATAAGAAAACATACAAGGTTTCCTTGAAGGAGTTCTTAAAGCTATTCAAGTGTCTAACTTCTAGCGGTATCCACACAATCTCCAAATGGTTGGATCTCCTCTTCAAAGCTCTTCACCAAGAGAGAAAGAGAAGAAATGAGAGAATCCCCACATAGTTTGCATGGGTAACTTGAGTTATGATCATTCTCCCCCTATTTATAAACATTTGGTATGAGGTTTTTTTATATAAAAACCTTCATAATTATGTCTCTATCCACCTCATCTATAGATCTTATGTGTGTGACCCTAGAGGTCCGTATATCTCACTAGCTAGTAACTCTATAGACCAAATAACACCTTATTGGTCAACTTTAATTAATTATCCACATCAACAAATAGATTAATTAATCAATGATCAATTTAACCCAATCGATAGGTTGAGTTGCCGACGCATTGGGTGCCAAGTTACACCACGTACTCTAGGAGATATTGAGTATGTAAGAACTCACTAATGGAACCTTTTCATCATCGATTACCATGTATGTATAATCCTTCATTCGCATGAGACTCATGAATGACTTAGGGTATGGTCAATTGTCAAACCATAATCAGTCACTCAAGTTAGTAGTGATGCGTGTAGAAATCATTAGGATTTCTTTCTCTGATATTTTGACTACGTTGGCCAAGGATTTCATCGCATCTCATTCCTTGAAACAATCTCCTCAAATACCGAGGGCAGATGATCCCATCTTGATCACACAATCATCTTCATGGACTTCATGTCGTATCCAATATATGACGTTTTAGATATCCTGTGACTAGGGATTCATAAGTCATAATCAAAACACAATCATCCATCCACAAGATGTCTTTGGTGTCTCAAGTCAAATGACCACATACACAACCATGACATGAATCAATCTGATTTACAGTTAGGTATAATAAAATTAAGGGATTCATACGGATCAATTCAGTGTACTCTTTCTCCAAAGAGAACCCCCTATCTATCCTTAGTGTCTCCACACCGATGGCTACAAGATCAGCCATACTCATCATATGAGTTCGATTAGATAGTGCTATTCTTTCCGGATAATTTAATATCCCTCTTGAATATCCCACGAATATGAATGTCTAGAACATATGTTTAAAGACTAGTGATCACCATATTATGATCTCATCATAATTCACTTAGTCATTACACATGCTCATGGACTTCATTACAAACATCACACAAGAATGACAATGAATAAATTTCATTTCAATGAACATAAACAAGATACATGAAAGTGTGATTGGCTTACAGGCCACATAATATCCATCATAGACACTAACATCCATGAATCTCCTGCTTTCTTCTTCTTCTTCTGGACACATTTCCGCATCCCTAGAGGGGTTGAAAGTGAGATTTCGTCGAAAGAATATGGATAATTCGCCTCTTGAACGCCGACGATCATCTGCAAAATCGTGGAATAAAATGTCTTTGATCTAGCGATTAATTGGATCAATTCGATCACTATGTCAGGTTAGATTATGTGTTTTCCTCCTAATCTTTCGTAATGTATCATTAGATTGTAATTTAGAATCGTAGATTTAGTCAATTTTGCTTTTAATTTCAGATTTCTCTCTCTTTGTGTTTAGAAATATCTCTCTAATTCACTCGTTGAATTCTTCGCGAATCTTGATCCAAATTCTATGAATTTTGATTCTATGTATTTTATTTCAAGTTATCTTTCTAAATGTATCAAAATCCCTAATTTTTCATCTCATTTCATTGTCCAATTTGATCGAATTTCAAAGAATACCTTAAAAATATCTTAATTCTCTGTGGATTCAACCCTTATTCACATCTATACTATTCAATTTGTGACTATTTCATTAAATTGGTGAGTTTGGTATTTATTTTCTACTTTGTCAAAATTGACGAGTATGATAACTCAAAATTTGATGTTAAATTACTGGTTTATTTTTTCGTTGTTTAATTTTGAATTAATCAAAACATTTGTAATTTCCTACTTAGTCTAGTGTAAGTAGGATATTGAATCCACGGAGATTAGGGATCAATCTAATGATTTTCACACCTTAATGTTTTTTTTTGGTATTTTAATAATTTCAATTCATAAAGAAATCCTATATCAATTCATCATAAATTTTCTTAAATTTTTATGATAGTTTTTCTATTTTGAAAGATTTTTTAAAGATTTCTCAAGAATTAAAACTAAAAAAGAGGGTTTTTATTTGCATTTGCTCACACGAAATGTTAGTGTGGCAAAGCAAACACATGGCATCAACATGTGACACCATGTGGCATGCAATTAGTGCCACATCGCACCGTAATGGGGAGTTTATACCTATAGTCCTTGATTTAAGCATTAATAGCCCTTAATGGGCTGTTCTTTTATAAAAGTTTTTGTTGTGGATTTTCTTTTCACTGTGGGATTGTCTAATCTTCATTTTTATAGGACACGTGGTAGTGTGTTGATTGCCTAATCTGGTGGACTAGGTCCACTAGATCACCTCATTTTGCATTGACATGTGGATTTCTCTAGAGTGTCTAATGTGTAGCTCACTTGATCAGTAGCTTAGATGGCTTCTCATATACTCTCTCCTCTCGACAAAGAAGAGGCTGAAACATGGCACAATCTCGATCTTTCCACAATTGATTAAAGAAATCCAACAGTTCTCACTTTCTCAATGAATATAGTGTTAACACCTGGCGTAAATCTAGAGCTTCCAATCAAGATTTGATCAAATCAGATGGCTGATAAGGTGCATTTATAACTTAAATTCTTATCTTATTTAACTCATATTCATGCTTATTTTATGTGATTATGATGCATGTTATCATAGTTTTATGAATTTTCTCCCTTGAGATGTCATTTCACTAAAGTCCATATTTATGCATAATTTAGGGTTAATTATGTGCTTTATTGATGATTAATCTTTTGCAAGGTTAAATTAATAGAAGTTAATCACTTTCCTCGAATTACCTTGACTTTAGTAGATGTTTTGAAGAAGAAATTTCAAGAAGATAATGTTAGGATGATATAAAGAAGACTTCTTAAGAGATTATCTAAGTTCATTATAAATTCATCTTATATTCTTCTTTGAAATTATATTGTAGATGGCATGATATTAAAAAGAAATAAATTTTTGATCTAATGGAGAAAATTTGAAATAAAAAGGAGTTATATTTTTAAAGTGATTGATTTCTAAATTTTCTAGATTTTTTCGGATTTTATAGAATTTATTTTGATTTTTACTTCTTCTAAAATAATGCAAAAAGGGGGTTTAATTTCTCCACAAAACCCGTGAAGCTGACGTGGCACGTGGGACCCGCGTAGATACGCTGTGGGACGCAAGGCCACATGGTAGAGCCATGCAAACCCACACGCGGAGGTGGCGTGGACACATGGCAAGACCACGCGAGTCCACGCGGACGCCCGGGTGGCGCCACGTGGCAGCGTGAGGGTGGCTGGCAGGTGAAGGGCCCACGGGTTAGTGGGCCATGGTAAGATGATTGGGGCAATAACGCAAATGCGTTACGCCGGCCCACCTCATATACTCACCTTTACCCCTGATTTCTTCTGTGTGGGACTATGTTCCCGTGAAATCATAAATCCCAGGTGACGTGGCACTGCGCGACGCGTCGGATGAGATCGCCTTGATTAAATCACATCGATCGCATAGACCAGAGTCCATCCGATCATCATCAGCAGCACGTGCGTAAATGGGAGCCATTGATCGCATAAGTGAACATCGGACAATCCCGATTAAATCGCACTTTCGGGGATCATGGGGGCAACACATGGACGCATCAGGACGTTCGACAAGGATTCTGACGGCGCGAGATTGATCACGCAATCGTGGGATCGTGGCCCACGATCACCGCACGATTGTGACCATTGATTAGTCTTCACCGAATTGGACGACCCGCGTTTTTTGCGCGGAATCTTCTTATAAATACCGATGTTCTTCTTCTTCTTCTAAAAAACTCTTGATTAAATCGTGAAGAAATTAAGCGATTTTTGAGTAAGATCTTGAGTTCTATGTAATCCCTTTGTGTTTAGACTTGATTGTGATCCAATCGGGGCGGGATTGATCACGAAACATTGCTTGATTTGATCGAATTCTCCCCTTAAACACCGAACGTCCGCCGACGAAGAAATCAAGCCAATACTCTTCAATCTGCGTGAATTGAAGCCAAATCTTCATGGAAATCGGGTTAGTAGTGTGAATTGATCGTTCATCTTGCAATAATTTGTATTTAGATTAGATTTAGGTAGTTAATTTTGCTTTAAAAATTGTTTTGTTTTTCATTTTTGTCCAAATTTGATTCGAATTTTTGTTGATTTTGAAATAAGGATATCTCTCTAATCTTAAGTTTGAATCACTTGATTCTAGTTCATCGGATTCCTTCTTTCATCAGTTTTTGGTGGGTAGCAAAATCGTAAAATTTCATCATCATTTGACCCCTCAATTTGACGTTTGACCAACCACTGTTCATTTTTAATCCAAATTTTGGCGTTGACTTGCGGGATCAATTACTCTTAAAATATAAATTGAAATTTGATAATTATGGTATCTTTGAAATCCTCTTGTTGTTTGCTTTCTATTGACATATCAATTGAAAGATTTGAATATCATTTGGTTTTTACCAAAGTATTATCAATTTGAATATTATCAATTTGAAGATTTTTACCAAAGTGTTCATTTTAGGATTTTTCTGATCTTTGATTTTCAATATTTCATAATAAATCCAATTCTTCTCGGAAAGTCACAAATTTTATATCAATAAATTCCATTTTCTCTCTAGTTTTTGAATATATAATTTTGGTAATATTTTAAGCTCTTTTTATTCTCTAATTTTTAGAAAGTCAACTATTGGTCAAAGTCAATGCTTTGACCTTGACTTTTGATATTTCTTCTTTAAATCAGTTTTCTTAAGTCTTAAAATATCTTATCTCATATATTTAGATCATTTCTATTGATTATATATCATTATCACTTCTTTAAAACCCTAATTAAACGTAAGTTTGACTAAGTCAACTCTGCGATTAAAGTCAATCGTGTTCTCTGTGGATCGATCCAACACATACACTATACTTAATTTTATATCTTTGCCATTATGAGTTCAAAATTATAAATTTTGTTTGACCGACGTTTATGTGTTTTAACAACCGCATAAAATGCTTTGTCAATGGCTGCCATCAAATCAAGCATGTTTTTAGACAAATAGACGACTAGGCATGCTCCAAATTGAAATTATAATATTTCATGATCTTGATGAAGCTAGAGGCTGAAATTTTGTGGGCATGATCATCATTTAAAGCTCTTTACCTCATGTGATTGATTCAAATTTTGAGGTAGAAAAAATACATTTTTTAATGCTTTGGAGCCGGCTTCTAACATTGGCTAGCTAGATGAAAGATATCATTGATCGATTATTTTTCATGTACTAAACATAATTTTTAAAAAGTTTCTTCTTGTCTGATGGTGGTATTGGGCTCTCGGCCCATTCAGGGCCTCTCATCTTCACCTCTTCTATAAGGACCTCTGCACTCTCATTTCTATATGTGATTCTAGGGTTTCTTTCTCTCATCATCAACATGATATCAGACCCATAAACTCTTTTCGCCCTCATCGCTGCCGCCATCGAACGCTACAGTCGTCATTCCAAACATGCCACCTCCTCCCACTCCGATGCAAGATCCTCTCCTTCATTGTCCACAGTTGTCACTGTTATTGAGCCTTCTCGTTGTCTAAACCATGGGCGCCGTCCATCGCTTCGCTCCATCCGATGCTTACGACATGTGCCTACATCCTTTGTCTCAACCTATTACAAGGTCTGCATCAATAATTTATGGCTTCATCTAAGGATTCTATGTCCTCTTCACAGTATTCGGCTCTGGGCTACAAAACTTCGTTATCACCCATCCCGACACCTCAAGTTGACACTCAAGTGATTCTCCCGCCTATAGTGCTTCCTACTCCACCAACATTTGCACCTCCTCTCTAAATCACGACACAACTTACTCGGCTTGCTTATAGTTTTCCAACCACAATTACACAACATGGGCTTCTAGCTTTGAGTTCTTTCTTGAGTCTCACAACCTTCATCATCATCATCTCATGAACGACCCTCTGCCACTTCGTGACCGATATTATGCCTCTTGGTTGCAATCTGACTAAACCATTATCACTTGGATGCTTCACAACATCAAGCAGAGCATTGCCGAGTCTCTCGCACGCATCAAGCTGACACGCTCTCTTTGGCAAACCCTCAAGACAATGTATGCCAATCAGATGAACATCAGTCATGTGGTAGAGATCACGTGGAAAGTGAGACTTCTCACTTTCCAGCAAGGCAATCTCTCTCTTTAGTCCCACTTCGGTCGCTTGCAAGCCTTAATTCAGGAGGTTGACCTTTATTAGCCTCTTGATAACATGCAAATTAAACATGAAAATAGATGATTACTAATGCAAATTAAGGCATAAAACATTTCATTCTAATGCATGTTGTCATATTTTTTAGTGTTTATCTATCATTCTATGAAAAAGTCATTATAATCTCAAATGGCATTAATTTAGGGTTGATTATGTTAAATTAATAAGAATATTTATTATAACCCATCTATACTGGAGATTATAATTAGTTCTTAAGGTAAAATAATAAGAGAAATTATTTTATGTACACTCGTATATTTTTCTAAGTTTTAAAATCTAAAAGAAATGAGTATATTTTTTAAATATATTCTCTTGTTATTTAGCAAATTTCACTTCTTAGAATGACAAATAATTTAATTTCTGATCCAATGAAACAAATTTGGATTAATTTGGAGTTATATTTAAAAATTATATTTTTTCTAATTTTTAGGGATTTTTCTAGATTGTTTCTAAATTTTTATGACTTTAAAATCGATTTTTTTGTTTTAAACTCATTAAAATAACATTTTATTTTTGGGTGCTGACGTGACAAATGATGTGGCACGAGCATGAAAAAAAAGCATGCCACGTGGCGACATATGAGATTGCCACGTGTCGCACACGTGTGCCTGCGTTAAGGATTTTTGCTAACTCTTTATGTGCGCACACCTTATATACACATTGAAAGATTTTACTTTTTGCCATGTGGGACTATGTTTTCTTGTTTTAAGTATGTAGGTGATGTGGTAGCACGTGGAGCCTCCGATCGCATGATTAAATCACAATCGTCAATCGTCACTTAAGGCGGGGGTACGCGGTGCAGTTCTATTTATTGGCGAATTGTTTTTAACACAATTTAATCTCAACAGTCAATATGAGGAGTTATAACGGCTGAGATTAAAACCAATGAAAAACATCTAGAGCGTTGGATCAAAATTGAACGACAACCATTTGATGTGTTACTCATAACGCACACAACGTGGCTTCATCTCGATGGTCCATCTAAGATCCAATGGCCACGACTTAATTGTAACAATTCGCAATCTTGCGTTTCATCAAAGCCGCTGATCGAGGATTAAATGCTTCATCAGACGGTTACACCCAATTCTCTTTAGAAATAGAGATGTTCTTCGATGCTGTAAAGCATTCCAGGGCAATTTGAGTAATCAAACTATTTAGACATGCAATCCCTTGAATCTCTTGCTTCCAATCACTTCTAGATCAATATCCGCATCCACAAAGTGCTTGAAAGTGAGATTTCGTTGAGAGAATATGAAGAAATTGGCATTTGAACATCAACGATCATTTTTCGAATTCGGGAATGAAAAACCTTCGATCCAGGGAATAATTGGATCAATTCGAGTAAAATCGTGGGTTAGAGATCGTATTTCATCCTAATCTTCTTTTATATAGGTTTAGATTTAAATTTCGAATCATAATTTTAGTCAATTTCAATTTCAACTTTGGTTTTTCGTAATTTTCAATTTCAAAAATTTCTATCTCATTCACTTGACGATTTCTCTACAAATCTTGATCCAAATTCTATGATTTTTGATTCCGTGGATTTGCCCTCAAGTTTTCATTCAAAAATATCATTTTCCCTAATTTCTCTCCACATTTTATCATCTGATTTGATCTAATTTCAAAAGATATCTCATAATTCCCTTATTTCTCCGTGGATTCGACCCTTATTCACCACTATGCTATTCTATTCATATTAATTTCGTTACATTGGTGAGTTTGGTATTAGTTTTGACATGAATCAAATGTATTTAACGACCGCACCAATTTGTTCTAACACCTCCCACCAAAGATCTTGTGGCATTGAACCATTACTGCACAGAGCTCTATGGTGGCATCTATCTCAGTGGGATTCATCCCTCCATCGCCTCTCAGCTTATGGGCTCTCTTCTCTCTGGTGACTGTGTTCTAGGCCTCACTACCATTTTCTCTGCTGCTCTTTAAGTCACGATTGGAACAAGTTTGCTCCCTCTTGCTTCTACCCCAAGCGATATACCTCCTCCCTCAGCCATGTCCGTTTCTACTCCTCGAGCTTGCGATGATGGTGGTTGCCTCCCCGCTCAGATGGCAGTTGTCCTCCTCATGGACATGGCCGCAACTTCTTTCTGACATGTCCTTATTGCGGCAATCAAAACCATCCTGCCAACAAGTGTTGGAAGCAATTCAGTAAGCCTCCTACTGCTCAAGCGATTCTGACTCCTATGGCTTACTATTCCCCAACATTGCCTTGTATCCCTACTCCCCAATATCATGTGATCTTGACGTCGGCCGAGTATGACACCCTTCCATGTTCCATGGGTATTGATGTCTCCTCTTCTACCAGCCTTGTGTCACTTTTGGCTCCCTCCATTTCAAGTACATCTGCTCTACTTGCTTCCTCTTCACCATCATGGATTATCAACTCGAGGGCTTTCTCTGATATGACCGGGACTTCATCGCTCTTATCTTCATATCACCCTACCACCTCCCATCCCCCCATTACCATTGTCGATGGAGGACCATCTCCGATCCAAGGCCGTCGTACTACTTGTGTCACCCCATCTCTTTCTCTTCACCAAATCCTCTATGTTCCTAGTTTCCTTGTAAACCTTCTCTCCATTAGTGCTATCATTCATGCTCTTCCCTGTATGGTTACCTTCTTTCCTTTTCGTTGTATTTTCCATGATTTTTACTCTGAACGGATGATTAATTTATGTCGTGAGAATGGGAAAGACATCTATGAGCTAGTTGATGATGGACCCTCATAAGGTCTTCAAGCTCTTTTTATTACATCTACTGCTACTTCCTCCCTTTTGTGACATCTTCGTTTAGGCCATCCATGTTTCGACAAACTTAAAAAGACCTTACCATGGCTTTGTCTTACTCAGTTTGTATGCAAGTCATGTCAGTTGGGAAAACATCATCAATCATCTTACTCTAGTCGCGATGAAATCCCTTCTTGTGCAACTTTTGATCTTCTTCATTGTGATGTTTGGGGTCACTCTTGTACCCCCTCTGTTTCAATTTATCGCTATTATATCGTGTTTGTTGATGAGTATACTCGTGTGAGTTGGGTCTACCTTCTCTGCGATCGCTTTGAGGTTGTCACTACAGTCACCCACTTCTTCACAGAAGTTGTCACTCAATACTCCACTACGCCAAAGATTCTTTATACTAATAATGCTCTTGAGTTTGTCCAAACCCCTCTATGTACCTTTTGCACTAATCATGACATTATTCACCAAACCACTTGTCTTCACACCTCACAGCAAAATGGTGTCGTAGAGCAAAAACATTGTCTACTCCTTGATATCGCTCGTACACTACTCATTGAGATGGATGGCCCATCTTATCTTTGGTCTGACGCCCTCATGACTGCCACTTATCTCCAGAATTGTCTCCCCTCTGCTCCCTTTAGTGACGCCATTCCCCTTCATCGTTTCTTACTTACCTCGTCCCTCTTCTCCCTTCCTCCTTGGGTTTTTGGATGTATTGCTTTTGTTAAGGATCACTCTCCTTCCCTCTCTAAACTCCCCCCTCATGCTCTCCAAGGCGTGTTTGTTAGCTACTCTAGGATACAGAAGGGCTACCAAGTGTACTTTCCTCACACCTATTGTTATATGACTTCTACCGATGTCACCTTCCATGAGGACTCTCCCTTCTTCTCTCCTCCCTTGCTTTCTTGGACTCCATGTCCTCATGGAAGGTGGCATCTCCTCCTTGTGGCTTTCCTCCCTTTGTGGTCATTGTTGATCCTATCCTTCAATTACCTCTCCTCCCCTCTCTCTCTCCTCTCTTTCCCCTCTCCTTCTCCTCTTGTTTCGTTGGTTCAGCCTGTCTCATCCGCTCCGGATACAGATCCCATATCCCCCAACTCCACCGCCGCCTTGCCATCCTCATTTGTCATTCCCCAACCCCCTCCAAATGATCTTCACTTTCCCATCGCCCTTCGCAAGGGTACTCACAATCCCATTCCTCACTTTATTTCCTATGATTGTCTTTCTCCGTCCTTTCGTGCCTTTGCCCTATTGGTAGCCTCCAAGTCTATTCCATGATCGCATGTTGAGGCAGCACATGTACTTGAATGGAAAGCGGCGATGGACTCTAAGGTGGAGGCCTGGGTTTCTCAAGGGACTTGGACCTTGGTTCCCCGTCAAGCACATGCCAACATCGTCACATGTAAATGGATCTTCATCATCAAATATCATCCTGATGTTACCATTTCCCATCACAAGGCTCGTCTGGTTGCTTGTGGATTTACTCAGGCATATGACATTGACTATATCTAGACATTCTTCCCAATCGTTCACTCAACTCTGTTCGCGTGCTCCTCTCTCTTGTAGTTAATCAGGCCTGATCTCTTCATCAATTAGATGTTTCTAATGGTTTTCTTTATAGTGATCTCGAGGAGCAAGTCTTTATGGAGCAACCTCCTGGGTATGTTGCTCAGGGGGAGTCATCTAAGGTGTGTTTCCTACGACGAGCTATTTCTGAACTCAAGCAGAGTTCACGTGCTTGGTCTGCCAAGTTTAGTGCCTGATAACATGCTAATTAGACATGATAATACATGATTATTATAATCTCAAAAATATTTTAATTTAGGGTTAATTATGATGAATTAAAGATAAATAATTTCATAACCCATCTTTATTTGAGATTATAATTAGTTTTAAAGTTAAATAATAAGAGAAATCATTTTTGTAAACATTCATTTAATTTTCTAAGTTTTAAAATCTTAAAGGAATGAATGTATTTTTAAATAGAAATGAAATATCTTGTTATTTATTAAATTTGACTTTTTAGAATGATAGATAATTTATTTTCTGATTAAATGAAAGAAATTTGGATTAATTTAGAGTTATATTTTGAAAGTTATGAATTTTCTAATTTTTAGGGATTTTTGTAGATTTTTTCTGAATTTTTCTAAATTTTTCTGATTTTTAAATGAATTTTTAAGGATTTTCCAAAATTAAAAATTGAATTTTCAATTTATTATTAGCGCGCAGGTGACGTGGCACAATCTGAAGCATCCGATCAATCGTGTTTGATGATCAAAGGCGGGATGCGATGTGGCGTGATGTGGGATGTCCGATCGCGCGATTAAATCGCGATCATTGATCTTCACTTAAAGACGCCGGTACGTGGCATGATCTGATTTGTCGGGAATCATTTTAATCTCAGCCGTCGACCAAGAGGAGTTATAAAAGTTGAGATTAAAACTGACGAAAAACGCATCTGAGCGTTTGATCGCGATCCAACGGTGGACGTTATGCGTTTTCATAACGCCCGCGATGTGGCTTCGTCTCGGCGGTCGATCGAAGATCCAACGACAATGACTTAACGGTAACGATTCGCATCCGATGCGTTTCATCAAATCCCCTGATCGCGGATTAAATGAAGATCGGACGGTTACGCCCAAATCGTCATATAAATTGAGATTTTTTCGAGATTGTAAAGCATTCGAGAGCAATTCTAGTAAATAGAACGGTTTAGACATCAAATCTCTTGAATATCTTGTTCCCAATCGCTTCTAGACTCATTTTTGCATCTATAGAGTGCTTGAGATCAAGATTTTGATGATCGACAATAAAGAAATTGATGTTTGAACTCCACGATCGTGACTTTTTTATTTTTGATGAATAGCCTTGATTCCGGCGATTAATTGGATCAATTCGATCGCAATTGTGGGTTAGGGATCGTGTTTCATCCTAATCTATCTTCGTATAGCTTTAGATTTCACTTCAGAATCATAATTTAATTTAATTTCAGTCTTAATTTCAGATTTTCACGATTTTTATTTTCAAAAATTTCAGCTCTGTTCATTTGATGATTTCTCGTCGAAATCAAATTCAGTGATTTTTGATTCCGTAGATTCGTCTACGAGTCCTCTTTCTTAAAAATATCAAATTTCCCAATTTCTATCACCGATTCATTGTCCGATTTGATCAAATTCGAAGAGATCATAAAAAATTTCCCTAATTCCTCTTGGATTCGACCCTTATTGACCATTATACCCCTTAATTCATGATTTAATCTTGAAATTGGTAACTTTGTAATTTATTTTGACTCTTGACCGTGTGATTTCAACGACCATACGGTCTCAATTTGTTAGTGGCCCTCTCTCCACCTTTGGCTTCACATCATGTGCGGTCGATCCTACCATGCTCACTAAGAAGAAGAAGGGTGGTCTTGTCATTCTTGCAGTTTACGTTGATGACATTATTTTGACTGGGAGTGATGCCACTGGTATTCTTGCTACAAAGACTTATTTACAGTAGCAGCTCAACATTCGTGACTTGGGGAGTCCTAGATACTTTTTGGGGATCGAGTTCGCTCATCAAGACGAGAAGCTCGCTTTGACCCAACGGAAGTATGCCCTTGAAATGCTTAAGGACACAAGACTTCTTGGGTGCAAGCTAGAAACCTGTGACGAAGCGAATTCATGAGGTTGTTAAAAAATATGAAGAAACGTCAAAACAATTAAAAAACTCACCCATTGATAAAATGCTATATTGACATAATAAAACATGATTTTTATTGCATATTAAGTCATAAATGATTTCATTTTCATGCATGTTATCATATTTATATGTATTTTTCTATTATTCTAGTAAAAAGTCACTATAATCTCAAAAAACTTTAATTTAGGGTTAATTTTGATAAAGTAGAGTTTAATAATTTGATAACCCATGTTTTTCGTGAGATTATAACTGTTTTTAATGTTAAAATAATAAGAGAAACAATTTTTATAAACATTCATTTTATTTTTCTACAGTTTAAAATCTTAATAAATGAATGTATTTTTGAAATAATAATTTTAACTCTTATTATTTATTAAATTTGAATTTTTAAGAATAATAGATAATTAAATTTCGGATCAAATGAAAGAAATTTGGATTAATTCGGAGTTATATATTAAAAGTTATGAATTTTCTAATTTTAAGGATTTTTTCTGGATTTTTATGAATTTATTTCCTATTTACATCGATTAAAATGCATTTAAAAAAATGCAAAAAGCGGTTTTTACCGCGCGGGGCCACGTGGATGCGACGTGGCACTCTGGGCCATGTGGCAGCGCCACGCGGGCCCACGCGACATTTAGTATATATATTATTTATTTACTATATATATAAAATGGGTCTTCAGCCTTGCCTATATGGGAAGGGGTAATTGACCTATTAAACCGTTGGGTATTATAAACCCGACGGTTTCCTAAAATTAACTCCGTGTGGGACTAACCCACATGCCTTACATATGATGCCGGTGACGTGGCGCGACGAGGAGCGCCGGATCAAATGAGCGATGAATCGACGCGCGTCAATCGCGTGCGCTCGCGGTCCACCGGAAGATCAATCGCACGTGCTTTAATTCAGTGGATTATAACGGCTGCGATTAATCGGCGCGGATCGCATCTCAGCCGTTGGATCGCAATCCAAGGAGCAAAAGTCAAGCGTTTTTATAACGCTTATCAGAGGGATCATCCTGGCGCTCCATCCAAGATCGAACGATCAGGACTTATTCGACAACGGTCCATCGTGGACCGTTTATCGTAATCGTCGATTGTTTCGATCGGACGGCTACGCCCAAAAACACTATAAAACAAGATGTATTTCGACGATTCTAAGCATCCGAGTTGAGATTTCAATCCAATTGAACTGTCTAGACACCCTCTCTCTCGTTTCTCTCGATCTCAACGTGTTTTACGCTCATTTCCGCACTCACGGAGCATTTGAAGTCGAGATTTGGTGGAGAATTGAGTGAGAAATCGCAGCTTTAAACTCGTCGAGGCGTTCTTGATGTTCTTCGTGATTAATCATCTTAATAGCGGCGATTTGATCACAACAAGGGTTTAGTGGGAGCGGTTTTTTATGATTTCTCTTCCTATCATGTTTAATTTTCGTTTAGATTAGGATTTAGAAGTTAATTTCATCAAATTTCACCTAAAATCATGATTTTCTTCACCCGAAAATTTCTCTCCACTTTGAATTTTGATTTATGTGCGAAATTAAGTCCAAATACGACGATTCTTGATTTCGTGGAATCGATTTAAAGTCTTCTTTCTTAAAATACCATTTTCCCCAATTTCTACCATCAATTTCTCGTCCGATTTGATCAAATTTGAAGATTACGTCAAGAAATTCCTTAATTCCCTGTGGATTCGACTCATATTTACCATTATACCCCTCAATTCGAGTTAATTTTCTAAAATTGGTAAGTTTGGAAAAAAATTTGATGCGATACCGCGTGAAATCGACGACCTCGTGGTTTTGTCTCGTCACCCATTTAGAGAAATAATCATGAATTAGATAGTATAACGGTGAATAACGGTCGAATCTACAAAGAATTAAGGTATTTTCGTGGTATTTTTTTAAATTTGATCAAAACGGACAATGAAATGAGGTGAGAAATTAGGTATTTGGATATATTTGGAAAGAGAAGTTGTAGGGAAATCCATGGAATCAAAAACCATTGAATTTGGATCAAGATTCGCGGTAAAGTGAACAAGCAAATTAGAGAGAAATTTTTGAATGAGGAGATAGCCAAAAACCAAAATAAAATTTGAAATTGACTAAATCTACAATTTAAAATTAAAATCTAGTGTTATAAGAAGAAAGATTAGGATAAAAACATGATTTTTAACCCAAGATAGGGCTCAAATTGATCCAATTTCTCATCGGATCAAAGGCATTCCATTCAGCAAATTTAATGATGATCGTTGGCATCCAAAGCAAGAGATTCAAGGATTGTGGTGTCCAGACATTTCGATTACTCAAAAAACCCAAGAATGATTTACATCGTCGAAGAACATCAACTGTTATAGGGAGAATTGGGCGTAACTGTCATATCGGTACTTTAATCTTTGATCAACGGCTCTGATGAAACACATATATGCAAATCGTTACGCTTAAATCACATTTTTTGGATTGAAGATGGGCAACTAAAATGTTGCCATGTCGCGCATGAAGAGAAAATGCATGAATAGCCATCAGTCTGATATTGATCTAATGCTCTAGATACAATTCATCAGTTTTGATATCCGCCATTATAAATTATGTGATTAAATCATTTTAAAATAATTGGCCAACAAACTAGATTGCACCATGTACCCTTTCACTTAAGTGACGATCGACAATCGTGATTAAATTTCACGATCGGATGCTCCATGACGAATCGAGACCGTGAGGTCATTGAAAACACACGGTCAAGAGTCAAAATTAATACCAAACTCACCAATTTAAAGAAATTAACACGAATTGAGGGGTATAGTGATGAATAAGGATCGAATCCACATGAAATTAAGGTAATTTCGGATGACCTTCTTGAATTTGATCAATCAGAAGATGAAATGTGGATAGAAATTAGGGGTTTTGATATTTTTTAAAGAAGACTTGAATCCACGGAATAAAAAATCACTGAATTTGGATCAGGATTCATGGAGAAATAATCAAATGAACAAGAGAGAAATTTTTGAAATTAAAGTTTGCAAAAAACAGAAATTAAAATTAAAATTGACTCAAATTATGATTCGAAAATCAAATCTAAAGCTATATAAAGAAAGATTAAGACAAAACACGATCCCTCACCCAAGATTGCGCTCGAATTGATCCAATTATTCACTGGATTCAAGGTTGTTCATCCAAATTCAGAAAACACGATCGTTGATGTTCAAGCGTCAATTTCTTCCTATTCTCTTAATGAAATGTCACTCTCAAGCACTCTGTGGATGTGCAAATGAGTCTAGAAGTGATTGGAAACAAGAGATTCAAGGGATTTGGTATCTAAACAGTTCATTTTACTCAAATTGCCCTGGAATGCTTCACAATGTCGAAGAATATCTCAATTTATAAGGAGAATTGGAAGTAACTGTCCGATCGTCAATTACTCTTCGATCAATGGCTCTGATGAAATGCACCTAAGGTTCTCCAAATTTATATTGGATACCGAAATACCGAACCGAACCGACACCGACGGTGCTAAAAATAGCCAAACTGAAGTTTTGGTTCGGTTTCTAATTTTCTATCTCTCATTCTCTCTCTCTCGCACTGTCGCACGCATTCTCTGGATTTTTCTCTCTATCACGGTCTCGCAGGCTCGCTCTCTCTCGCAATCAGATACGCTTTCTTTTGTCGTGAAGCTTTCTTCGTGAAGCTTTCTTTGATATTGTGTATTCGTGTATTGTGAAGCTTTCTTTGTGAAGCTTTCTTTGATATCGTGTATCGTGAAGCTTCCTTCGATTTCTTTTGTCATTGAAAGTGAAACCGAACGGTCCGAACTCTGAACCAACAATGTGAGTCATTTTCTTCTATTTCTCCCTTTTTATTTCCGCGACAGACTTGCGGAAATTTGTTGTTGGATGAAGTCGACAAAACCTAGAAACCGATCACTTATCCAAATGGAGTACCGGATAGAAATCCAAATTTGATTTCTTCGATTTTCCTTGTACCAGATAGAAATCCCAATACTCGTCCGTATTCAAATTTGATCGGCGAAAAAATTGGTGCATCTCTCCTCCAGAGTCCTCTTGTCTTTCTCATCTCTCTCTCTATCTCCCTTCTTTATCTTCTCTCTTTCTCTATCTCTCGCCCTCTCTTTCTCCTTTATCTCCTCTCGCTCTCTTCTAATTCTTTCAAAATTTTCTCTTTCTCACTTTCTCACTCTCCTGTTTCTATTTCTTCGATTACTCTCTCTTCTAGTTCTCTCCATCTCTTCTCTTTCTCTTTGTTCTCTCTATTTTTCTCCTTTCTCAATTCTCAGACTCCGTTTGTTTTCTCTCTCTTTCTATATCTTCTCTTACGCTTTTCCATCTTACATTTGTGCCTTTCTTGATCTTCTCTTGCTCTTCTCTCTCTCTAGTATTTGACTATTTCTCTTTCACTTCTCTCTCTTCTGTTTCTCTTTCTCTCTTTCTCTTTATGTTCTCTCTCATTGATTTCTCTCTTTTTTTTTGTAGAAGATGGGATTGTTAACCGTGTGATTTTCAAACTCTAAGTATTCTAGTTACCTTTTAAACCTGAAATCAATGAAAAATAATTACTTCATTACTTGACAATTTGGAAGAAAAGTCACGACCAAACTCCGCGAAATGATCCCATCAGCCCTGAATGAGCCCATCAATCCTGAAATAGATGCAATAGGTCTTTAAATTTTAATACTCTAAAAATTTATGATATAAAAATTTGAAGTTCTTTAGAAAACAACTGTCGATTTAAAATGCTTGACTATCACCTTTCATTGGTAATTCTCTGAGTGTAGTGGCGATTCTTTAGATGACAACTTCCTCTTTAATCCATAGAGATATGTTCTAAATATATATTGATAAGGATCTCATCTTTCAATCATTTGCACTCTATTTATGTGTGTAAAATGGTTTCAAATTTTAGGTGCACAACTGATTTGTAAACATCTTACTTATTTCTATCTAATATAGATTATTTGAATTGTAGACATTTAAGTTTGCAATAATTGAGCATCAACAACCTCAAATGGATATCCTGCAAGATGAGGTAACTTATATTATATTATTGTTTATAATTTCTCATTCATTGTACATGAAATATTTATCTAGTTTAATAACTAAATAACATTCCATTCATCTATTGTTAGCAAATTGCCTCAAATAATGCAGAGACACATATTTCTACAAGTGTGAGCACTTTAAATTCCTCTCAACGTCGAAAAGGCTCCCCGGCTTTGGTATACTATACGAAGAATGACAATGGTGATTATTGTTGCGACATTTGTAAGCAAAGTACCCCTTCGAGAGATTTGATAATATAGAGAGACAAGACGGGGAGCACTATGGCTCTATGGAAACACTTAGAAAAGTTTCATCACTCTATTTATAGGGATCTCAAGCCTTCAGGTACTCAAAATCCATTGACTAATTTTTTTTCCAAAAAAAGTAAATATTCAGGAAGGACTCCAGAGCTTACAAACGAAAGATGCATTGATTTGATAATCAATACCCATACAGCCTTTTCGACCCTTGAGCATTCACAATTTGAAGCTTTTTGTTCCTATTTTGCACAATGTGATGTGTCCCTTCCGAGTGGAAACACATTACGACATGTCATCTATGCAAAATTTGATGATGAAAAGGAAAAACTGCGACAATTGTTTCAACCAATTGAGAAAGTGTCACTCATTGTAGATACTTGGACTACTACAAATCATTTGGCAATTATTGGGATCACGATTCATTGGATCAATGACTTGTGGAAGCTTCATGAATGTGTTCTTGCTGTCAAAGAGTTGTGTGGATCTCATGGAGGTGCATACATGGCAAAAGTGTTACATGAAGTGCTGGTAGATTACAATATGACGGATAAGGTAAGAAATGTTTTTAATTTTTGTATAATTTTTTACACTAAATACTTGTTTCCTTGTTTTGTATAGTTGTGCGCAATCACTGCTGATAATGCAAGAAATAATAAAACTATGGCAGCAAGCTTAGAAAAATTGGTGAAGGGTTCTCGTTCAAGGTTCACCAAGAACTATCTCACACCTTGCATGGCCCATGTTCTTAATCTAGTTGTGCAACGTGGCTTAAAGGAACTTGGTAATGAGGAGTCATATTCAGATAGTGAGGATGACAACAAAGATATAGAGGGACTAGAAGCCATCAGTCAAAAAAAATTTGGAGAGATTCTTCATAGACTTTGAAAACTTGTCGTTGCAATTAATTCTTCCCCTAAGAGGATTCATCACTATAAGAATTTGTGTGATGAGTTGGAAATGTCAAATAAAAATATTCTTGTTGAGGATGTCCTAACCAGGTGGAATTCAACATATGACATGATCGAAGCTGCGTGGGAAAAAAGAGAAGTGTTGAAGGTAATGGCGGGCGACCATCTAAACACAAAAAAAGTAAACTTTTTAATTGGGGATGAAGAATGGGAGCTCTTAAAGATGTTTGCAGATGAACTCTTGGCTTTTCGTGAGGCAACTCAGGAATTTTCTAAGTCAAAGTCAATTACGTCGCCAAATGCATCGGGATTGTATGGACTTCTAGTTGAACAATTGGACTCATTAATTTTTGAGCTACATCATCCTCTCCAAGATTTCACAGGGACAAAAATGAGCAATGACCAAGGAAAGACACTAAGACATGAATACACGTCAATGAAAGAGAAGTTGTTGAAATATGAAATTCAAGTGAGGAGAAAGCCTATGTTCCCTATTGCCACAATGCTAGACCCTAGATTCAAGTTGGAACATATTCCTCATGGTGAGCAAAAGTTTTTTTGTAGAAACTTCACTTAACTTGCTAAAATCAGTGCGTATCATAGAAGGTTCAAGTTCTATGCCGATTGATGATCTTTTAGCTTCAAGGATTCATAAGCATTCAAAAGTAATGATGCAATTTATGGATCGGCAATCAAGTAGGAGCACAGTTGTCGATGAGCAATCAGTAAAGGTTGAGTTAGATGATTACTTATGTGAACCTTGTATTGATTGCTTACGTGATGACTCGTTATAATGGTGGCACAAGAGAGGATCTAACAAATATCCAAGCCTTTCAGTGCTCGCAAAGGAGTTTCTATCTATTTGTTTATCGAGCTCTCCCTCTGAGCGTCTTTTTTCCATAGGTAGAGGAATTATCACATTTAGAAGAGGAAGGCTAGCTCCCGACACTATATCCGCTTTGATGACCTTAAAGTCTTGGAGTCGTGAGGATGCCACCCGAGATGATGAAATGGATTAAGAAGTTGAAGAAAGTAGACTTGTGAATTGTAACAATTCACTATACTTGTGAAAGTAGATGCTAATTTTCTAAAACTCTCTTTTTTATTCTCCTTTGAATTTTAATTGTAAAAATTTTTAATGCCTAAATTTTACCTATATTAGCCTTTTATCTTGAATTCTTGATATGCTAAATGTTATTAGGATGTGATGATCTCTTGTCAATAATCTTAATTTATGTTTAACTTAAAAAATTCATCACCAAAAGTATAGGTTTCACCGAACCGACAGCGGACAATACCGTCACCGACACCAAACCGAAGTTAGGTATAGGTTTAGGTTTTCACAAAAAACCGGTACTGACACTTGAAATGGAGAACCTTAAATGCACCGATGCGATACGTTACGATTAAATCATGGTCGTTGGATCTCCGATTGGCCGCCGACATTTTGCCACGTCGAGCGTGTTATAAGTAACGCATCAAACATCTTCTGTTGGATCTTGATCGGATGCGCTTCTGTCGGTTTTAGTCTCAACAGTTATAACTGTTTAGATCAACCGCTGAGATTAAATCATTTTAAAACGATTCTCCGATGAATCGATGAATGAGATTATGCCACGTACTCCCGCCTTTAACTGATGATCAACTGTTCTGATTAACCGCTCGATCGGACGCTCCAGATTTTGTCACGTCACTTGCGCACTTATTAAATCGAGTTTTAATTAATTAAATCAATTTTAAATTCATAAAAATTCAGAAAAATCCTGAAAAATTCATTTAAAATTCAGAAAAATTCAGAAATAACTGAAAAATCCCTAAAAAATAAGAAAATCAAAAACTTTCAAAATAAAACTCCAAATTAATTCAAACTTGTTTCATTTGATCAGAAATTAAATTATCTATCTTCTAAATAAATCAAGTTTAATAAATAACAAGAGATTTAATTTCTATTTCAAAAATACAGTTTCTTTTAGATTTTAAAACTTAGAAAAATATATGAGTGTATATAAAATGGTTTCTCTTATTATTTAACCTTAAAAATAAATTATAATCTCAAGTAAAGATGGGTTATGAAATTATTTATCTTTAATTTATCATAATTAACCTTAAATCAAAAATAAACTTTCTTTTAGATTTTAAAACTTAGAAAAATATATGAGTGTATATAAAATGATTTCTCTTATTATTTAACCCTAAAAATAAATTATGATCTCAAGTAAAGATGGGTTACAAAATTATTTATCTTTAATTCATCATAATTAACCCTAAATTAATATATTTTGAGACTGTAATGATTTTTTCATAAAATGATAGATAAACACTCAAAAATATGATAACATGTATTGGAATGGAATCTTTTATGCCTTAATATGCATAAATACTCATGTATCATCATGTCTAATTAGCATGTTATCACTCCACACGATGCCACGTCACGTGCGCACATAAAAAATATAAAAATAGTATCACATGACAAAAATCAAGGCGATTCAATGTGTATATAAGGTATGCGCATTATAGAGAGCTAGTGTTATCCTGAAAAGGAAGCTAAATCTCTCTAATGACACTTGCACACACGTGCACACACACATGTGTGCACATGCGCACACACGTGCACACACGCGCTCACACTCACATGTGTGCACCTCGTGGCGTGATCATACGTCGTCACGAGGCGCTACTATTTTGCCTATGCCACGTTAGCTGCCACATCAGCACACGATATAAAAAGTAAATTTTTATTCATTTTAATTCAAAATAAATCAATTTAAATTCATAAATAATTCAAACAAATTCTAGAAAAATCTCTAAAAATAAGAAAATTCATAAATTTTAAAATATAACTCCAAATTAATCTAAATCTATTTCATTAGATTAGAAATTAAATTATCTATCATTCTAAAAAGTCAAACTGAATAAATAACAAGAGAATAAATTTTAATTTAAAAAATATACTCATTTCTTCTAGAATTTAAAAATTGAGAAAAATAAATGAGTGTATAAAAAGTTATTTTCTCTTATTATTTAATCTTAAAACCTAATTATAATCTCAAATAAAAATGAGGATAATCTAATCTTAAAAAAAATTCTCTTAATTTATCATAATTATCCTTAAATTAGTGCATTTTGAGATTATAACTTATTTTTCATATAATAATATATAAACACTAAAAAATTTGATAACATGCATTTGAATGGAATGTTTTATGCCTTAATTTATATTATTAATCATATATTTTCATGTATAATTTGCATGTTATCAACCTCACTCATGGAAGCTCGCCCACAGTTTTGGCATACTTTGTATCCACTCTTTGTGGATGCTAACAACTATCAGAGACTGTTGGGCAAGTTGATATATATCACCGACATCGTATACATGGTTAGTGTTTTGAGTCATTTTGTGCAGGAACCTCGACGAGTTCACTGGGAGGGAGCTCTGCGGGTTCTAACCTACATCAAGCGAGCCCAGGAAGAGGGCTCATCTATCAACGACACGATCATCTCCATATCGAAGCCTACTCTGACATCGGGTATGCAGGTGATAAGGGAGATCGTAAATCTACTACAAGCTATTAAAATTACGTTGGAGGTAACCTCATCACCTGGCGATCCTTGAAACAGATGGTGGTATCATGCTCCATTGCAGAGTTCGAGTATCGAGCTATGGTGGAGACCTCACGAGAGATGGTATGGCTTTGATCATTTCTCAAAGATCTCGACATTTCATCTCCTCTTCAAATGTCCATGCATTGTGATAATCAAGCTGCTATCTTCATCTCCAACAATTCCACTTTTCATGAGCATACAAAGCACATTGAGATTGACTGCTACTACATACAAGATCAGGTTATGTCCTGAGTCATCTCCACTCCTCATGTGGCATCATATCATCACTTTGCGAATGTCTTCACATAGAGTCCAGCCGGGATCTCATATGACGCCACGTGTAACAAGTTGGGCATGTTTGATTTATATGCTCCAGCTTGAGGGGGAGTGTCCGATGGTGGTATTGGGCTCTCAGACCATTTAGGGCCTCTCATCTTCACCTCTTATATAAGGTCCTCATACTCTCATTTATATATACGATTCTAGGGTTTCTTTCTCTCATCATCAACACTTCTCTCGTCTATTAAAAGGCCCTAAAGTGTATGACCCTCTATGTCCACATATCTTGACAATTGATAAAGCTATCAACCCAATAAAACTTTTTGGTGCTCCTTATTAATCAACTATATCAACATATAGATTAATTTCTTAATGATCAATTTAACCCAATCTATAAGTTGAGTTACCATCCTTTTGGGTGCCAAGCTACACTACATACTCTAGGAGATAGAAAGTATATTAAAACTTCTTCATGAAAACTTACTGTCATTAGTTATTGAGTACATATAATCCTTCATCCCCGCAAGACTTATAAATGACTTAGGGCATGGTTAACTGTTGATAACATGCAATCTTAACATGATAAAACATGATTATTAATGCAAATTAAGGCATAAAATATTACATTTATGTGCATGTTATCATACTTTGGGTGCATTTCTATCATTCTATGCAATTTTATGTTATAATCTCAAAATGCATTAATTTAGGGTTAATTATGATGAATTAAAGATTAAAGATTTGATAACCTATCTTTACTTGAGATTATAAATGGTTTTTAAAGTTAAATAATAAGAGAAATCATTTTTATGAACATTCATTTCATTTTCTAAAGTTAAAATCTTAAAGAAATGAATGTATTTTTGAAATAATAATTAAATCTCTTGTTATTTAATTTGACTTTTTATAATGATAGATAATTAAATTTCAGATCAAATGAAAGAAATTTGGATTAATTTGGAGTTGTATTTTGAAAGTTATGATTTTTACAATTTTTAGGGATTTTTTTGGATTTTTCTGATTTTATTTTTGATTTAAAACGTTAAAAATAATTAAAAAATAAACAAATAGTGTTTAATATTTTGCGTGGGTCCCACGTGGATGTGACGTGGCACACGGGGCCACGTGGCAGCGCCACGCGGGCCCACGCGGCGCCTATGCGGCGTTATATATACTATATTATTATTATTACTATATATATAAAGTTCTTCAGCCTTGCCTATATGGGAAGGGGTAATCGAAAGTACTAAACCGTCGGGTGTTATAAACCCGACGGTTTCCTAAAATTAACTCCGTGTGGGACAAAATCCCACACATTCTTTTAACGTGCAGGCGACGTGGCTGACGGAGAAGCGTCGGATTGTGATGACGCGTTGATCTCACGCATCGATCGGATGGAGTGCAGACCACTGAAGGCTCATCAAGCTCGTGCTCAAAAGGATGGCGTTATAATGGCTCTGATGTGACGGTGGCGGATGACATCTGGACCGCACGATCGTGATCCAACGGGCACGATCAAACGTGTTTTAAAAGGCAAATCTAACGGAGCATCTGGACCATCCATCGGCGATCCGACGGACGCGACATTTTTGAAAACGGTCCATCGTGGACCGTTTATCGTAACCGTCGATCGTTTCAATCGGACGGTTACGATCAAACACCCTTTAAATAGACTTGTTCTTCAACATTTGTAAGCATTTGAGTTGGATTTCAATCAAATTGAACTGTCTAGAAACCATTCATCTCGTTTCTCTTGATTCCATCCTCTTCCTCTCTCAATTCCGCATCTACGGAGGGGTTGAAATCAAGATTTGGTGGAGAATCGAAGGAGAAATTACAGCTTGAAGTTCATGTTCGCGTTCTTCACGTTTTATGCGATTAATCGGTTTAATCGCCTCGTTTTGATCGCTAATTGAGTTTAGTGGAAGCGGTTTTTCCTAGATTATTTTCCTATTATGTTTAATTTTTGTTTAGATTAGGATTTAGAGATCAATTTCATAGGATTTAGTTCAAAATCACGATTTTTACGTTTCAAAATTTCTCTCCACTTCAATTTGCGATTTCTCCGCGAAATCAAGTCCAAATTTGATGATTCTTGATTTCATGGAATCAATTTGAAGTCTTCTTTCATAAAATACCATTTTCCCCAAGTTCTACCATCAATTTCTTGTCCGATTTGATCAATTTCTAAAAGATATCTCGGAAATACCTTAATTCCCTGTGGATTCGACCCTTATTTACCATTACCCTTCAATTCGTTATAAATTCCCAAAATTGGTAAGTTCGGAATAATTTTTGACACGAGACCGTGTGAAATCGACGATCTCGTGGTCTCATCTCGTCAACTGTTAAACCCTAACCAACTACTCAATTTAGTACTAATGTGAGTGGGAAATCATTGAGAGGAACTTCTCTAATATTTGCACTACCTTAGCAAGGATTTAATTGCATCTCATTCCTTTTGAGGATTTCATGTCTTATCAAATCTATAAAGTTTTGGAGATCCCATGAATAGGGATTTGTAAGTCATGGTCAAAACATGATTATTCATCTTCCAGATGTTTTTAGAGTCTCAAGTCAAAGGACCACATACACAACCGTGACACATGAATCAACTCGATTGACAGTTTGGTATACTACCATTCACGGATTCATACAGATTAGTTCAATGAAATCTTTCTCCAAAGAATCACCCACTATCTATCAATACTATCTCTACACCAATGGCCACAGGATCAGTCATATTCATCATATTACTCAGATCAAATAGTGATATTCCTTTTAGCTAATTTGATGTCTGATAACATGCATTTATAACTTAAATTCTTATCCTAATTAACTCATATTCATGCATATTTTATGAGAATATGATGCATGTTATCATACTTTTTAGGAATTTTCTCCATTGGTATGTCATTTCACTAAAGTTGATATTTATGAATAAATTAGGGATAATTATGTGCTTTCTACAGGATTAATCTTTTTAAGGTTAAATTAATAGGAATTGAGTTATTTCCTTGACTTATGTTGACTTTAGTAAATGATATTTAAAGATAAGAGGAAATTATTTGATGAGTAAAAGGGAGAGATTTTAATGAATACCTTTATGTTATTTTTATTCATCTTATCTTCTTATCTCAAAATTATATTTTCAATGGCATGATATTAAAAAGAAAAGAATTTGTGATACAATGGAGAAAATTTGAGATTAAAAGGAGTTGTATTTTGAGAATTATGCATTTCTGAACATTTTATACTTTTCTGATTTTTATTTGAGGTTCAAATTGATTTATTATATGAGTATTTCCTTACTTAAATCACAAAAAGGAGTTTACTTACCTGCAAGTGCTGACGTGGTGAGCGGGACCGGCTGGCGAGCTGATGTGGCGCGCGGGACCACCGCGCGGATGCGACGTGGCATTGAGGCCACGTGGCAGGGCAGCGGGTGGCCCGCGTGAGGCGCATGTGGCACATAGGGCGCGGACACATGGCAAGAGGCCACTCGGTCCATGCGAGTCCACGCGGACGCCCGTGAGGGGCGCCACATGGCAGAGGGGCTGTCAGTTGGAGGGCCCACGGGTTAGTGGGCCCTTGTTATAGGATTGGGGCGGTAACACAATAGCGTTTAACCGCCCCATCTTTTAAACTTACCATTTCCGTCTTTTTCTTCCGTGTGGGACTATGTTCCCACACGTTTCTACAATGAAGGTGACGTGGCAATCGCACGGGCGTCGGATCTTACCGCGAAGACGTCGATCGCGTGGACCCGAGTTCACACGATCATCACTTAAGTCACGTGCGCTAAATTTGCACTTAAGTAAACACGATGAACGGCTCACCTTCGGACACGTGGTGTCACGAGAAGCTCCTGATCTTCATCAAAATAAAGACCGCGCGATCTCCATCAAACGGCTATAATGAAGCTCGCTCTTCATCTCATCTGGCAACGCGCGGAATTTTCTGGTGCGTCCTATTTCCATCGGACGGGCGAAGCAAGGTTAGAAGTGGATCATGGCCGAGGATCGTGGGTGTGATGAGGACGCACGAGAGACGTCGGATCCTCATCGAAAGGCGCTCGCGGAAGGAACTCATGGGCCACGATTCCCACGATGTCACACCGTCAGACGGCTGGGAAGATTCACGGAAGAACTCCACGATCGCGGTTCGATCGAACCGTGATCGCGGCGAGATCAAGCCGCGATCGTGGGGGCACTTAGAGAGATCGTAGCACACGATCACTTCGAGGTGATAGCGCGACGATCGTGGCCATCAATTCCACCCCACGGCCGCATCAAACGGCCGGAATTTTCGGGCCAAAATTTCTTTTAAAAACGATGTATTCCCTCTTTCTTTTCTTCAACTTCTGATCGATTCGTGAAGGTAATTAAGTAAATTTTGAGGAAGGTCTTAAATTCAAATTGAAGCATGATAACCATGATTTAACCAATTGATTTCATCGAATTTTCCCTTTGAATTCCAAACGTCCACGAGGAAGAATCCCAGCAAATTCGCTTCAATCCACGAGAATTGAAGCCCTATTCTTGTGGCAATCGGGTTAGTAGTCAGATTCAATCGATTATCTAGTGGTAATTCAAGTTTTTATTAGGTTTAGATCTTTAATTTTGCAAATTAGTTCTTAGTGTTCTTTATTTTCCCCAAAATATCATCCGAAAAATTTCTGATTTTGAAAATAGGATATCTCTCTGATTTGGATTTCATTGGATTCCTCTATTCATTAGCTTTCCGTGGATAGCAAATTCATCAAATTCTGAGTTCATTTGGTTCTCCAATTTGATGTTTGACCGAGGACGGTTCATCTTTCATCAGAAGTCAAATGTTGACTTTCGGGGTCAATTACCTTCAATTTACAAATCATAATTCAATAATTTTTTTCTCCTTAGATTCATCTGGTTCTTAGCTTTCTATTTACATATAAATTTCAAGATTTGGATTTCATTTGGCCAGTCAATTTGAAGATTTCCTCTCAGGTGTTCATTTTAGGGATTTTCTGATATTTGATTTTCAATAATTCATAGCAAATCCAATTCTTATCCAAAAATCATGAATTATATATCAATAAATTACATTTTCTCTCTAGTTTCCAAATATATAATTTTTGTAATCTTCAGACACCTTTTGATTATCTGATTTTACAGAATACCTACTGTTAGTCAAAATCAACGCTTTGACTTTGACTTTTGACTTTTCTCTGTCAAACCCAAGAATTCAATTCTTGAAACTTCTTATTTAGTCTATTTATATCATTTCTATTCATCACATCTTATTTTTACGTCTTTAAAACCCCTTTTCAACCTAAGTTTGACCAAGTTAACTCTAGAATTAAAGTCAACCTTTCTCTCTGTGGATCGACCCGATACTTAAAAATTACTTGATTTTATGTCTTATCTTTGTGAGTTCGGTTTTATAAATTTTTTTTGACCAGCGTTTTTGTGTTTTAACGACCGCATAAAAGCGCTACATCAATGTCCTTCTTGAATATCCAAGTAAAAGGAATATTTAGAATATAAGTTTAAAGACTAGTGATTAGTGTATTATGATCTCATCATAATGCACATGGTCATTACATATGCTCATAGACTTCATTGAAAACATCACATACGAATGACAATGAATAAAATTTTATTTCAAACAATATAAAAAAAAATGAAAGTGTGATTAGGTTGCAAGCCACATAATATCCATCACTAGTAACACCACTTGGTTCCCATTCTTGTCGACTATCCTTTCCTCACCTGCTCTTTTCATCCCTTTGATTTGTCTTGTCTTTCTTACGCATGCCACATCACTTATTAGGGTTTTCCCAAGTGGTACTTGACGAATCGAGACCGCGAGGTCGTTGAAAACACACGGTCAAGAGTCAAAATTAATACCAAACTCACCAATTTTAGGAAATAAATATCAATTGAAGGGTATAGTAGTCAATAAGGTCAAATCCACATAGAATTCGAGTAATATCTGATGATCTCTTCGAATTTGATCAAATCGAACAATCAAATGTGGATAGAAATTAGGAAATTTGATATTATTGGAAAGAGGACTCAAAGATGAATCCATGGAACAAAAAAAAACACTGAGTTTGGATCTGATTTCGCGGAGGAATCATCGGATGAACAAGAGAGAAATTTCTGAAATTATAATTCACAAAAAACCAAAATTTAAATTGACTCAAATTACGATTCAAAAATGAAATCTAAAGCTATACGAAGATAGATTAGGATGAAACACAATCCCTAACCCAAGATTAGGCTCGAATGGATCCAATTATTTTCCGGATTCAAGGCTCTTTATTAAAATTCAGAAAACGTGATCGTTGATGTTCAAGCGTCAATTCCTTCCTTGTCTCTCAGCAAAATCTCACTCTCAAACACTCCGTGGACGCGAAAATGAGTCGAGAAGCAATTGGAGGCAAGAGATTCAATAGATTTGGTATCTAAATAATTTGATTTACTCTAATTGCCCTGGAATGCTTTACAATGTCAAAGAACATCTTAATTTATAGGGCAAATTGGGTGTAACCGTCTGCTCGGAATTTAATCTTCGATCAACGGCTCTAATGAAACGCTTAGATGTGAATCGTTATGATTAAGTCATGGCTGTTGGATCGCAGATGGACCGCTGAGATGATGCCACATTGCGCGCGTTATAAATAACGCATCAAACGCTCGATGTTGGATCTTGATCGAACACTCATAAATCCTTAGATCAACATGTGAGATTAACTTATTTTAAAACGATTCGTCGACAAATCAGATTGCGCCACGTACCCCCGCCTTAAGTGAAAATCAACGATCGCGATTTAATCATGTGATCGGACGCTCCACGTGCTATCACGTCATCCCCTATGATTTGTGACTTGATCGGACGCTCCACATTGCGCAATGTCACCTGTGCGCTTATAATAATCCAAAAATTTGATTTTTAATTAGAAATTTGATTTTTAATTCAGATAAATCCTGAAAAATTTATTAAAAATTCAGAAAAGTTTAGAAAAATCTAAAAAAATCCCTAAAAATTAGAAAATTCATAACTTTCAAAATATAACTCCAAATTGATTCAAATTTATTTCCTTTGATCATAAATTAAATTATCTATCATTATAAACAAATAAAGTTTAATAAATAACAAGAGATTTAATTTCTATTTCAAAAATACACTAATTTCTTTTAGATTTTAAAACCTAAAAAAATATATGAGTGTATATAAAATGATTTCTCTTATTATTTAACCTTAAAAAAATTATAATCTCAAATAAAGATGGGTTATGAAATTATCTATCTTTAATTCATCATAATTAACCCTAAATTAATATATTTTGAGATTATAATGATTTTTTCATAGAATGATAGATAAACACTAAAAAATATGATAACATGCATATGAATGTAATCTTTTATGCCTTAATATGTATAAATAATCATGTATTATCATGTATAATTATCTTGTTATTAGTAGTGTCATTTCATGTGACATATCCATCACAAATCAACAACCTATCTGCACAAAATTTTCAGCGTGTAATGATGGCAAGCTATGATCCCTATTATCTCACTGTAGTACTATACGTGATAGGTTGCCACTCTATGAGGGTGGTCTTGGCCACCAATGGAGCCCATTTAAAAATAGAAAAAAAGGGAAGGAAAAAAAATGGGAAAGGAAGAAAAGGAAAAAAAGAGAGGAAAACAATGAAGAAGAAGAAAAAAGCATAATAAAGGGGGAAATTTTTGTAAACTTTACATCTAGTTATTAGAGATAAGGGGAGATCTCTTCTTTCTTCATCTAACTCTCTTTTCCAATGGCAACCTCTAGCACCGACATTGTCACTGACATATATCCATGCCAAAAGGGAGCACAACTCAAGAGGAGCCCCTACCCTTTTAGGGTTAAAAAAAGGAGATAAGATTATATTGAAGAGCGGAATGGCATATATAAGCTATTCTAAAAAAACAAACTGAAAATTTCTAGACTATCCATCTAGTTCAAATTTACATAAGTAGCCTAAACTATGATAGGTTGTAATCATGCCACTTCACTTATTCACTGATTTTTGGCCTCCACATACCTTTATTATATCTCAACACCATGGTATTACCTTAATCTTACCCTACTCTTTCCTGTATAATACTATGTATCTCTCTCTTTTCTAATCCAAGATAATTTCATCTCACTAATATGTTTTGGTGGCAACAAAATTCTCACAACAACACAACAAGGAATGTAAGAAATGTCTAGAAATACCTTCTCTATTACTAATTATTATAAAAATATTTGATTTCATTTTTTCACACTTAAATTCATTAGATGTGCTAAAATATTTTTTACTTAGCTAAAAAATTATTTCAAATACAAGAGATAAGGGATAAATTGCACTGTATATCTAGATATGTCCTCTTACACTTGGGAAGTTGTATCAAAAACTCCCTCAACACATCATTTTTCAAACTCAAATGAATAATGAGAGGTCTCATCAACATATTCAAGGTAAATAGAGTGGACTATGGATCATATGAGGAATATAATCATTTCTTCAAATACAATGAAAATAGCCATTCTCTTTGAGTATATAATTTAATCATGCCCAATATACTACAAAGCATGATATATGTTTTTGCACTCTATTTCTTAGCAGTGATGACCATTGGATACATTGAAGAAGAGATAAGGTATGGAATTCATATTATGTATGGTATATTGTCTTGGATATAGTGAATGTTGACTGTAATGTGATGTATTCCAACATAAAATGTGGAATTATCATCTATGAATTTGGAGAACCCAACTATCACAACAATTTTTATGACCATGTGCACTCGAAGTCCAAAGTCATTAATCTTTATATAGACCTTAATTCAAAATTTCCACTAGATATAGGACACCATTTTTTTTACCTTTTCACATGGCGTAGTTACCTCCAATGTAAGAACAAAAATTTGGCCACCTTTTTGTCTCCAACATCTCCATTGTGACTTGTACCGTATTAAAGCTTCAATGCATAAAAGTCCCACTATGGTAATCCAATGTCTAAATATGTATAGATAAGGCCCAAGTACTCACAATTGCCCAGATCAACATGTTCGATCTAGATCTTTGAATTCAGATAATTATAGTAACCTTGTTTTTACCATAATATATCTTCTACTTGAATTAGGGATTATGGTAAAACTCGCACCCCCACTTATTGAATCTTGTCCTTCATAGTAGGGAGTCAACAATAAGTGCTACCAGAATATTATCATATGGGGAGCACATAACAATCGCCTTATATGGCTATTCCACCCCCAAGATATGCAGATTCCAACCACTTCAAGGGATCTCTTGACTAGTGGGATGTTTGAGAAAAACAATTGATTTTAAAAATAGCATCGTGGGTGAAAAAAACTAGAGAACACACATGGATGACATGTGGTCAAACAAAATAATTAGAAAATTTCAAATAATTAGAATTTTTAGATCACTTGTTGACCTATCTGATCGCCAATCTGAAGAATTCACATCATTAGGAGGTAATTCATGTCATTATGAGAACTGAATTGATTCAAGCATATCTATAGATCCTACTTACAAGAATGACGCCTACGCTAGGAGGACAACCTAATAGATAGATAGTAGAAAGGAAAGTATCTACTTCTATAAATTTAGGAGAAGCGGATAGAAATAGAGATTTGTCCCATGTGCGATGCAAGCCCACAAATAGACCTAACCTATCAGGTCATACTTAGCTAGGCCAAATGGGTCATTCTAACACTCTTCATTATGCCATAGATATGTCTATCTAGCCATAGAGAGTATTTATAGGAGGCCAACGAGAGAACCAAGGTAAGTTGCCAAGAAGACATGATGTAGAGACAAGCTCGTGAGCCTCTCTCTCTCTCTCTTTTGAGTCTTAGAAATCGTTTTAAGGTAGACGCAAAATGGTTGGATAAGGTTAACAAAAACACTTATGTTGAGTGAACTACTAATTTTTGTTGATTGATCAAGCTGAAAAAAGAATGAATTAAATTTTATGAGTTTCAATTATAAGGAGAAATTTCTGTTGTTTATCTCATATCAAAGTAAAGCATATATTTAGCAAAATGAATAAGTCAGAGCCAAACATCATAAAATAAGTCAACGTCTAGAGAACACAATGGTAAGGAAGAAGTATGAGAAGGTAAAAGAGGATACATAGTTAACTAAGAGGGGAATAAATTAATTTTTAGCCACTGTGCCATTTTTATCTTCTTTTAATTAGGAAATTTGAGATCAAAGGGGCCACTTGCATTCCCAGAACATTGGTTTATTGTGGTCCACAAACTCTCTATTCCCCTTCCAAAGTAGTCTTTGTGTTTTCCCACTTGAAGATCACCAACTAGGCTTCTCATCTAATCCAAGTGTCAAGGTTCATGGATGATCTAACAAGGAGTCATAAAAAATATTTAACTGCTCCCCCTAAGTCTGAAAAACAAAATTTCTTATCGAAAGACTCTATTGAGTCCATCAACAACTCAATTTCTTCATATTTAATAAGAAAAATCTTCGTAAAAATATTTAGTTGGACAATACAAGTGGTACGAAAAAATTATTCACATTTAATGATGTTAATATATCAAGAAATTATTCCAAATCCTAATCAAACATATATACATGACATTTAATTATAGGTTAAGTCAAGTCAAGCGGTCATAGAGAGAGAAACTATAATCAATATTTTGAAATAGGACTACATATGATTTTTTAGAAGAGAGAAGATAGAGAAAAGATGGCATATCTCGTGTGCTACTTAGGCCCCTTAATAGGCTTATTGGGCTATACCCTACCATTCCCCCTCAAGATAGAGCATATGAATCAAATATATCTAGATTGGTACCTAAGGAATCATAGGAATACTACTAAAAGCCTTAGTGGAGATATTGGCCCCTAGGGTTAGATAAAGCTATATGTGGCATTGAGAGATAACACTCTTGAGGACTTTAATTACAAATGTAGTGACAATTTTTGCTTGATGTGCTTTGTTTGCCTATGAAGATGACAACATAGTTGATACAAGATATAGACATAAGTGTCTGAGAGACAACAACCAATTCTTGTTGAAAGACACTAAAGCTATACCATATCGCAACCAATGTCTGCCATTGCATGACATTATGCTTTTGTAATAAAGTGAGAAACAACTTTTTCCTTTCTAAAGCCCCAAATGACTAGATTACTACACATGAAAGTGCAGAAGACTTTAAATCTCTTTGGCACCCACCATATCTAGAATTGTAATAGGCATCAATATAACAATGAATAAGTTACCAATAAACAAGCTCTTTGCCAAGTGCTTGCTTAATGTATATAAGTGACTCATAAAGCATCCGCCCAATGAGCTTCACGAGATTCGTGCATGAACTTGCTGCGAATGCCAATAACATAGACAATATTTAGGGGAATCATAGACAAGAGTGTCAACTTGCACAATATATTTGATAGTAGTTGGCATCCTTTATAACCGAAGAGTTATCTCAAAACTAGGCAAGCGTCTATATGCAAAGTCTCTATTTTACGTCCACATAATTATCCTTTATTTCAATATATATAGGAAAATAGCTCACAACCAATAAATCCTATTACACAAAATGATACTAAAAGAATATCATCAACATAAATTTCTAATTATAGAATACCCCAAAATTTAGTCTTGCGCACATGAGTTATAGGAACTTTGCGTGAGGTAAACCCTAAGGTGGTGAAAAAATCACTAAACTTCATAAACTACACATGAGGACTATAGATAGTATCATAAAGTAAGAAAACTTTGGTATTTTCCTCCTAATAGATATTATGTAGCCAATAAGTCAGCCACACTTTCATGTATCTTGTTAATATTCATTAAAATAAAAATTATTTATTGTCATTCTTATGTGATAAAGTCCATGAGCATATGCAATAACTGTCAATTATGATGAGGATATATTACAGTGATCTCGAGTCTTTAAACATATGATTTAAATATTATTATTTGAGAGATATTCGAAAGTAACATCGAATTATTCGAAAAGAATAATACTATCTGATCTTATTCATATTATAAATATGACTGATCTTGTAGCCATTGGTATAGAGACACTAAAGATAGATAGTGTGTACTTTTTAGAGAAAGAATTCACTGAATTAATATGTATAAATCTTTTTATACTTTATTGTGAATCAGGTTCATTTATGTCACGAATGTGTGTTATTATTTGACTTAAGACACCAAAGATATCTTGTGGATAGATGATCGTATTTTAATTATGACTAATGAATATCTAGTCACGTGATATCTAAAACGTCAAAAATTGAATACACCATGAAGTCCTTAAAAATGATTGTGTGGTCAAGATGTGATCATCCACCCTCATTATTTGAGTAGATTGACTCAAGAAATGAGATGTAATAAAATCATTTTGCCAATATAATGTAAATATCAGAGAAGAAGTTCCTCATGATTTCCTACACGCAACAATACTAACTTTCGTGACTGATTAGTGTTTAACAAATGGTCATATCCTAAGTCATTCGTAAATATCACGCGGATAAAGGTTTATACATATATGATAACCGATGACAGTAAGGTTCTATATGTGAGTTCTTATATACTCCATATCTTTTAGACTACATGATGTAACTTGAAATCTAACGCACTGACAACTAAACCTGTTGATTGGGATGAATCGATCATTAATGAATTAGTCTATATATTAATATAAATAAATAATTAATATTAACCATTAAGATGCTATTAGGTCTATAGAGTTATTAACTAGTAAAGTATAGACCTAGAAGGTCACACATATAAGGTCTATAAATATTGGTAAATATAAATATAATTATAAAGGTTTTAATGAAAAGTCTACATACTAAATGTCTATAAATATAGGGGATAATGATCACAACTCAAGGTGCCTATGCAAGCCTTGTGAGAATTCTCTCTTCTCTTCCCTTTATTTCTTGGTGAAGAGCTTTAAATAAGAGATCCAACCATCTAAGAATTATATATATACTACTAGAGGCTAGATACTTGAATAGCTTAAAGAATTCTTTTAAGATTGTCATGTAACTATGGTTTATCATATATATTGGATTAGACGATTATCTGTTTTTGGTGTCTTAATGTTTTGAATATATGATTCAATGTGTTATGCTGCATTCGATGTCTTGATCACAATTTTTTAAAGCTTATTGACCTTAAAACCCGACATAACTTACTTTAAAGGTTGTTCCATAAAGACCTATTTATCTAGAACGCTATATTATACTTTCAAATAAAAAAAATCTAAGACACTATATAATAATGCATAAATTTTTTCCAACTAATGCAAAGATCACTGTTCGTTAAATGCTAGAGATAGAAAAACTTGAATATAGTTTAGTCAAACCACAAGAGATGAGCCACTAACCCAAAAGGACTTGAATAATTAACCTGAATAATTATAATAATAAGCATAACATATCTTTCTTGCCACTAACCAATCAAAGCTTGTGATAAGCCACTATGGCATCAGGGTTACACTTCAAAGTGAAGATCCACTAGTACATCACAATATTAGCATCAATAAGGCAAGTTATTATGTCTTCTATACCACGATTTACTAGGTCTCAAGACTCGAGCTTCATGGTCGTCTACTTCTCAGGTGCTTGCAAAATTAAATGATAGGAAGCAAGTAATGACCCAAAGGACCTGCTAAGGACTGAGGTATAATATGTAGGGCTCATCTAGATTATCAGCTCAAACAATGTTGCCGATGTGATAGGGAGAATTCAGTGCGTCCTTGTAAGTTCAACGAGAGAGGAAACTTGGGCTTTTCTCAAGGTCAATGTAGACCAATCTGGTGTCAAATTTGAGCCTATCTGCAAGCAATTTCTGGGGATGATTGAGGTTGGCACTTAGTTGATCTCTAGGATGGGCTTGAGTCCACTTGTTTGACTTTGGATAAAAAAATGAGTTGACACTAAGTTTGACTCGATTGGTTCTGACTCAAAACCCTAGCGCTAGGTTGCCTTCCTCTAGGGCCATGGCCGACCCTAGGAGGTGGTGGCCCTCTCTCAAAGCGAGTGGCGACCCCGGTGGACAATAACCCTCTTTTAGGCAGCGGCTCTAAGCAGCAGCCTCAAGGAGCAGCAACCCTCTTTGGGGTTGCAGTGGCCCTAAGGGGCGGCAACTCTCTCTAGGGTGGCAGCACAAGGGGGCTGCATTTGTTTCTTTGTCATCAGCCTTCTTCGGAGAAACAATGTCTGTAGTAGGGCGTTAGCAGCTCTCTGGGGTGATGACAACCTTGGGTTGGGGGCAGCTTGAGAGTTTTCTGCCTCGGTGGTGAGGGCCTGATTGGTGGCAGCAGGTGGCTCCTAGGTGATGGCCTAGAGGCGGCCTGGTGGTTGCTTACTGGGCGGCAAAAACAAAGTCTTGTCATGGGCAAGATGGCACCGGCAGCACAAGAAGGCTGCAGATGCAGGATGGCAATGACTGCAAAAAAGTAGAGTGGTGGTAACAGAGTGAAGGAAGCAACAACAGACCAAGGTGGCAACAGTGGCAATTTCATGGCTGTGGCATAAACATTGTTAGGCCAAGGAATGATTCCGTGACACTGATATTAAATGAAAAGAGAAACCTTAATGAATACATTAAATTGAAAGATTACTTGTGTCTATATAGAAGGGAGAAGAGAGAGAAAGAAGATATATCCCATTTGGGACTAAAAGACACTTAACGAGCTTATTGGGCTGTACTCTAACAGTATATATAAATTTTTGTCTTATCTATATCCACTTATTAAATGTTTAGTATAATCAATTTGCTAATGAAATAGCAAGTAACAGGAATTATATCTATCACATCATAACCCATTTCCATCACCAAACCATAATTAGGAATACCATATCTAAGTTATAATCTTGAATCGTTATATCTTGGTTCCATGGTCTACAAATAAAATTCAACAAATTTTCAGGTAAAACCTGAAAATTTGTCCTTTAAAAAAAATCTGAATCTTAGCCATACTCAAAGCAGGATCCCTATTCTTCTTTGTGGAGACCAGAAGATTCCAGCAATTGGCTCTCTGAGATGACTGGCAAAGTTTGGCCACAAGAGTAAAGTATGTCGTAACTTCTAATTCAATTTTCCAATGGCCCAAATCAACAAAAAAAATTGGAATTGAATCATCTCAATCAATATGGTCTTATCCCTAAAAGAAACATACACCAAAAGGGTAGGCCGAGAAAGACTCACAAAGTCTGCCGTAAATTCTCAATAGCATTTGCAACGGAAGAACATAAACCTGCCGACAAAACCAGAGACTCCACAATCTGTCTAATAGAGTTCATCTCATCATGGAATTGAGAATTCAACACCAAGTACGAGTAATGTTCATCAATCACCATTGACAATCCTCTCGTCACTGATTCGATCGAAGGAATCAGCTTACAAAAATTCAGCCCCAACATCGCTCCCTCTTCAGAAGATGGACAAATCTCTGGGAATCTCTCATACTTGTCAAGCCACTTTCTCAGATAATTAACCAAATTCATGAGCTCTGAACTCCCAAGTCTTGAAATTGCAGAAGACATAATGAGTTCACCTAAATTTTGAGAGCTGAAAAGGCTGTGCAAGCATAACTCCGATGAAGAGAAGCCATCATGCGCCATCATAAGCATAATTGAAGCTTCTCTATAAAGAACCATCACTTCATCCGGTAATCCTTTTTGGGAAGCCTTCTCAATAGCCAATATTGCATGCCTCCTCCACTCATCCCTCACCTTAATCATTCCGTCACGAGATTCCCTCGGTGGAGAGAGAAAATACTGGAGAATAAGGTGCATTTCGGAAACCCTAATTTCTTGAACCTGATTAACATATAAACAGAGCAAATCTGATTTATTTTTCTCCACTAGCTTCTCCACAAGATTATTTTGACCAATACGCCTGATAAGACTACTGCAAATAAAAGATTTTAGAACCTCCCAAAGACCAAGAACAACGCATCCATCAACTAACAATCCAATTAATTCCCCTCCTACCACTTCAACAAGTTTATTCTCCGGCATGGACCTCAATATCTCCATAAATAAGCCGCGATCAAGAGAGTTCTTATTCTTCATTCTCCGCTTCAGAGTTTTCACCAGTTTATCCACCTCCTGGATTTTTTTAAAATCGGAATCAGGAATCTTGAATCCTACCACATGCTTGATCAGAGATCCGTCGTTAGAATGTCCGTCTTGAGACGTCAAGTTAGAGGAAGCCTCCTCGCCGTTGAGGATAACAGGGAAACTCGTGACGGCGGGGATGGTGGCTTCATTTCCGCCAGCTGTTGCCTTCTTGATGGTCTCGAGGAGCGTCATCCTCCGCCGAAGAAGCGAAAGGCACTAGGGTTTTGGAAGCGGCAGGCACTAGGGTTTCGTTTCAGAATTTTGTCAACTCTGGTTCTTAGTTAAATTAAGCCCATTTTTATATACAAAAATATATTGTACACAATATTATTTATTATTTGTGTACATACTCTACAGTCTTTATAAATTTAATCTTTGACTAGTTAAGAGTCTAGGATCCAGAAAAATTTACAGAAAAACCCATTTTATCTTATAAAGTATGTTTTTCAGCGAAATCATTTATTATTTGCTTCTCTACTCTCGAGAGAAGAATTTGCATTCGTGTTGCTACAGAGGGATTTATAGATAAGTCCATATGAAGTTATAAAAATTTATTTAAACAAAATTAGTTATTATTTGCGTACTTCAACATCCAGTCTAGTCCGACTTGGGAAGGAAGCTTTTGTTTTGAGGAAAGGACGGAGCAGACGATTGTGAACCAGCGGGAGAAGCAATGGAAATAGCGAAGGACTCGATCCAAAACGACGTGACTGGAATCCAGAATGATGCTCTCCGCTTCGGCCTGAGCGGGGTCAAGAGCGATATCTCGGCGGTCCATCCTCTCCAGTCCCTCATGAAATCGGTAATTCCTCTTTTCCATGGAAATATTGTTTCTTCTTTTTTTCTTGTCATGGAAATTTTAATTTTATATATTACTGATTGGTGGAATGTTGGGATTTCTTAGACGAGGAAAATGGACCAGGAAATGAAGAGAATGGCCCTGGCTAACGTTTACGGATCAGCCTTTCCTCTGAAGATGGATCTCGACCGGCAAATATTGTCTAGGTTATTTGATAAATTGAATTTTTCTTCCATGTAATACCGTATCTGTGGTTATTCTGAGTAGCTTGTCTGTAACTGATCAAATGATCTGATTTGCGTGTGTTTCATAAGTTCATAGGAAGAAAATTTTCTCAAAGACATAAAGGCCACTGCCCTTCACTAATTTAAGGGTCTTGGTTTTCTCGACTTCCCATTTGAAGATTTGCTTATTAATTTTGGCTTCCGATTGTGCTCCCCTAGTTTTTAAATTGAGATCAACCCAATTGGACTATGACCCTGAATTGGATTCAAGTCTAAAGGATTTTGAAAACTGTAATATAACCTTCGGTTGAAAACGATTGTAATGAAATTCTGATTCACTTATACTAATAGCTTGTAAAAGGCTGTGTATAGAGGCGGGCAATAATTGAGTTGATAGAACATTTAGTTGCTCATTTGGGCTTGAAGAGGAAGGAAATCCCTCCAAAGTGTATTCTCGTTAAACTGTTTTTTTATAAAATCTTTTTCTTCGAAAGGTTATTCTCGTAGATCTATGATGAGGTTGCCTATTACTTTATCACGAGTTCATTAAAGTGCAGTATATGATATTTATGACGAGAAATGGTCTGAATTTGTTATATAGCAACCAGATTTTCATAAAATGTAATATTGCCATTACAGATTCCAGAGACCTCCTGGTGTGATTGCCTCCTCTATGCTCGGCTTGGAAGTTCTCACGGGCACCTTGGATGACTTTGGATTTGAAGACTACCTTAATCGTAACACTTCTTTGCATAATTTTTTTTAACTTCACTTGTAAAATCATTTTTGTTTCATTTGATGTAGAAATTGTTATTTATCTTCTTTTTAAATATTGTTTTGGCAGATCCACAAGATTCGGACAGTTTTCAACCAATGGACATGCACCATGGTATGGAGGTTCGTCTGGGCCTCTCCAAAGGCCCAGTTCATCCCAGCTTCATCTAATCAGGTTGATTGATCTTCCCATTTTCTTTATATACCCTGTTGACTCTCTAGTGTTGACTCTTCAAATACTTAAGTTTCCTTCAAAAGTTTAAGGGTGACCAAATTTCCAGAATTAATCAATGATTGAATTTCTTTGGTGCATTGCTTTTCAAATCTTGTTTCTTCGATAAATCTCAAAACGAATGCCCAAATGGAAGAGGCAAAGATCAACCACGAGGATAAATAAAGAACTCATTGTCCATCCCGCGAGCATCATCCTTTCCCTGACGTTCAAAATGTCATCAGCTCCTTGAAGCTAACCTTTATAAATGTTTGCTATTTTCGTCTGATCTTGAATCCTCATTTGCATCGACCTGCCCTTGCCACGTCCACCTCTGCACAGCAGACTCCAACACCTTGGCTCTCACCTGGTTCTTCCTTGCCTCTTCCTCGACCCAACACCTACAAAAACCCTAAAAAATCAATAGAAATATAAGAAAATTTTTTTTTCTAGAGGGAATGACCACCTGAGAATCCTGAGAGCCTCCTTCTCCACCTCAAGAACAGTCTTTGCCTCAGCAGCAGTGTCCTGTCTGCACTGCCATTCTGCGGATTCCATGACCAGAGCCTCCCTTTCAATTATAAGCTCAGATCTTGCATCTGCCAACTTCGCTTGTAGCTGGTCTATGTCTTCTCTTAGTCTGACTAGGAGTTGTCTCTGACAGTCAAGAGCTGCCCACTCCTTAACGTGGTGGGTCACTTGTCTTTCACTGACAAAGCTTTTCCTCTTCCAAAGAAGACAATGTCGACTGGTAGTCTTTCAGGATTTCTAGGCAGTGGGCTTTCTCTCCATTGACTTTGGCTTCCCATGCCGATTCTATACCTCCACTGGAAATCATTTCCCGACGGATTTCCTCAGTCTGGGCTGACAGAGTCAACTCTTCTATTTCACGCCTAGATAGCTCTGTTTGAATGGCCATGGCCATTCTGCCGCTGGCTAGGGCAACCACTGCTTGGGCTTTTGTTGCAGGCTTGTAGGGTTGGAGGCGGCGGCTATTACCTGATATTTTTGTGACATGGGTAAGCAAAATAGTAATTCCCTGGTATTATTTCTTCTGAAAAATGACCAATTTCCCGAGAAATATTATTCTACTTCTGGGAGATTTCAATTGAGGAAGGAGGTGAATTTTCACAAGATACGAGTGATGGGTTAAATTCTCGTACCAAAGACTCTCCGGATGATGCTCTTATCTTCAGTGAGAAGATCAATGAACAATGCTTGTGATGCGTTCATTTTCACGGAATCTAAATCAATGAAGCCAAGGTTCTTTCTCAACATCTGGACTGTAAACAAGACATGCATTAGCAGATGAAGATCCAGACAAGAAAATTAAGTCCAAGTAAATGATTTTTTCAAGTCGAACATATGCTGTAGCACCTTCTCCTCTTCCATAGGAGTGCACAAGTGTTCTAGCTGAGCTCTCCAGTCGACAAGGTCAAACCGAGACAAAGGGCTTCAATCATCATAGAAAATAAAGTAAGTGTATTGTATGCACCTTAGAACTTTCAAATGATTCAAAATATATCACCTTTCTGGAGAAAAATTAATTTTTTCACGATCAACACGTGTGTTCTCCTCAGAAAGTTTGCTTGGAATGATCCCAGATTCAGCAAGGGCTTTTCAGAAAAACACTGATAAATTGAAATATCCTCATCATACACATAAACTTGAGTTAGAAATTAGACAACCTTGGATGAAAATGAAATCTTGGTCAGCCATGTCAATGTCATCGAACAATCTTATGTCACCAGCAAGCCCTGATATAACAACCTTATGCCTCGGGCTCCTACATTTAAGTAGAAGGGAGTTTAAGAGCTATGAATAATTGGGCAATTGGTTAGGTCGGCGATTAGATCACCTCTCTAGAAGCGAATTCAATTTTGACCAACCATCGGGCATATTCCCTCCTTGTGCAAAGGTCATCTGGCTTCACGTTATCCTCAATGATCTACAAATATGAATCCGTTGATAGTGTAACAGTGAATCAACTACAAGTGGAACATTTTACTATTAGCATATTAGTGTGAGATAGATGTCCCTGCCATGTATAAGAGTTTCACCAGGGTGGAGAAGAACTCCAGAACCAAGCATACCCAGGCTTGGGCAGAGCAGGGACGGGTGACAACCTGGGAAGTGGACTGTGGAGCTCAGCATGCTCAGACTAGGCAGGGCAGGGATGGGTAATTTCCTGGCAAGCAGGATGTCAGGGTGAGAAGAACTCCAGGGTTAAAGGTGCTCAGGCTTGGGCAGTCAATGGATAGGTGACCTCTTAGGTGGGAAGAAGAGGGTACTTATACCGGTTGATTACCAAAATCAGTGATCTTCCTGTAATCTAAAAACAAGAGATGGAGGTAACATACCTTCAGCTTGCCTAGATCAAATAAAGCTTGCTTTTGAGTAGAGTCAGCTTCAAGGGAGGCAAACTGCCTCTTTGCTCCTGATACTAGCAATCAATCAGTAACGGAAGCATTAAAATTGACTGTAATTTAAGTTATTGACGACTAATATAAATTAACTCAACGGAAACTCGAATTTTAAGCAATGTGATCCAATGATACCTGATATGCCGGTTTTTATTGGAGGAGTCGGAGGAGGAGGAGGAGGGCTTTTCTCCGGAAAAATCTCAGGCTTCTCTTTGACTTCTCGTTCAGAAGACATGGTGGCCTCTGGGGAGGTCAACGACTCTCGTTCAGGAGATCGCACGGCGAAGTGTATCTTGAATCCTTCAAGAACAAATAAAAAAGATTAATTATGCTCAAGTCTTGTGTAAATACGAAATAACGAATGATAAAAGGCACACTTCTTAACGACGGAGAGAGGTGAAAGAAAGCTGCGAGGATCAACGCAGCAGATGCTCCGACAGCAACATTTTTCAAAATCCGAAGGACATCCGGAAAGTCTCGTAATCTCTGTAGACCTAAAATAAAAAAATCTAAAACGCCGGAAAGAATTAATCAACTAAACGAGGAATACCTAATTTCTTATTATTCTTCTTCTCTTCTTCATCCTCGACGATAATCCATCCGCCGAGCTCGCCGATTCCATCGTCCGCTCGCATCCACGAGATATCAGCTCCTTTGGAAGGGAGAAAACAAGATATCCTCCACTTTTTCGGAAGGGAATCGAGGAGAAACGCTCCTTTTGCGGTGAAAGGGACGGCGCTGAGCTTTGTAGAAGCCATCTCCGGAGATGAAAGCAGGTGTAGAAGCTGGTCTGGTTGCCATTTCGACCTACTGTTCCACTATTCTTCCATCTTCCTCCAGACGACCTTGGCGTCTATCTGCAACTCCAAACGAGCTTCAAAAACGGTAACCACAGCGAAGCCACGATGCGTGCACAAACACAAAAATATAAAATTCTGGACTTAAAATGCAATGCTGATTTCTACAAGGACTTAGTAGAAACAAGTGAAGCTACAGAAAGAACCCACAATATTTCTATTTCAAAAATAGAATGTAGGTAAATTTTATAAGAAATAAAAAGTGTCAAGAGAAATCACGGTTGTGCATACATGCTTAAATAATAAAATACTAGGACCTGACATACAACGTCAAATTTTCCAAGGACTTGGCACATAAAAACGGCAGATAAGCCAGGAACAAGAGGGAAAAGCAACCGCAGCAGCCCTAATTTTTCTCCAGTCTCCACTATTCCCAATGGAAGAACCAGCAATCACTCTCACCGATTTCTACCATCCAAAAGCCTAAAAGATCTCGTCTCTCCATAAATCCATGGATCCGCGCCGCGCTCCGAGGACGGTGATCGATCCGAAGGTGCGGCAAGTAGGTTTCTTCACCCCTCCTCAATCGCAATCCTTAGCTACTGCCCCCGATGAGAGCGGATCACCGTCGCCGCCGTCCGATTCGCCGTCTCCGGTGATGATTCCGCCGCCGCGTCACTTATCAGCTCCGGTTTCCGTTCCCCCTCCCTCTTCTCCGCTGAGGAGAGACGGCTTAACGGTTTTTCCGGTGGGTAGTTATAATCCGGCGGAATATCTTATAGGTACGTCTCCCTCGCCTTCGCCGCAGAGCCGGAATGGGGGATCGGAGTTCTCGGAAGATGTCTCATGGGGGAGGGTTGCCTCTTCTTTTCCCGGTAGCGGCGGGGAGATGATGGTTACTACGTCTGCTGCGAACAATTTGCAGCCGAAGAGTAGTTTGACAACTGTTTCAGTGGTCAAGTTGCCGTCGGGGCTTACAGGTAACTGCGCCATAGATACTTGTTTTGTTCTCTTGAGTCGCATGTAAATTGGAGTTCTCTGAGAGCCCCCATTACTCTAGAGAGACTCGAGTTATTCTAAATTTGTAGACTCAAAAGACTTTCCCTGTAAGAAAGACATGGACTTGGATACGTGGTTCTTCTATTTTGCTCTTCAACGTTAATTAGTTTCATCCCTGAGCTTCAACTCAAGCACTCCCTTCGGATCTCGCACGTCTACCATCTTGCTTTCACACTGTTGCTCAGCATTTCAGATAGCAATTAGTTATCTCCATCGTTGCTGTGAAATTGATATGTGGAAGACTGATGAATTACTCACATGATTCCTTGTCTCGTCTGTTAATAAATGTTCGAAATTGATGCTGAAGTTTTTTTTACTGCATGACATATCTATTTCTTCTAAATTCAAACAATCATGAAAGAATTAGGCTTATGTATAAATTACTTCTGATGAATTTGCATTTTCAGAAAAGGGCAAAGGTCCTGTACCAGAAGGACAGCTTGAACGAGGACTTCCTACTAAGCAAAAGGACAAAATGACAAAAGCTGAAAGACGTGCCCTCCAAGAAGAACAACGTGCTGCTAAGGCTGCGGCGAAGGCTTCTGGTGATTATCTATCAAGAATTTGATGTCCAATCAGTGAGAAACTTCAGAAAGGTAAATTTTTTTCTGTAATGACCATAGGTGAAGGAAGAAAACCCGCTGTGGTGACTGGAGAATTGAGCAAAGCGACCAAACCTTCTGCACAGAAGAAAGACACCATTCAGGGTCCAAACACTCAAGAAAAAAAGGGCGTCGACCGAGCTCCTGAGAAGGACAGGAAAAAAGATGTTCCTCCCCCTAGAATGCAATTTGACGACAAAAGTAGGGTTGAAAAGGCCAAGAAACGAGCTGTTGTGAACCAATCAGAAGCCAGGAATATTGTTGAGGTGTTTCGCCACCTGCCTCAGTATGTTCATGGCACCCAGCTGCCTGACCTTGAAGCCAAGTTCTTCCATCTAGATCCCATGCATCCATCTGTTTATAAGGTACTTTCTGTCTAATTTATTTCTTTCTGTCAAATCCATTTTCCAGGAATCTTTTTTTGTCCAGGTTGGGCTGCAATATTTAGCTGGTGATATTTCTGGTGGCAACAGCCGATGCGTAGCCATGCTCTTAGCCTTCCAAGATGTCATTAAAGATTACTCCACTCCGCCAGAGAAGACCCTGGTTCGAGACCTAACTGCAAAGATTGGCAGCTATGTCTCCTTCCTGATTGAATGCAGGCCACTGTCCATCAGCATGGGTAATGCAATCAAGTTTCTCAAGAATCGGATAGCCAAGCTGCCATTGACTTTATCCGAGTCCGAAGCAAAATCCAGCCTCCAAGTGGATATTGACCGGTTCATCAACGAGAAGATAATTCTTGCAGACAAGGTCATAGTCAACCATGCTGTGACAAAGATAAGAGATGGCGATGTTCTACTCACATATGGATGTTCATGCGTCGTGGAGATGATCTTCTTGAAGGCTCACGAACTTGGAAAGACTTTTCGTGTTGTAATAGTTGACTCGAGGCCTGAGCTAGAGGGGCAGGCATTCCTTAGAAGACTGGTGAAGAAGGGAATCTACTGCACATACACTCACATAAATGCAGTTTCGTATGTCATGCATGAAGCCACTCGTGTTTTTCTTGGAGCTTCTTCGGTGCTTTCCAATGGAACTGTGTACTCGAGAGCAGGGGCAGCAGCTGTGGCTATGGTGGCCCACGCGTATCGCATTCCTGTTCTGATTTGCTGCGAAGCTTACAAGTTTCACGAGAGAGTGCAGCTCGATTCCATATGCTTTAATGAGATTGGTGGGTAATCTTTGGGTTATCTCTCTTCTTTATTTGGTCTCACTCTATTTTTCAATGGGAGTGCTTGCAGGTGATCCAGATTTGATTTCTAAAGTACGTGGGAGGCCGGAACTGAATCATTTGGATCGGTGGGCAGAGAATGAAAACTTGCACCTTTTAAATCTAAAGTACGTTCCAAGCCAAAATTCTCAGGGCTAATTAGATGATGCATTTAGAGCTAACTTCTAAATAATTTTTTTACTCATGTGACAGATATGATGCGATGCCTTCTGACTATGTCTCCATGATCATCACGGACTATGGCATGGTAAGTGACATCAGTAAGCCTAAATAAAATTTTCAACTATGACCCAATACCTCTGATGCAGGTTCCTGCCACAAGTATCCCAGTCATCATTAGAGAATACCGAAGAGAGCATGTTTGGATATAGAGACGACAGCATCTAAGCGACCGCCGAATTTTGTAGCATGATTTTTTTCGTCAATTTTGGGAATTCAGTCCCTTGGCTTTTTTTTCCCATTGCCATCCGTAATAATATCCTAGATAGACTCTGCACTGCTTTTCTTCGACAGCCAGTTCAGACCCAGTAGAAATCGACTCAGTGAAGAGTGCGACTGCTTCGCCTCTCCGGGTACCATTTTCTGTTGACGATCCAAGTTTCAGTGTGGTTGCTTTATTGTTCATGAGATATTTGGTTATTGGATTCTCTTTGTCCTGAAGAGAATGTTTCTCTCTCGTGAATTCTGCTTTCTCTCACTAAAGACATGCATTCTGAGATAACTTCTTTATTGGAATTATGCACATTCTTTTTCCAAGATAAACAGGAATGGATTTGGATGCCTATTGCCAAGGCTGAATTCAAGTTCTTTCATGATCTTGGTCTCTCTACACGTTTATACATATATGCTAATATACATATACTATACACATATACTAACTATTTTTGGGGAGCAGATTTTGGATATATCTTTGAAACTGGATAGGACCTCTGGTCGAGGAAGTGGCGGACAACTACGGGATTGAAATTATCAAAGCCCTACCGTGGCTTGGCCTCCTTTCTGTGGATTGAATCTTCAGGGGGGCTATCTGGACGAAGGAGTAAGGAGGAAAATTGATTGGTTCTTACATGTACATCAATTTACAGGGTTTTGTAGACCGCAAAATGGTAACTAGGCCCAATAGCTGGGGGGTAACTCCATTGTCGAACGGAAATGAGCTCAAGACAACCATGCCCCTGGTTAACAGAGACTATCCAATTTGAGAATTCGTTACATAATTTGGGAGAAATGTGCGCACAAAATGACATTTCCGTCCTTGGTCTGTATTTCCTTCCTGCCAATGGATAAACGGGAAATTTTAGAACTTCTTTTCCAGTTACACTTCCCAAGATACTGCTTCAAGGAAATTGGAAGATTTACACCTACAACTGAATGCCTTGAGAGCACATGTATAGGAAGTTACCATGGTGGGTACATGCGTATATGTTTTTCCACTTCTAGCTCCAAGTTTCCACACATCCGTTGACTGAAAATAACTGTTCTTTCCATTATCCCCTTCGATTTCCTGCAAGTAGTATTTCTTGAAGCATATTAATGGGCAGTTTATCTAGACAGATAAAGAGTATGATGTGGCAATTTTTTCCCAAAAATAAATATTTAGATTATTTCATCCGATTATTGTTCTCACCGCCATGCCATCAGCGGTTTTGTTATACAGAAGACAGCGGCAGACAGATAATTTTGCATCCAAAACCCTAGACAGGATCTTCACCTCAGTACCACTGAATTGACCTGCAGGAGTGCTCAATACAATAATCTTCATTAACATAAGATGAATGGCGTCATGGGCAAAAGGTACCGGAAATTTTTCATTAGATTACTGACTACTTTGCATCTGCTTCAAGATTTTTATATGCCTCTCCTTTTCCCTCTGCATGATTTGCTGCAATCTCCCAGAATAGCTAGATCTGCCATTGAGGTATTTCATAAAAGTATTAGCTTAGTATTCTATATAGTCTGAGATATGTTCTCACGTTGGTTTTGTCGGAGGGAGGCCTTCACCATCTGTCGTGGAAATGCTAAAAAATTCCTGGAATAAATCTGCCATTGTCGCAGGGATCAAGGGCTTCATGCTGTTTTCCTAGTTTACACCAGTTCTCTATGTCATCTATGAATGCTTATAAAATTAACACATGAGAAGGTTTATATCAATAAAAGAGATACCTCCTCTTCACTAGAGGTTGTATTACCCTCTGGCTCCAGTGCATCTTCGTTGATTGGGGATCTAGAATTTCTTTCTTGGGTCCTTTTCTCCTTTCTTCTGGTTCTTCTCACGGACTGTTTGATGAAATTCCTTTGCCTAAGAACAGTAACTGAGAAAAACGTGAATTGATTCGATATCGTGAACTCACTGAGGGATCAAGAGTCTTAGATGAGGAATATGGCCTTGAATTGCTGGTTCCAAGGGATGATGATGCCACATCTTTTTGTACAAGTTCCTCTAAAAGTTCAGTCATTGAAGGAGCTGAAAATTTTGGTTGAATTTCCTCAGGCTCAGCCTTGGATAGTTCTTTATGCACTAATGGCAGATTGCGAATGGAAAACCTTGGTTTGGGCTTGTTTTTATCTCCTATAAAGTCAATGGTACCAATTAGCTTAACTCCAACAAATTATTTAAACTACGGGGAAAAAAGAACATAAAAGCTTCCGGTCTAAGATCAATTTCTTTCTTTTTTTATAGCAGAAAAGAAAATAGGGGTCTAGACTGTGCTGGATCCTTGTTCAGGCCTTCCATAAAAGAGAAGGTGATAGGATCCCAGATCCTGTCTTCAGAGAACTAACAATGAAGTCAGATCAACCATGTCATCAATCCATTAGCAATGCATTTAGAGATCAATTCCTGTCTTCCAAGCATAAGGGCATGAAATTGATCAAATACCAAGAAATCTGTCAGAGTACATCTTCAGGTTATCTATATCCCTCGCACATATGAGGGGCCGAAGACGAGAATGCGCCCTCTCGGGAGAGCTATACTAGACTACTCTATTCTAGACTTGACTCTAATTGGGGCCATACTGGGAGTATGTACTGCAATTGAAATGGAGGTCATAAATTTCTAGAGTGGAAGGTGAAACAAACCCTTTGAAGGAGTAGAAAGATTTGTACTGCGAAATTGAGGTAATGCAATTCAATTCTCCAAGTAGAAATTGATGTCTCGCTAAAGGGAAATGAGGGGATGAGATGGAGGAGAGAGAAAGCAAACGACCTCCATTAGGAGAAGAGGGAAAAATGGGAAAAGCAGAAGAAACAAGAAGACCAAGAGCAAGCCCATCACACTTGTAAGGAAGAAATAGGGCCTGCAGTGGACGGAGAGGAATGAGATTATGGCTAAGAAATAGAGTCAGACATAAATAAAATCACAAATTATTCCCCAAAATTTAATAACGATTAACTCTGTTTCTGAATCGAGAACTTCAAAGATCCAGAACAGGGAAGAGAGAAAATACCTCTTGAAATTCTTTTTGGCTGTCCTTTGGCACTAGGCAATGTTAAAGGGCCAGATTTTTCTTTCAAATCAGACAACTGATTGGCTTCTTCCAGCATAGAATTCCAAGCGTTTGTGCCATCTTGGTTCTTGTCGTCAGCATTCTTCAATAATTGAAGGAGAACACAGATTTGGGAATTATTAGCATAATTTAATGAACACGAAGCAGAATCATAGGTAATGTGAATAGATCTCGGGACAGTGGGCTACAATCTGATAAAAATGCTTTTACAATGTGAAAAAAACAACCAAAATTCTTTAACTGTTGCTGCTACACTGCATTTGCACGACAATTTTGATGTAAGAATGAGGGAGGAGGAGCCATTTGGCAAAGGTCGAGTAGAACATCAGGATCATCCTTATCTTTGCTCCATTTTGGAAACATTTTTTAGGGTTGGAAAAAAAAGAATCATCCGTCACTTAAACGTCCATTCTTCTCAGTTTCAGATCACATTCAGTAATGATGCCATAATCTTAGGATATGGATTTACACTATGCAGCATGATTGAGAAATGGTGTCCATGGTGCTTGATTGAATAAATCTTTAACAAATAAAAGAAAAAGTAGTATATTTAAGAATCAAACTTACAGTATGATTCGAAATGTCAACACTACCATCGTCAGAGGAATTTTGAGTGATCTCATCATGATATGGATCCTGAAATTCTTTCCTATAATTGAACACCACATGCAATTTAAAAATGTTAAATTGAGATAAAGGCTCTCCATAGGCAGTGAAAGGAGGATTTTCCAGAGAAGCATGGGAATTCAAATTTAGCCGAAATATTTTTAGGTAAGACAGATATGTGCCTGCATAAGAAAATATTCAAACCCTATTGCTAGACTAACTTATGCTACCTTGAATCTGCAGTGGTCGCATACATTTGGAGAGCTTGAGGATGATATTCTACAACCTGTTCAGTCATTTCTCTGATGAGGGACAAAGCATAAGTAGTAGGAAAAACATGAATTTTACATCTCGAAAGATCAGTTTTCGTACGCCCTCTTTTTCTTCAAACTCTATGAGAAGTTCAGAATTAGGTTTAGCAGCCGCTTGACTGTCAATGTTTGCCAGAGCAATGCAATGCGGATGAGCGACCGCCTAAAAATGAACAATAAATTTTTTAAAATTTAAACCATCGTAAAGACTACACTTTACCAAAGCAGTTGAATCAATGTACTGATTCCCCTATCAATTAGTGTTCGAGTCGGTGCTCTTAGCAGTCTATTGAAGTGGAGAAGAGAATTTAAAGGACGGGGGTGACATCGGCCGGAAGAGTGACGGTAACTTGAGGTAATTAAAAACAATAAAAAAAAATCGAGGACACATAGTTCTTGATACTGAATGAAAGGAATGTAGCTTACGCATCCTAACTCTTCAAGAAGCCTTTTCAAGTAAACTGCTGGCCAGAGGATCTAGGCGGGAAACATCTGCGGTAGAAGAATAATTGAGAACGAGCGCGACTTCTTTGACGCTAGAAGACCACGGGAGGACACCTTTGTGTCTTTTCAATAAACACTATGCAACATTAAATATGGATAAAAACTTATAATTTCAGATATTATAATTTATAAGCCTATGGAGTGATTAAATGAATTATGATGAGATTATAATATAATGATCACTAGTCTTTAATATTTTTTTAATATTCTTAATTAAGAGATATTTAAGAAAGAAATCGAAATATCTAGAAAATAATAACTCTATATAATCTGACTCATATGATGGGCATGTCCAATCTTCTGATTATCAATATAAAGACATCACTGGTAGATCATGAGTGATCTTTGAAGAAAGAGTTCCATTAAATTAATCCATAAGAGTCCCTTGACAGTTTTAGACATAATTCTTAACCAAGTTGATTTCATGTCATAATTATGTATATAATTCTTTAACTTGAGATACCAATAACATCTTATAGACGGATGATAGCATTTTGACTATGACTTACGAATCCTTAGCCATGGGATCTCTATAACACCATGGATTTGATATAATATAAAGTTCTTGAAAGTGATTATGGGATCAACATAAAATTGTCTGCCTTTAATATAGAAGGAGATTGATTCAAGAATGAGATGTGATTGAATCCCCAGCTTAAAGTAGTAGAAATATCAGAGAAGGTTGTCCTCGATGATTTCATTCAAACATCAGTATTAACTTGAGTGACCAATTAGGGTTTGATACTTGACTATATCCGAAGTTATTTATGAGTCTCACGTTGATGAAGGATTATATATAAGTAGAAAATAACCAGTGACAGTAAGGTTCTATAAGAGAATTCTTGTACGTTTCATATCTCCTAAAATATATGGAATAACTTGGCACCTAACAAGCTAAAAATTAAACTTATCCTTTTAGTTCAATCAATCCTTGATAACTAATCTTTCTGTTGATATATTCAATTAATAAGGTTGACTAATAAGTGTTATTATGTCTATGGAGATATGAATTGTCATGAAATATGGACCTAAAGGGTAACACATAAGGCGTGGGAAAGTTGATGATTATAGATATCATTTCAAAGGTTTTGTGTACCTATTATCTATAAATAAGGAGAGAATAACCACACCTAAGATTGCTCATATGAACCTTGTTAGAATCTCTTTCCTTTCTTCTCTTTCTCTCTTGGTGAAAAGTGTTATAGAGGAGATTCAATGATTTAGCGATCATATGGATATTTCTAGAGGCTAAACACCCAAATAATTTCAAGAACTCTTTCTATGAATATTATAATTATGCATGATAATCTATGCAAAATGATAGGATCACTGATTCTTGATGCCTTGATATTTCAAATGTTTGATTCGATATCTTCTATTACATTTGATGCTTTGATCAAAGTTTTGAGAGCTTATCAAGCCCATCAATATACAAACAAAAAGAGAAAGAGAGGGACAAAGAGAGACAAAAAAGGAGAGAGAGTGATATAGGGCAGAGAGAGAGAGAGAAAGGGGGAAGGGAACGAGGGAGAGGGGTATGTATAGAGAGAGAGAGAGAGTGGTTTTCCTAGCACTTCAAAAAATCCTATGCTCTGCGCATCATGTTTTTGGGGGAATATTAATAAGACCAATGTGAGTGATTTCGAATAAGTTTCCCACAAACGATAGTTTACAATCAGATACAAATGTGGAAACAGTGTCATCAAATTTTCTTTCTAAATATGGATGCTAAAATTTAGTTTATTCCTTAATCTTCTACTTGAAAAATTATCTATTTATAAAATAATAGATGATAATAGGATCATACTAAATGAATGATAACCTTGCATCACACAAATAAAATAAAATATTGACCAAAGGAATAACATCAAATGTTACTCCTAGAATTGACAAAAGGTTTGATTAAACAAAAATGAACTCAGCATCTCTTTCTACACCAAATATAGAAATATCCAACATTTTTTTACTTCGAAAGTCTATATGACTGTGAGTTTTTTTTGTTCAAAATAATAAAATTGACTTGCTTATTCTAGACATTTGAAAAATCTAGAAGACTATTGATACTCTCATATGTCAAAACTTGCCAATGAAATGAGTAAAATGAAGGCACAAAAAAATTCAAAGAACTCATTCAGTTCAACATACGAATTATGAATGAGGAAAAATAATCAATCAATTTTTTTCATAGTATTCGACATTTATAGGGTTTCAAATTTTTTGAATGAAATTTCTCCAATAACTTAGGTACTTTGGTTTAAACAAAATGTTGAAACTAAAGAGGTAGGTAGACAGAAGAGAAGATGCCTCACTTTGGCAAACAAAGAGCCATAAACTTAGGAGCATGATGCCATCTTCTAGATGTACAAGAACATCAAGCTGAATAACAGCTACAAATCTGACGAAAGAAATTGTCATATTTTTATATTATTTAACATATCTACATGTTTTAACATATGTTTACAGAAAATCATCAACACATTGATCATACATTCAAGTAAAGTGACAACCCTACATAGGCAAGGTTTAAATTGTGGATCTTTAGCCTGCAATCCATGTCCACCTAGATGTTGATACAGAAAAAACCGATGACGTTCATTTACAAGATCTTCATTAATCGTCATAAATTGATGAAGATTACTTTCCATCAGCTAAAAAACAATTAATATTTCTGAAAGTTCATTTGCGTGGAAGCTAGGATAATGTGCTTAATAAAGAAACCACAATATCTTGATGGCAAAGAACCCTAAGTATCTTGATCTCTCTTTGGATGAGCGGCGTTGCAAACATCCTCTTACACATCAAAGTCTTCTTAATCGTGACTCTCTAACCAAAGAGAGTGTTCAAGGAAACTTTGACAAAACTTGTCCTCCCTTGGCGGATAGCCTCTTGAATTTGGAAACGAGAACACTCATCAACTCCATGAAAAAAAAAATCTACCTCGTAAGTGGGGAAATTCTCGATTGCTATTGGTGATGATGTATGTGCCTTGAAAATGGCACATAAATACTCCTAGTTATAGATATTCATCTGTTCAATTTTTTGGAGCTATAATTTTTTTTTTCAAATGGCACATTGTTCTTGAGCTATACAATTGAGATTGATCATTTTTTGGAGATAATGGAGGATCCCTAGATTTTAGCTATTGCTGCATTGAAAAATACTAATGGGGGAAGATGCGTATATATAGGTTGAAGAAGGTGATGGGGATTAATTGAGAGGATGAAAGATAGCAATTAATAAAATCAAAGAAGAAGGATGAAATTCTTATGTCCATATTTATTACATTTTTATTGCCTTTACACTTGTTTTAGTTCCATCAATTCTCAATACTGATTGTGCCACAAATTAGATAGTCTCACACATTATCATTATTCATTCACTTAGATAATCTAAGGATTGTGCCACAAACTCATATTGTGCCATACCTACCCAAAAGGATATGAAGAAAACTACAAGTGAGTCATCATTAAACTAAGGATGAGTGATGGAGTTGGTCTTAAAGTAAAATCATGTTATTTTTGTTCACTACCTTGTAATCTATTGTGGCAAGGAGGTTGAAAGACATGTAGGGTTCTGACGTTGTTAAGCCTTCCAAAATTTTGATCAAAACATTAAATGCAGTGGAGTACATTAAATCAGATATTAAAAGATGTTGAGGCACCGAGAATAGATGATCCTATCGTCTAGTGTGTATGAGAAGACACACTTTCAAGGTTTTCTTAAGGAGTTCTTGAAGCTATTTAAGTGTCTAGCCTCTAGCAGTATCCACACAATTAAAAATCATCAAATAGTTTGAATCTCCTCTTCAAAGCTCTTCACCAAGAGAGAAAGATAAGAAAGTAGGGAATTTTCACAAGGCTTGTATAGGCACTCAAGTTGTGGTCGTTTTCTCCCTATTTATAGACATTTAGTATGTGAATTTGTAAATATAGACATAATTATGAGGGTTTTTTTAATAAAAAACCCTCATAATTATGTCTATATTTACTAACATCTATAGGCCTTATGTGTGTGACCCTCCAGGTCCATATATCTCACTAGTTAACAACTCTATAGGCCCAATAACACCTTATTGGTCAACCTGAATTAATTATTCACATCAACATATAGATTAGTTAATCAAGGATCAATTTAACCCTATTGATAAGTTGTCATCCTGTTACGTGCCAAGTTACACCACGTACTCTAGGAGATATGAAGTATATAAAAACTCCCATTATGGAACCTTTCTGTCATCAGTTACCATATATATATAATCATTCATCTGCACAACACTCATGAATGGCTTAGGGTATGGTCAACTGTCAAACTCTAATCAGTCACACAAGTTAGTACTAATACATGGATGAAATCATCAGGGAACTCCTCCAATATTTCCACTACCTTGTCCAAGGATTTCATCGTATCTCATTTCTTGAGTCAATCTCTTCAAATATCGAGGGTGGATGATGTCATCTTTACCACACAATCATCTTCGAGGACTTCATGTCGTATCCAATGCATGACGTATCAAATCATCTTCTTCAAGGATCTCATCTTCATGTTATATCAAATCATCTTTACCACACAATCATGTCGTATCCAATACACGTTTTCGAGATCCCGTGGCTAGGGATTCGTAAGTCATTATCAAAACATAGTCATCCATCTATAAAATGTTTTTGGTGTCTCAAGTCAAAGGACCACAGACACAATCATGACATGAATCAAACTGATTGACAATTAGGTATAATACCATTCAAGGATTCATACAGATCAATTTAGTAAACTCTTTCTCTAAAGAGCACTCACTATCTATCCTTAGTGTCTCTATACCAATGGCTACAAGATCAACCATACTCATCATATGAGTTAGATAAGATAGTGCAATTATATTCATAGAATTTGATGTCCTTTCTCAAATATCTCACAAATAAAAATGTTTAGAACATATGTTTAAAGACTAGTGATCACTGTATTATGATCTCAACAAAATTCACTTAGTCGTTACATATGATTATAGACTTCATTACAAACATCAGACAAGAAATGACAATGAATAGATTTCATTTCAATGAACATAAGCTAGATACATTGAGGTGTTATTGGCTCATAGGCCACATAATATCCATTAGGAGAAATTCAAAGTGAATGTGTACTAGTGACACGGTTCATTTACTTCACATAGGCCGGTCGCCTTAAAGGGAGTAAGGAGCAGCAAGTGGAGCTCTAGGAGTTTTCTTGTGGGTGTGTAGAAGAACAAGAATGTACCAAGGGATTCTAGAGGCATGAAAGTCAACTAACCATATACATGTGTGTAGGTGAGATTTTAAGTTGTTAGAACTTTGTGCTAGTTATCTCCCAACCAACTAGTACTTTCTATTAATAAGCGTAAATCATGAAATTTTTCAGAAACGAAAGCTAAATTTCATGAATATGAGTAATAAAGATAAATGGATTGTTAAGAGATGAATAATTCAAACATAGTCGTGCATAAAATCCAAAAAGAATTGGGATGCAAAATAACTAATCAAGAACATGTAGATGAAACAAAGTGAATCATATGACCAAAAAGCTCAAATCATAAGATAAATGATTTGGAACCAAGACAAGAATTGGGATGCATAATAACTAATCAAGAACATGTAGATGAAACAAAGCGAATTATATGACCAAAAAGCTCAAATCATAAGATAACTGATTTGGAACCAAGACAAGAATTGGGATTCAGAATAACTTATCAAGAACATGTAGATGAAACAAAGCGAATTATATGACCAAAAAGCTCAATCATAAGATAAATGATTTGGAACCAAGACAAAAAAATTTCCAACAAATCCATGAATGCAAAATATAGACGAGGACTGAGAGAAAAATTGATGAATGAAATTTGGGAGAAAAATGGACTCAAAAAGAAAAACATGATTAAATTACTAATTATCCATATAAATGATAAATATATTTATCTAAGCATCACATTGAAGCATTCTCAAACATGATTTTTTTAGATCAAAGCTTCTCTTGCTTCAAAACTAAAAATGGAATCCATAAAGTGATATCTCCTGATGCAGTTCTTTGTGTCAAAGGAGAGAATAATCACTGGGGATTGATAACGTGTCATTGATGCATTCATTTTCGTCATTATAAATGGGTTTTAACACATAATTGTTAGTCATGTAATGCACGTTATCATCCTTTTATGATATTTTTGCATTCATCATTACATTCCACTCATATACTCAACTTGCATCTATTTAGTGCTAATTTAGTAAAAAAATAGATATGTCCTATCATGTACCATTGTTTTCAATTACTTATACTATGAGACTAACCCCATTTGACTCTTTCAAAGTCAAGTGGTTGAATTCTCATATTTTCTATGAGTTTTGTGGATGTAAGGACATAGGTATGCAAGTAGGAAAGCATGGATATGGATGACGATAAGAGGAAACAACTCTCTACTAAATTTGAACACAAAGACAACCATATTTTTATGAAATGTGGTAAATGAGGTTTGTATTTGGTAAAGGTATCATCATAAGATTTTTAGGTTAATCTAAAATTAATTTAGAGTGAATATTGGGCCAATCTCCTTATTTTTAAGGAGGTTGGACCAAGCTTAATTTTTATTAAATGAGACCTTAATTTTTTCTCATGATTTTAGATATTTTGGGATAAAAAGATAGAGGATTAAATTCTTATCCAATGGAGAAAATTTCGTGAAAAAAAGAGAGTTGTATTTTGTGAGGTATTCAATTTCTAAGTGTAGGGATTTTTCTGGAATTTTTCTGAATTTTTCTGGGACTTTTTCAGATTTTGAGCATATTTACGAAAATGCCACTCCAATTTTTAAAGTAAAAATTTACAAAAATGCCCTCCGATTTTCAAAGTCAGAAATTTATAAAAATACCACTTCGATTTTTAAAGTGAAAAATTACAGAAATGCCCCTCCGATTTACAGAAATTTTGGAAGTCAGTAATTTACATAAATGCCACTCTACACTATCTCAATCAAAGACTATAATTTCTCTAAATTAAAATCATGATATCTCAAGCTCTTGATGGAGTTTTGAGCTGAAATTTTATTTCTAGATTCATCTTTTAACCCTCTATCCATCCATACCCTTGGATCAAAATTAAGCTTGAAAAAAAATGATTTTAATAATTGGACTCTTTTACCCACTTTACACTCAAACCCTAGGAACCCACTATAAAAGCCTTCATTTTCTCTATCCTTGCATTTTTTGGCTCTCTCTTAGCATCAGGCTACCAGAAGGAAAGGGAAAGGAGGTCAAGGCCCAAGGAGGAGCATTATTTGATGCTCAACCTTGTAGTGGAGATGGGAGCAAGCAGAGATCGTGATCGGAGCAGATCGAGCATCACCCAGCCTAGGACGGGCACACCGACGGGGTTTGTGCGACAATTCGGATTGAGTTCTTTCTTCTGTTCATCATCTCCATAAATAGTACATTTATATTTTCCTTCTATTTTTATTTCTTATTTTCTTTTAATGTAGTGGCTTTGACATCATCTAGACTTGCAACTCTCTCTCCCCATCGCTGCACATCGATTCGTCGATTCATCGCTACTGCCGACCACTCTTCTCACCTTGTCATCATCTCATCTCCATTACATTTCTTTCTACATTTTTTTCCATTGGAATTCATATTTTTCTCCTAATTAAAAAAAATCTAAAAACTATCACTCATATTCATCTCTACATGCCGCATTTACATTTGCACTTCTTTCCAAGCTCTCACTTCTTCCACGCTCTCTCACCTTTCATTTGAATATCTAATCTCATTACCTCAGCTCCCTGTGGATTCGACCCTTGCTTACACTATATTAAGTAAGGAAATATAAATTTTATTGCATGAAATCGATACACAACAACGACGGAAAACATGCGTAATCGAAATCATCAGGGATCATGCTCTTGGTTTCACTAGAAGAGAAGTAATTATTTTTTCCAACATCATGTGATTTAAAAAATGGAATAAGGGAGTTCTTGAGAAGTCTCCTTGGCCATTCGTGGTCGCCATATTTCCCAATGATGGGGCGCAATGCATGGATTGGATGCCATGTTGCCCCTTACACAAAAAGGATAGAGAGAAATCATTGATCATCTAGGACAAAAAATTATTGCTTCTTCATGAAATTGAATTAAAAATTGAAGATCCAAGATTTCATTTTTTGTCATTTAGATCCTCCATCGCCAACATTGGATCAAGATCTGATGGAGAGGATCACGTGGCTATGTAATAATTCCAATAATTCAAGTTATGTTGCATACGTTGCATCTTAAGTGATGATAGAAGGCCACTATGCTTGAACCCAAATTTTTCGCTTTATGTTCCTCCAAAAAACCAACGAGCATCATGCAACCCTAATCATGATTGATTCATGTAGAAAGAATTATGATAGATCAGTTGCTCCGATAGCACCTTTTCCCTACAAAAGAAAAAAGCTTTAGTTCCACATGGATAAAATTATCAATATTGAATAGTGTAAAATTAAAAATTATTTTCTTAAATTGGAAATTTCAATCATGTGGTCTGTATTTTTATCTAAATACCTTGAGGAAATTACAAAACAAAAAATTAATAAAGAAATAAAAATTAGAAATCTCAAAAAAATTTGAAACTTTTCTTAAACTTCTAACAAGCATATCATAGAATCTAGACTTTTGTTTACACTAAAATTTTCACTGATTTGATCCATTTTCATCCTTCTTTCCTCTCATTCATCATATATATTAAAATTATGTAGGAATAGAAAGATAAAGGCCTCATATGGGATACTAAACTTAGAAGGCTTATGAGAAGCATTGTCTTACTTTCTTATACAACCATAGTTTTATTTTCACAGCCCTACCATCATGAAAACTGAAGAACATACAATTAGTGCATGATATGTTGATCTTTGAAATGGTTAAACATGCAACAAATTATCATTTAGGCTCTACTTAAGTAAAAACTAGGAAATGGATTCTTGACAAAGAGAATCTACAAGGTCATTGAAAACACACGAAGAAGCGTCAAAACAATTACCAAACTCATCAATTGTAAAGATTAATCACAAATTAAATAGTATAGAGGTGAATAAGGGTCGAATCCATAGATAATTAAGGTTTTTTTATGTATTCTTTGAAATTCAATCAAATTGGACGATGAAATGAGGTGAGAAATTAGGATTTCAATATTTTTATAAAGATAACTCGAAGGCAAATCCTCGAAATCAAAAATCACCAAATTTGGATCAAGATTCAGAGAGAAATTGATGAGCAAAATTAGATAGAAAATTTCTGAAAGAAAAGATAGCAAAAAACCAAAATTTAAATTTAAATTGACTTAATCTATGATTTGAAATTGAAATATAATGTTATAGGAAGAAAGATTATGAAAAATACACAATTTCTAACCCAAGATAGTGCTCGAATTGATCCAATTGCTCACCGGATCATAGGCTTTTCATTCTGAGAATTCAAAGATGATCGTTGGCGTTCAATAATCAATTTCTCCCTATTCTCTCAATGAAATCTTACTTTCAAACACTCCTTGGATGCCGAAATAAGTGTAGAAGGGAAGGGAAGCAAGAAATTCAAGGATTGTGGAGTCTAGATAGTTTGATTACTCAAAAAACCCAACAATGCTTTACATCGTCGAAGAACATGTCAATTTATAGGCAAAATTGGACGTGGCCGTTGGATTTGACTCTTCATCTTCAATAAACGACTCAAATGAAATGCTTAGATATGAATCGTTGCCATTAAGTTACGTCCGTTCAATCGGAGATGAAGCGCCCAGATTTCGTCACGTCACATGTGAAGAACAATCGTCGCGCGATCGCATTCATCCGATCAGAAATTGACATCCAAGATCGCAACGCGTCCATCAAAGTCTATTGTGCCCATTTAATCTCAGTTGTTACAACTCTTCAAATCAACAGCTGAGATTAAAACGTTTAAAAAAAAATTGTTGCCCAATCCGATTCTTCCATGTACCCTTTCACTTAATTGAAGATTGACGATCGCAATTTAATATGTGAATCAAACGCTCCACTTGCAGCCGCGTCACCTGCGCACAAAACCAAAGAAAACATAATCCCACATGACAAAAATAAGAGGAAATGCCAGAGTATATAAGTCTTGTGTACATAATGAGATAACAAAAATCCTGAAAAGGGTGCTATCTCATTATTCATACACGCATGCCCACACACGCGTACTCACACACACGCGCACATGTACACATGTGTGACACGACTCCAAATTAAATCTAATTATTTTTAGATCAAAAATTAAATTATCTATCATTCTAAAAAATCAAATTCAATTAATAACAAGAGAATAATTTTTAATTTCAAGAATACATTCATTTCTTTTAGAATTTAAAACTTAAAAAAATGAGTATTTAAAAAGTATTTTCTCTTATTATTTAACATTAATACCTAAATATAATCTCAAATAAAAATGAGGATAATCTAATGTAAAATATTTGTCTTAGTTTATCATAATTATCCCTAAATTGGTGCATTTTGATATTATAAGTTAATTTTCATAGAATGATAGATAAACACTAAAGAAAATATGATAACATACATTAGAATGGAATGTTTTATGCCTTAATTTGTATTAATAATATATTTTCATATGTAATTTGATGGATATTATGTGGCCTATAAGCCAATCACACTTTCATCAATCTTGTTTATGTTCGTTGAAATTAAATTTATTCATTGTCATTCTTGTGTGATGTTTGCAATGAAGTCCATGAGCAGGTGCAATGATTAAGTGAATTATGATGAGATCATAATATAGCGATCACTAGTCTTTAAACATATGTTCTAAACATTCCTATTCGTGGGATATTCGAGAAGGACATCGAATTATCCGGAAAGAATAACACTATCTAATCCAACTCATATGATGAGTATGGCTGATCCTATAGCCATCGGTGTGGAGACATTAACGATAGATAGTGGGTGCTCTTTGGAGAAAGAGTTCACTGAATTGATCCGTATGAATCCCTGAATGGTAATATACCTAAATTGTCAATCAGGTTGATTCATGTCACGGTTGTATACGTGGTCCTTTGACTTGAGACACCAAAGACATCTTGTGGATGGATGATCGTGTTTTGACTATGACTTACGACCCCCTAGCCACGGGATGTCCAAAACGTCATAGATTGGATACGACATGAAGTCCTCGAAGGTGATTGAGTGGTCAAGATAGGATCATCCACCCTCGGTATATGAGGAGATCGACTCAAGGAATGAGATGCGGTTAAATCCTTGGCCAAGGTAGCGAAAATATTAGAGAAGTTGTTCTCAATGATTTCCTACTCGCATCAGTACTAAATTGAGTGATGGATTACGGTTTGACAATTAACCACACCCTAAGTTATTCATGAGTCTCGTGTGGATGAAGGATTATACGTACACGGTAACCAATGATGGCAGGGTTCCATAAAAGAGTTCTAATATTCTCCATATCTCTTAGAGCACGTGGTATAGCTTGGCACCCACCGGGCTGGCGACTCAACCTGTCGATTGGGTTAAATCGATACTTAGTCAATTAATCTATATGTTGATATAGTTAATTGATAAGGAGGATCAATAAGTGTTATTGGGTTGATAGAGTCATTAACTGGCGAGATATATGGACCTAGAGGGTCACACACATAAGGTCAATGGACGTCGGCGGATATAGACATAATAATAAGGGTTTTTTGTGAAAATTTCACATTCCTAAAGTCTATAAATAGGGGGAGAACAACCATAATAGAGGTGCCCATGCAAGCCTAGTGGAACTTCTCCTCCCTCTTCTCTTCCTCTCGTGGTGACGAGTGTTCAAGAGGAGATCCGATCATCTGGAGACTGTGTGGATATCGCTAGAGGCCGGACGCTTGAACGGTTGAAGAACTTTTTCAAATGATCCAAGTAAGTATGAATTTTATTCTATACTAGATGATAGGATCACCCTAGAATGAATGATGAGATCATCCATTCTTGGTGCTTCCACGATGTTGAATGTTTTGATTCAACACCTTCCGCTGAAATCATTTTTTTTAGACAAAGATTTGGAGAGCTTTTCAAGACTCAGATCCCAGCATAATTTGCATGTTATCAATTCTAAAACAAGTTGAATGAGAAAATGACAAGAAAAAAACATATTAACGTGTAGTGTATTTATGTGAATTGTGGCTTAGAATTGGTTATTAATCTTGAAAATGCAAATGAGAGTGACACTTTATGAGCTACTAGAGGAGTAACATGGTGAGAGAAATTTTTGGAAGATTCTCTCCTTGGGATTAGTGGGGGTAGCTTGGACACCCAATTGAGATAAAAGATCTTGGGATTATCTAGAGTATGACTCAGGGATATTATAGTGATTAGTTTGAATTGAGTTTCTGATAAATTAAATATTTTTTCATAATTACCACTCGAGGTGATTTTCTTTCAAGTTATCCACAAGTTATTCATTACACCACTCATTCATGATTCAGATATTATGATCATCATTTATGCATATTCAATATCATTTTAGGCATATTTAAGATTTGCATTTATCTCATCAGGACATTCAAGGGTAAGCATGCCAAAAAGGTCAAATTCATCAACAAAAAGTCAAAGTCATGAATGAAAATTCAAAGTCAACTTCAAGAACAATTGGTACGCTTTATTTTCTGCTTTATTTCCAGCTCCAAGACTAAGGGCATCATCAAGATTTATCGAAAAGTCACCAAGGAGAATTTATTTTGAAAATATTTTTACTTGAGTTTCAATTGCTTTTATCTTTATTTATTTTATTTTATAGCTTAATTTGATCTTCTAATTATATATTATGTGTGATTTCTAGGAACCGGGGATAGTTAAAAACTATCATGTACACTAGATTGACTTTGAACAAGTTGTACTTTCCACTAAGGGTAAGGGGAAGATTCTTTAGTGTATAAATGCTAGATTGAGGATTAGTTAAGGGAGTTTAGTAGAAAGTCAAATCGAGGTGTATTTGCTATTTACCTTATTGGGGACTAGAGACCTACTTGGAGAATGAGTGGATTGGTGATGAGGCTCGAGGACTTCAGAGGGCCAAGCCGACTTGAAGGGGAGTTGGGAGCATGTGGGGAGGTTTGGGAGTTGTCCCATGGGAGACATAATAAGAAGTGGCGTACCAAAGGGCAGTGGTGAAGTGAGGTCACTAATTGAGGGCTTGAGTAAGTTAGATCATAAGTTCATGGTTTGACTTTGATTTAACTTGGACATCTACTAATTGCTAATAGGGGACTATCAAGGTTAAGAGAGACTTCAGGGGGGAGTATCTGCTCTTGACATTGGCGCATGCATTTGAATACCCTATCCAGTATAAAAATTGGGTGTAAAAGTGATGCTAGGAATTGAGTTAATAATCAATAAATTCATAAAAAGGATTAGATAATATAAATACTCAAAAGAACTAATTCACCCTTTTCCCTGAGTTAATTCACCATCCAAATTAGGGAATTTCGATATCCTCAATCAATAGGAGTGTCCATGCATGGGATGCCAATATGCATTAGTGCCAATCTATATATGAAAACTTAGACATTGGAGCACTCACATACATCTTCTTTCTCATATGGTGAGTGCAGCAAGGATCACATCTCAATGGAAGTTGCAAGAAATGTTTTCCCTCACATCTTCTTCGATGCCTCACTCTATCATATCTAGTGTATTGTCTTCATCATCAGCATCTTGATGCATTAACATGCACATCCTTCAAGTCATCCTCTCCTTAGTGGGCTACCCATGGCATTAATTTATGATGTCAACTCTCTTGCCTTGGTCTACTCTTTTTTTTTCCAAGAGACACATGCATATATCAATGTCCAACTTGATGGGGGAGAGTGAGAGCCCATTAGGGGCCAACTCTTACGTATCTCTATCCTCTCTTTGTTGTCAATCCATACCTACGGGTCTCGTTATGTAACCCTAAATAGACTCTATTCACTGTTCTCTTCAAATGGTCTCACCTTTCCGCATTGACCAAGGAGATGGAAGCAAGAGGATGGCCAAGAATCCAAGGCTTTTTTATGCCATGAGAATGAAAACAGTAATTACATCTAGTCCTAATGGGCTTATGGGACTATTTCCCAATAACAATTAATATTTACAAAAAGGAGAAGATTTATTTTAACACAAGTACAAAGACATGATTAGGAAAATTTGAATATTTGGTTTCATCAAATGCATAGGACCACATCAACATCCAACAAACTCACCGATGTCCATTTTGTTGGCCAACTTCTATAAATGGCGTTTTGCGCCATCCTGTGTATTGCTATTTAAGGCATGAGTGTTTGTGAACCAAATGATCCATTTTGCCTTTTTTTTTGCCATTGGGATATTCAAGTCTCTCAGAAATTTTTTTGCCATCTCTCCATGTTTCTCACTATTTTATTCATGTTTTCTTGTGAACCAAATGGCACGTTTGAGTGAGAGAGGCAATGAGAATCCATTGTAGTTGAAAAATGTTTCTCAAAATGTGCTATCATTGATTGATCTCTTTCTTTTCATGTATGGATTTAATACAACCGATGGACTTTTCATGTTTCTCTTACGAAAGTAATCAAAATAATGATGCTAGATAAGAATCTTCGGTATCATCGAGCAGGCAGGACCACAATGGCCTCCAATGGACCCCAGAAACCCATCTCTTGTTGTATATGAACTGATCTTGAGCGTTACGCTTCGTCTGGGATATTACTCTTTCATGTCGTATTATCAAGTCTGTAACTGATGTCATTGTGGACACTCTTTTCTGAAAATTCGCAAAAACTTGGAAGTCTATCGATTTTTCCTTCGAACCGATTAAGGAAACTGAACCAAATGAGGAAGCAATCGTGACGGAATTCAATGGAATTACTGACATTCCAAGCTATTATCATTCTTTTTTCCTTATCACGCTCTCTCTCTCTCTCTCCCTCCCCCTGAAAACAACCCTAGTTGAGTATAAACTTTAAACCGCCCTGGTGTTCAGGTTCACCACTAACAAACAACAGAGGCTGCATGCGCGTGATGTAGTCCTGCTAGTGAAGCGGCCGCGCTCATCCTCCTGCGCACACGTAGCTTGCCACTGGTGGAGTGATTTCCCTTGTAACCCCCCCTCAGCTTCCTATCGTCCTCTTTTAAAAAACCCCCCCTCCCTTCTTCTCTCCTCACCTCCTTTCCTCCTCCAAGTTCTCCCTTGAAGAGCTCCATGGCGACCTTTGTAGACCCTTTGGTCGTCGGAAGGGTGATCGGAGAGGTAGTAGACATGTTTGTGCCGTCTGTGATCATGACCGTCCGATATGGCGCCAAGCATGTGAACAACGGCTGCGATGTGAAGCCTTCCATGGCCTTAGAACCCCCCACCATGACCATTTCAGGAAACCCTAGCCATTTTTTCACTCTCGTAGGCTCCAACCTCGTTGTTCTCTCATTTTAGGGTTTCTCTTGGGCTTCATCTGTTTTCTGTTTCAGGTGATGACCGACCCAGATGCGCCAAGCCCTAGCGATCCCACCATGAGAGAGTGGGTTCACTGGTAGAACATTCTCTTTTCCTCTCATCGGTTGTCCTGTTTCTCTCTCTGTTTCTCAAAATCCGTCTTTCACAGGATCGTCACAGACATCCCCGGTGGAACCGACCCCTCTTTCGGTAAGAACCCGCATCTTCTTTCCATGCATGGCGCTCGCATGCACTGATGCAGTAGCGGGACCCACGAAAGAAATGACGAAAATACCTCTCCCATGACTCAGAATTTTTCTCGGTTTGCAGGGAGGGAGCTACTGCCCTACATGCCGCCGCGGCCTCCGGTCGGGATTCACCGTTTCGTCTTCGTGCTCTTCAAGCAGACGGGCGTCTTTCCGTTGGCACCGCCGCCGGAAGAGCGCTACAACTTCAGCACCAGAGGCTTCTCAGCCCATTACGGCCTCGGCCTTCCAGTAGCGATTGTCTACTTCAACGCTCAGAAGGAGCCCGCCCATCGCAAGCGCTGAGAGGAAGAAGACGAATTGCCGGCTAATGTTTTCCGTTTAGGGTCTGAATGGTCGTTGGGGAGGGATGATTTGCTCAATAAATGGGGATTTGTGTGTCTTGCCTTCTTTCAATAAATGATCGGTTCTCTCCGTTTCAAAACTGTGAGGGTTACCGTCTTTGTTCTCTTTCAAAACTATGCACAGATGAAAAGTCTGTCACGGTCATAAAATAAGCCCGGTTAATGGTCGATATACATTCCATGTAGATCAGTACTGCCTATATTTTCCATTTCGGTTGATGAATGTTCTCTTTGAGTTCATGATTTCGTCAATAAATGGGAATGTGTGAGCTTGGTTGGTTTCAATATATGTTCCATTTTTCATAGGCCAAAAATAATCATAAATTTAAATGAAATGAGTATTATGGTCAAATTGACCTATTTCGTGAATCAATAATTCTCAAAATACTTTCTACTTATATTTGGTTTGATTTGGTTCATAAAAGCACTAAATTTCCCTAAAACTTGTCTAATTTGGACATCTGAAGGCAATGATAATCCAGGAAAAAGATATTGACGTTTAAAATAGACAGAATTGATGGTCTTGTTCTTGGGTTGAGCAAGAGTGTTTCATCGAAAGCGATCATACATGATACAGCTTGGTGAGTGAACTTCTGTCGTAATGAACTGAACCAAACTTCTTTTTTTTCGTGTAAAAAAGTTATCATATTTTAGTCATGAGAAATTCAACATCGATTCGATTTGGATCAGTACAAATTCTACATTTCATTTCGTTTGATGCATCTCCTCTGTCCTCATGGTTCAACTTCAATCGGACCGGATGAACTGAAATAATTTCAAAGAGAACCCTCTTGCAAACAGGGTAGACACTTCTCTTTAGTTATTTGTAATTTATGTGACAACTAAAACGATCCACTAACCACTTCATAGCATGTCAATAATTGATATCATAGATTTCAACACCATGTATGATAGGGATGGTGTTATTCAATTCCAAAAAAATGTGATGAACATGTGGGTATATAAAATGATAGCAGATAATTAATCACACACAAAGGTAAAACAAAATACACATTTTTATTTACTGATATTTTGGCAAAATATTTTTATATGGAGATATGTGCATATAGGCTTGTAAGACAGTCAACCCCCACATAAATCTTTAGCAAATGCTAAGATGGAGATATGTATCTACAGATAGACATAGTAGACTATGGATAAAAACTGAGATAGATAATCAATAATGAATATCATACACTAGATTTAGAAGCATATGTATACAAATAAATACAAACATACATATGTGCATGATAATATTCCATTTAATATAATGATGGAAAGTAAAATTCAAGTGTCTAGCTCCATAAGTAGAAATCTTCATTTTCAAAACACATAAGATAAAATTGAGCATATACAAGAGTCATGTCAAGTCAAACATTTGAATATCTATATAAGGCTTATTTAAAGACCAGGAAAAACAATTGAAGACAAAGGGGAGTAGAACCATAGAGAGAGAACATGATAATTAACTAAATGTCACAACACTTTCTGCACATAATCGTAGTGGACTATTATGTCCTATAATACATGAAATAAACACGAAACTTCAAAATCCCTACTACTATAAAAAAATACTCAAATTTTTGGTAATTTAGGATTGTGAGTTCTAGTATTAATTAATTTCCTAATTTGGTTCTGAAGACTATACTTTGGAGAAATTTTTTTAAATGATGGAATACCTCAATGGTCTCATCTTTTACTTGGAAAGAGACATGGGCATATCCTTCCTCATGGAAAAATTCGATAACCAAAATATGGACCATGCTTGAGGGTAAGCCCTTCCCAATTGCCTATAAAAAATGTAGGAATAAGTGGCAGACTTCACATTTCAAAGTGTTCTAGGATGAAGGAAAACTCCCATTCTCAAATTTCATATGATCAAGAAAAAATCATGTAGAACTCAAGGAAGTGAGAGAGTTAAAGGGACAAAGGAAGGCCATTGACCATTATATATTGAGAGAAGGACCATCCAAAAGAGAGGGACAAGAATACCAAGAATGCAATCCACCCAAATTGAAGTGCAGATGTGGAATAATTTTAGCTTGTTCTAGAAATTTTAATAGGACCTACAACTCAATCCATTGGTAAATACATCAACCAGTTCATACAACAATAAGATATGTGGTATACATATAAGGTTCTTGAGGAAGTGAGAGAGTTAAAGGGACAAAGGAAGGCCATTGACCATTATATATTGAGAGAAGGACCATTGATAACGTGTCATTGATGCATTCATTTTCATCATTATAAATGGGTTTTAACACATAATTCTTAGTCATATAATGCACGTTATCATCCTTTTATGATATTTTTGCATTCATCATTGCATTCCACTCATATACTCAAACTTGCATCTATTTAGTGCTAATTTAGTAAAAACATAGACATGTCCTATCATGCTGCATCCTTTTAAATTACTTATACTATGACACTAACCCCATTTGACTCTTTCAAAGTCAAGTGGTTGAATTCTCATATTTTATATGAGTTATGTGGATGTAGGGACATAGGTATGCAAGTAGGAAAGCATGGATATGGATGACGATAAGAGGAAAGAGGAAACAACTCTCTACTAAATTTGAACACCAAGACAACCATATTTTTATGAAATGTGGTAAATGAGATTTGGATTTGGTAAAGGTATCATCATAAGATTTATAAGTTAATCCAAAATTGATTTAGAGTGAATATTGGGCCAATCTCCTTATTTTTAAGGAGGTTGGACCAAGTTTAATTTTTATTAAATGAGACCTTAATTTTTTCTCATGATTTTAGATATTTTGGGATAAAAAGATAGAGGATTAAATTCTTGATCCAATGGAGAAAATTTCGTGAAAAAAGGAGTTGTATTTTGTGAGATATTCAATTTCTAAGTTTAGGGATTTTTCTGGAATTTTTCTAAATTTTTCTGACTTTTTAGGGACTTTTTCAGATTTTGAGCATATTTACGAAAATGACACTCCAATTTTTAAAGTAAAAATTTACCAAAATGCCCTCCGATTTTCAAAGTCAGAAATTTACAAAAATACTACTCCGATTTTTAAAGTGAAAAATTACAGAAATACCCCTCCGATTTACAGGAATTTTCAAAGTCAGTAATTTACAGAAAATGCCTACTCTACACTATCTCAATCAAAGACTATGATTTCTCTAAATTAAAATCATGATATCTCATGATCTAGATGAAGTTTTGAGCTGAAATTTTATATCTAGATTCATCTTTTAACCCTCTATCTATCTATACACTTGGATCAAACAATCAAGCTTGAAAAAAAAATGATTTTAATAATTGGACTCTTTTACCCCTCTTTACACTCAAACCCTAAGAACTCACTATAAAAGCCTTCATTTTCTCTCTCCTTGCGTTTTTTGGCTCTCTCTTGGCATCAGGCTACCAGAAGAAAAGGGAGAGGAGGTCAAGGCCCAAGGAGGAGCATTGTTTGATGCTCAACCTTGTAGTGGAGAAGGGAGCAAGCAAAAATCGTGATCGGAGCGGATCGAGCATCACCCGGCCTAGGACGGGCACACCGACAGGGTTTGTGCGACGATCTGGATTGAGTTCTTTCTTGTGTTCATCATCTCCATAAACAGTAAAGTTGTATTTTCCTTTTTATATTTCTTTCTTATTTTCTTTTAATGTAGTGGCTTTGACATCATCGAGACTTGCAACTCTCTCTCCCTATCGTTGCACATCTATTCATCGATCCATCACTACCGCCGAACACTCTTCTCACCTTGTCATCATCTCATCCCCATTTCATTTCTTTCTAAATTTTTTTTCCATTGGAATTCATATTTTTCTCCTACTTAAAAAAAATCTAAAAACTATCACTCATATTCATCTCTACATGTTGCATTTACGTTTGCACTTCTTTGCAAGCTCTCACTTCTTCCCTGCTCTCTCACCTTTCATTTGAATATCTAATCTCATTACCTCAGCTCCCTGTGGATTCGACCCTTGCTTACACTATACTAAGGAAATATAAATTTTATTGCATGAAATCGATACACAACAACGACGGAAAACACGCGTAATCGAGTTCATCAACCATCCAAAAGAGAGGGATGGAACAGTTTATTTTGTTTTGGTGGACCTAGGGACCACACCTCTAGGCGCCCGGGCGGAAAGGTTTCTTTCTTCTGAATCCAGGTACGCGTTTAATTACGTGTTTACAATCTCATTAATCTGATGAATCATGATGCATAATTTCTAGTTTCCAACAATTGGTATCAGAGCACATTGGATACCAAGAATACCAAGAATACCAAGAATGCAATCCACCCAAATTGGAGTGCAGATGTGGAATAATTTTAGCTTGTTCTAGAAATTGTAATAGGACCTACAACTCAATCCATTGGTAAATATATCAACCAGTTGATGCAACAATAAGATATGTGGTATACATATAAGGTTCTTCACAAATCAAAACCATGAGGTTGTTGAAAACACATGTTCAAGAGTCAAAATTAATACCAAACTCACCAATTTTAGGAAATAAACACAAATTGAAAGGTATAGTGGTGAATAAGGGTCGAATCCATAGGGAAATGGGGAAATTTCAAGGGATCTTTGTGAATTTAATTCAGACAATTAAATGTGGATAGAAATTAGGCAATTTGATATTTTTAGAAAGAGGACTCAAAGATGAATCCGCGGAATCAAAAATCATTGAATTTGGATCTGATTTCGCCGAGAAATCATCAAATGAACAAGAGCAAAATTTCTGAAAAATAAAATCATGAAAAACCAAAATTGAAATTAAAATTGACTCAAATTACGATTTGAAAATGAAATCTAAAGCTATACGAAGCTAGATTAGGATGAAACACGATCCCTAACCCCAAGATTATGCTCAAATTGATCCAATTAGTCACCGGATCAAGGCTTTTCATCTAAAATTCAGAAAATGTGATCATTGATGGCGTCGATTTCTTCCTATTCTCTCAACAAAATCTCACTCTCAAGCATTCCATGGACACAGAAATGAGTCTAGAAGCAATTGGAAGCAAGAGATTCAATGGATTTGGTGTCTAAACAGTTCGATTTACTCAAATTGCCCTAGAATGCTTTACAATGTTGAAGAACATCTCAATTTATCGGGCAAATTGAGCGTAACCGTCCGATCGGCATTTAATCTTTGATCAACGGCTCTGATGAAATGCTCGGATGTCAATCATTACGATTAAGTCGTGGCCATTGGATCGCAGATCAATCGCCGAGATGATGCTGCGTAACGTGCGTTATAAATTAACGCATCAAACGCTCGCCGTTGGATCTTGATCAAATGCTCGAGATGTGTTTCTATCGGTTTTAATCTCAGTCGTTATAACTCCTTTGATCAACGGCTGAGATTAAATGGTTTTAAAAACGATTCACCGACGAATCTGAAATGCGCCACGTACCCCTCTGCCTTAAGTGACGATCAACGGTTACGATTCTTCGCGTGATCGGATGCTCCAAGTGCTGCCACATCACCCCCCGCCTTTGATCGTCAATCGCGATTGATTGGACGCTCCAGATTGCGCCATGTCACCTGCGCGCTTATAAAATCTGAAAATTCAATTTTTAATTAGAAATTTTGATTTTTAATTATAAATTTTGATTTTTAATTCTGGAAAATCCTAAAAAATTCATTAAAACTTCAGAAAAAATCCAAAAAAATCTGAAAAAATATACCTAAAAATTATAAAATTCATAACTTTCAAAATATAACTCCAAATTAATCCAAATTTATTTCATTTTATCATCAATTAAATTATCTATCATTATAAAAAATCAAATTTAATAAATAAGAAGAGATTTAATTTATATTTCAAAAATACACTTATTTGTCTTAGATTTTAAAACTTAGAAAAATATTTGAGTGTATATAAACTGATTTCTCTTATTATTTAACCTTAAAAATAAATTATAATCTCAAGTAAATATGGGTTATGAAATTATTTATCTTTAATTCATCATAATTAATCCTAAATTAATAAATTTGGAGATTATAATGATTTTTTCATAGAATGATATATAAATACTAAAAATATGATACCATGCATAGGGAATAGAATCTTTTGTGCCTTTAATATGCATTAATAATCATGTCTTATCATGTCTAATTAGCATGTTATCAACCATGTAGAACACACAATGGAAATCCACCTCAATATTTTAATGGCTCATGGAAATTGGATTTGCTAGCAATGAAGATAATAGTACAATAAAATTGGATAGCTCAACATATATGTTCAAGTTGTGAGGAATATATTGGATCCACATCACTTCATATGACTTAATAGCTATAGTCTAAAAGGCAGCTTCAATACTAGAGCAAGATACCACATTTTTTTGTTCTTGTTGTGCTAGGCAGATAAGCTGCCCCCAAGATACATGTCATGTCTAAAAGTAAACTTTTTACCACCTTTATCAATTAGATAACATAAATTTGAATAAGCTTCAACTCTAAGATTCGTATGTCATCATCCTATGTTATATTCAAGATATGACAATGATGCATAGGCTTCAAGCCATGGGAACATTCCACTCAACTAACTCAAAAGTCTTGAGGCATGACTTGGGCATTGATCTAGTACTAAGCCACAAGGAAAAGGCTTCTGACAAGTTGATAATGCAAGGTCATTGAAAACACGCAAACACAAGTCAAAAATTATACCAAACTCATCAATTTTATGAAATTAACACGAATTAAGAAGTATAGTGGTGAATATGGGTCGAATCCATGGAGAAATAAGAGAATTCTGAGATATCTTTTGAAATTAGATCAAATCAGATGATAAAATGTGGTGAGAAATTAGAGAATTTGATATTTTTGTAAAGAAGACTTGAAGATGAATCCACATAATTAAAAATCATGAAATTTGGATCAAGATTCGCAGAGAAATCATCAAGTGAATGAGATAGAAATTTTTGAAATTTAAAATCATGAAAAACCAAAATGGAAATTGAACTTAACTAAAATTACGATTCGAAATTAAAATCTAAAGCTATATGAAGAAATATTAGGATGAAACTCAATCTCTAACCCAAGATTGCGCTCAAATTGATCCAATTACTCGCTGATCAAAGGCTTTTTATTCCCGACTACAAAAAAATGATTGTTGATGTTCATGACTCGATTTCTTCCTATTCTCTCAATAATATCTCACTTTTAAGCACTCCGTGGACGCATAAATTGATCTAGAAGCAATTGGAAGCAAGAGATTCAAGGGATTTGGTGTCTAAACAATTTCATTACTCAAATTACCCTAAGAATGATTTACAATGTCGACGAACATCTTAATTTATAGGACAAATTGAGCGTAACCATCAGATGAAGCATTTGATCTTCGATAAATGGCTCTAATGAAACGCAAGAGAGTGAATCGTTATGGTTAAGTCATGGCCATTGAATCACAGATGGACTATCGAGATTTTTCCACGTCACGCGCTTTAGAAGTAACGCCTAAAACGCTATCCGATGGATCTTGATCTGACGCTTCGGATGCATTTTTTTCAGTCTTAATCTCAACCATTATAACTCTTCTGATAAACGGCTGAGATTAAGTCATTTTTAAAATGATTCACAGATGAGTAGAGATGCACCACATACCCCCTGGTTTAAGTGACAATCGACGATTCATCTTTAACGCGCGAATTGGATGCTCCTCGTGCTGCCACATCACCTACACACTTAAAATAAGACAACATAGTCCCACGTGACTTCAAAATAAAATTTCGTCGCATATATAAGTTGTATGCAAATGAGGAGTTAGCAAAAATCCTTAACAAGGTGCTTTCACCTTATTCACATACACACACGTGTACACACGCGCACCACATACTCGTGCATACGTATATTGTGTGACACGTGGCGGTCTCCTATGTCGCCACGTGGCATGCTTCTTTTTTTCTGCTCACGCCACATCAACTGCCACATCAGCTGCCACATCAACACGTGAAAATAGAAATATTATTTTAATGAATTTAAATCAAATAAATCAATTTAAATTCAGAAAAATTCAGAAAAAATCTAGAAAAATCCTTAAAAATTAAAAAATTCATATCTTTTAAAATATAACTCTAAATTAATCCAAATTTATTTCATTGGACCAGAAATTAAATTATATATCATTCTAAAAATTCAAATTTAATAAATAACAAGAGAATAAATTTCTATTTCAAAAATACACTCATTCCTTTAAGATTTTAAAACTTATAAAATATATATGAGTGTATAAAAAAGATTTCTCTTATTATTTAGCATTAAAGAACTAATTATAATCACACATAAAGATGGGGATAATTTTAATCTTTAAAACATTCTTCTTAATTTATCATAATTAACCCTAAATTAATGCAATTTGAGATTACAATGAATTTTTCATAAAATGATAGATAAATACCCAAAAATCTGATAACGTGCATTAAAATGGAATGTTTTTATGCCTTAATTTGCATTAATAATCATATATTATCATGTTTACTTTGCATGTTATCAACTTCATAAGTGGAATAAAGATGATCAATGATAACATGCTAATTAAACATGAAAATACATGATTATTAATACAAATTAAGGCATAAATGATTCCATTCTAATGCATGTTATCATATTTTTTAGTGTTTATCTATCACTCTAGGATAAAGTCATTATAATATCAAAATATATTAATTTAGGGTTAATTATGATGAATTAAGGATATTTTCATAACCCATCTTTACTTGAGATTATAATTAGTTTTTAAGGTTAAATAATAAGAGAAATCATTTTTATACACTCATATGTATTTTATAAGTTCTAAAATCTAAAAGAAATGAGTGTATTTTTTAAATATAAATTTAATCTCTTGTTATTTATTAAATTTAACTTTTTAGAATGATAGATAATTAAATTTCTGATCCAATGAAATAAATTTGGATTAATTTGGAGTTATATTTTGAAAGATATGAATTTTTGAATTTTAAGGGATTTTTTCAGATTTTTTTTGAATTTTTTTGAAAATTTCGGGATTTTTATGAATTTTTATGAATTAAAAATCGACTTATTTAATTTAAAATCGATTTTATAAGTGTGCAGGTGACATGGTGCAATCTAGAGTGTCTGATCGCGTCTTTAATCGTGATCGTTGATCGTTACTTAAAGGCAGGGGTACGTGGTACAATCTCATTCATCGGCGAATCGTTTTTAAATTATTTAATCTCAGCCATTGATCTGAGGAGTTATAATGGCTGAGATTAAAACTGACAAAACATACTCTGGAGCGTCTGATCGAGATCAATTAGACATGATAACATGTTAATTAGATATGATAATACATGATTACATGCTAATCAGACATGCTAATACATGATTATTTATGCATATTAAGGCATAAAAGATTCCATTCCTATATATGTTATCATATTTATGAGTTTTTATCTATCATTCTATAAAAATCATCATATCTCAAAATGCATTAATTTAGGGTTAATTATGGTGTATTAATGATAAATAATTTTATAAACAATCTTTACTTGAGATTATAAGTAGTTTTTAAAATTAAGTAATGAGAGAAATGATTTTATATACATTCATTTAATTTTCTAAAGTTAAAATCTTAAAGAAATGAATGTATTTTTGAAATATAATTTAAATCTCTTGTTATTTATTAAATTTGATTTTTAAGAATAATAGGTAATTTAATTTATGATCAAATGAAAAAAATTTGAATTAATTTGGATTTACATTTTGAAAGTTATGAATCTTCTAATTTTTTTCTGGATTTTTTCTGAATTTTTTTAATAAATTTTTAAGGATTTTCTTGAATTAAAAATTGAATTTTCTAATTAAAAATCAAAATTTCAGATATTTTAAAGTGTGAAAGTGGCGTGGCGTGATTTGGAGTGTCCGATCACGTCGCGATCAATGGTCAAAGCGGGAGGTGACGTGACAGCATGCGAAGCATCCAATCACGAGAAGAATCATGACCATTGCTGGTCACTTAAGGCGTGGCGCATCCTGATTTGTCGACGACTCATTTTCTAAATGATTTAATCTCAGTCGTTGATCAAAGGCGTTAAAACGGTTGAGATTAAATCGACCGTCTGAAACATCCAATCGCAAACCAACGGTGAGCGTTTGATGCGTTCTTATAGGTTAGAAATCGTGTTTTGTTCTAATCTTTCTTCCTATAGCACTAGATTTCAATTTCGAATCGTAGACTTAGTCAATTTTAATTTTGGTTTTTCACGATTTTCTCGTTCAAAAATTTCTATTTAATTTGCTCGTTGATTTCCCCCCGAATCTTGATCCAAATTCAGTGATTTTTTTATTCCATGGATTCCTCTTCAAGTTCTCTTTCCAATTATATTAAAATTATAAATTTCTCACCTCATTTCATCATCCAATTTGATCAAATTTCAAAGAATACATCGAAAATACCTTAATTCTCTGTGGATTCAATCCTTACTCACCACTATGCTATTCAATTCGTGATTATTTCATAAAATTGGTAAATTTTGTATTAATTTTGATATGAATTTGGGTGTATTCAACGGCCACACAAATTCATTTCGTCCATAGGATTATAACAAGTATGATGTGTCATGTCAAGGAATGATGGGGTTTGAGTTTGGTTATATTGTCACATTAGGATGAATAGGGACATGAAAGTTTGATGAATAATGTTGAGGGAAGCATAATGTTCCTTCAATTGAGCAAGAAAAATTTGAGGGCATTTTATGTACAAATTTGAGGGCATTTTACGTTCCTTGGTAAATTGTGTAAATTTTGCGAAGAAACCAAAAAATATGAAATACATTATCGATGTTGTCTTTTCGACAACAAAACCCAAGAGACATGTGAATATTCATCAACAAAGACAATATTATAGGAAAAATAAAGAATCAAGGTCTTAAAAGATCTAATGATCTAGCTCAAGTAAAAGGCAAGGGATTAAAACCAAGACATTTTCTAGTTGCAAGGGGTGCTAACATAATTGACATGGGTGACATGCAAAGGGAAAAGATGATTATAAGGAAGATCTTGATAAAATTTGGGAGAAATAGGGTGTGTGAGAGGATATTATTCATACCATGAAGGGTCTCTCCTTCTTCTCTCATCTATATAGACAAATATAGTTTTGCCTTCTCTCTCAATGCAAATCCACTCTTCTTTTTCAAATAGTATTGGAGCCACACTTGAGGATCCACTGATTTTCTTTTGCTCCAAGGGAGCTCAAATTTGCCATGGTTTGCTCCTACGGGGAGGAGCTCCTCCCATTGCCTTGCCTCTCAATCTCTCTCCATTGGCATATACGCCTTCAAAATCAAAGCATAAATTTTCTTAGCGCTTCTCACACTATTTTGGCTGAAGTGCCATTTGTTACACTTCTCATCAACCTTGGTGATGAGAACTTCATATGTGCTCAAGATTTTCTTTGAAACATGATGCAAGGCTATTTTAGTTCTAAATCAACTAGACATTCTCTAGGTACTATTATGATATGAGGTTGATAACCCTTCCAAAACTTCAACTGAAATATCAAGTTCAGTGAAATATATTCAATTGGACATCCAAAACATTGAGCACCAAGACCTAATGATCCTATCAATTAATATAGATTAGAATAGATAATTGCATGGTCCATTTAAAGGAGTTCTCGAAGCTTTTCAAGTTTACAACTGACGAATCAAGACCGTACGGTCATTGAAAACACACGGTCAAGAGTCAAAATAAAGTCCAAACTTACCAATTTCAAGATTAATTCACGAATTGAGGGGTATAATGGTAAATAAGGGTCAAATCCACAGGGAATTAGGGAAATTCTTGATGATCTCTTCAAATTTGATCAAATTAGATGATGAATCAATGATAGAAAATAGGCAATTTGATATTTTAAGAAAGAGGACTCGAAGGCAAAATCCATGAAATCAAAAATCACTGAATTTGGATCTGATTTCGTGGAGAAATCATCGAATGAACATAGGAGATTTTTACGAAAATGTAAAGAGCAAAAAACCAAAAATAGGACTGAAATTAAATCAAATTACGATTCTAAAATGAAATAAAAAGCTATACGAAGATAGATTAGGATGAAATATGATCCCTAACCCTACAATGGCGATCGAATTGATCTAAATTAATCGCCGGAATCAAGGCTATTCATCAAAATTCTGAAAATCGTGATCGTGGAGTTTAAGTGTCGATTTCTTCCTCGTCGATCGTCGAAATCTTGATCTCAAGCTCGTCGTGGACGTGGAAATGAGTCTTGGTATCAAAATATTTTGATTTACTCGAATTACTCTCGAATGTTTTCCAATCTCGAAGAACATCTCAATTTATATGGCGATTTGGGCGAAACCGTTCGATCGTCATTTAATTCACGATCAACGGCTCTGACAAAATGTATCAGATGCGAATCATTACCGTTAATTTGTGGCCATTGGATCTTTGATCAACGGCCGAGATGAAGCCACATCGCGTGCGTTATAAAAACGCACAAAACGCTCGTCGTTGGATCGCAATCGAACGTTTCATATGCATTTTTGTCGGTTTAATCTCAGCCGTTATAACTCGTTTGATTGACGGCTGATATTAAATCGATGCTCCAACGAATCAAATCACGTCACACGCCCCCATGCTTTAAGTGAAGATCAACGATCGCGATTTAATCGTGCGACGGGACGTCCTACGATGCGCCACATCACATCCCGCTTGTGATCATCGATCGCGATCGATCGGACGCTCCAGATTGTTCCACGTCACCTACGCGCTATTAATAAATTGAAAATTTCGATTTTAAATAAGAAAAATTGATTTTTAATTCCAAAAAATCCTTAAAAATTCATTAAAAATACAGAAAAATACAGAAAAAATATAGAAAAATCCCTAAAAATTAGAAAATTCATAACTTTCAAAATATAACTCCAAATTAGTCCAAATTTTTTTCATTTGATCACAAATTAAATTATCTATCATTTTAAAAATCAAATTTAATAAATAACAAGAGATTTAATTTGTATTTCAAAAATACATTCATTTCTTTAAGATTAATAATTTTATAAAATTAAATGAATGTTTATAAAATAATTTCTCTTATTATTTAACTTTAAAAACTAATTATAATCTCTAGTAAAGATGAGTTATAAAATTTTTTATCTTTAATTCATCATAATTAACCCTAAATTAGAGTATTTTGAGATTATAATAATTTTTTTATAGAATGATAGATAAATAATCATAGATATGATAACATGCATAACAATGAACTCTTTTATGCCTTAATATGCATAAATAATCATGTATTATCATGTGAAATTAGCATGTTATCAACAGCCCGTAGAGGTATCTGTTGGGATCTAAGGTCGATTACTTTCTGAAATTTTGATCAAAACATCAAATACATCAGAATTCATTGAATCGGATATTCAAAACATTGAGGCACCAAGAACAGATGATGCTATCAAATAATATGTATGAGAAAACATACAAGTTTCCTTGAAAGAGTTCTTGAGGCTATCCAATTGTATGCATGTTATCATATTTAGAGTATATTTCTATCATTTTACATAATTTCATGTTACGATCTAAAAATACATCATTTTATGGATAAGTATGCATAATTAAACATCATGCTTTTAATCCTAATTATATTTGAGATCGTAACTATGTTTTAATGATGAAATAATAAGAGAAAAGATCTTTATTTATATTCATATATTTTTCTTAAGTTATTTTAGAAAATACATGAATCTATTTATTTAATTAAAATTCATTCTCTTACTATTTTAATATTTTGAATTTTCTATAATGATAGATTATTCAATTTTTGATCCAACAAAACAAATTTGAATTAATTTGGAGTTTTATTTTAAAAGTTATGATTTTTACAATTTTGAGGAGTTTTTGGAATTTTTCTGAATTTATTTAACTGTATTTTCGGTTTTAAATTAATTAAAAAGAATAAAAAAGGGGTTTTATATTACCACGCGCTGACTTGGCAGAGCGAAGCCATGTGGCTACTCACGAGCATGTGTCTGTGTGACATGTGGACACGTGTGTGTGTGTGTGTGTGCGTGACGTGCGTGCGTGACGTGTGTGCATGACACGCATGTGTGTGTGTGACACGTGCACGAAACGTATAAGTGGGTTAGAAGCATCCGTAATCGGAATTCTCTAACCGCTTACGTCCGTCGTATCTTATAAACTCGATAAAACTCTTCTATTTATCCAGTGTGGGACTATGCTCTTTTATTTCTTAATTCACGTGATGTGGCGACGCGTGGGACATCCTATCGTGTGATTTAATCACGTGCATCGGATGTCACTTACTCAAAGGGTACGTGACAGCATCTTACGAGGCATCGATTCGATCAAATGAAGCTTAATCTCAGCCGTCCATCAAGGGAGTTATAACGGTCACGATTAATAGTGATAAGTGGATTCCTCGATTTATCACTTCATCGTTGATCGAACGCTCACAACTTAATCACACTGATTCACCAAACGACGCGTCATCTCAGCCGTTGATCATGATCAGACCGTTAGATCCGACGGTTACACCCAATTCTCTTATAAATAGAACTGTTCTTCGCGGCGGAAAAACACCCTTGGATTTTTTAGTGAAATCGTACAGTCTAGACACCACAATCTGATAGTCTTTTGATTTATTTCCCCTTCTTGACACGTTTCCATGTCCGAGGAGTGTTTGAAATCAGAAATTGATCGAGGGAGTAAGGAGAAATCACATCTTGAATGCCATCTTCGTCTTCAAAATCGCGGAATGAATAGTCATGCATCCGGCGATTAATTGGATCATTTTGAGCGTGACTTTGGGTTAGATTGCGTGTTTTCATCTTAATCTTTCGTTATTTAGCATTAGATCTTAAGTCTTTGAATCGTAGATTTTTAATTTCAGTTTTTAATCAAAGTTCGCCATCAAATTTTCTCTCATTTTCAGACTTCGATTTCTCTTCGAATTCTAATCCAAATCACTCGATTTTTTATTTCATGGATTTGCAATTGAGTTGTCTTTCTTAATGTTTTAAATTTCCTAATTTCTAAACTCAATTCGTCATTTGATTTGATCGAATTTTAAAGATATCTCTCAAAATTCCCTAATTCTTCGTGGATTCGACCCTTATTTAACATTATACCCTTCAATTGATGAATTAATCTTTAAATTGGTAAGTTTGAACTTTGTTTTGACACGGCATCATGTGTATTCAACGAACATACACATTCGTTTCGTCACTCCTCTTCACCAAGAGAGAAAGAGAAGAAAGGAGAGAACCCCCACAAGGCTTGCATGGGTACCTTCAGCCGTGGTCGTTCTCCCCTTATTTATAGACATTTGGAATGAGTTTTTTTCATAAAAACCCTCATAATTATGTCTATATCCACCAACATCCATAAACCTTATGTGTGTGACCCTCTAGGTCCATATATCTCACTAGTTAATAACTCTATAGCCCACATAACACATTATTGGTCAACCTTAATTAATTATCCACATCCACATATAGATTAATACATCAAGGATCAATTTAACCCAATCGATAGGTTGAGTTGCCAGCCCATTGGGTGCCAAGCTACACCACGTATACTAGGAGATATGAAGTATGTAAGAACTCACTTATGGAACCTTCCCGTCATCGATTACCATGTATGTATAATCCTTCATCCACATTAGACTCATGAATGACTTAGAGTATGGTCAACTGTCAAACCCTAATCCGTCACTCAAGTTAGTACTGATGCATGTAGAAATCATCAAGAACTCCTTCTTTGATATTTCTACTACCTTGGCCAAGGATTTCATTGCATCTCATTCCTTGTGTCAATCTCCTCAAATACCGAGGGTGGATGATCCCATCTTGATCACACAATCATCTTCATGGACTTCATGTCGTATCCAATATATGACGCTTTTAGATATCCCATAACTAGATATTCATAAGTCATAATCAAAACACTATCATCCATCCACAAGATGTCTTTGGCGTCTCAAGTCAAAGGACCACATACACAACCATGACATGAATCAACCTAATTGACAGTTAGGTATAATACCATTCAGGGATTCATACGGATCAATTCAGTGAACTCTTTCTCCAAAGAGCACCCACTATCTATCCTTAGTGTCTCCACACCGATGGCTATAGGATCTACCATACTAATCATATGAGATGGATTAGATAGTGTTATTCTTTCCGGATAATTCAATGTCCTTCTCAAATATCCCATGAATAAGAATATTTAGAACATATGTTTAAAGACTAGTGATCACTATATTATGATCTCATCATAATTCACTTAGTCATTTCACATGCTCATGGACTTCATTGCAAACATCACACAAGAATGACAATAAACAAATTTCATTTCAATGAGCATAAATAAGATACATGAAATTTTGATTGGCTTATAGGCCACATAATATCCATCAGTATCCACATAATCGCTAGACAATTTGATCTCTTGTTTAATGCTCTTCACAAGAGAGAAAGAGAAGAAATGAAAGAATTCTCATAAGGCTTGTGTGGGCACCTTCAGTTGTGATCATTTTCTTCTTATTTATAAATATTGGGTATGTGAAAATTTCACAAGAACCCATGATTATATACACCAACTTCCATAGACCTTCTGTGTATGACCCTCTAAGTGAATATATCTCTCTATTTAATAATTTTACAAACCCAATAACACCTTCTTATTCAAATTTATTAATTATTTATATCAATATATAGATTAATTCATTAAGGATCCATTTAACCCTATTGGCAGGTTGAGTTGCCAGCCCTTTGGGTGCTAAGTTACACCACATGCCCTAAGAGACATAGAATATATAAGAACTCTTATATGAAAGCTTCCATCATTGGTTACCATATGCTTATAATCCTTTGTCCATACAAAACTCATGAATGACTTAGGATATAGTCAAACTATCAAACCCCTAATCACTCACTCAAGTGAGTATTAATGCGTAGGAAATAATCAAGTACTCAATTAATTTTTCTACTACCTTGGCCAAGGATTTCATTACATCTCATTTGACAAACACTTTTCGTGTAGTCGTTAAAAACACAAAAAATGTGTGTCAAAACAATGATCAAATTCAAAGATTGAAAGTTTTCAATCAAGAATCAATTAGTATAATGGTGAATAAGGGTAGAATCCATAGAGAAATAGAGAATTTTTTTGGTACTCTTGAAATTCGATCAAATCGGATGAAGAATTGATGTGAGAATTAAATATTTTAGTAAATTTGGAAAAGAATACTTCAAGATGACTCAACGGCATCAAAAATCACTTGATTTGGATCAATATTTGTGGAGAAATCAAGGAACTAAATCTAGGTAGAAAATTATATCGCAAAGAAAGAGAAAACATAGAAATTTCAAAAAATTTGACTTATCTACTATTCAAAATTGAAATCTAATGTTATTGGAAGAAATATTAAGGAGAAAATACGTAATCTAACCAAAAATTGTACTTAAAATGATCCAATACATCTTTAGATCAAGACTTTTCACTCCGCATTTAAAAAGATGAAAATTTGGTGTTCAATAGGCAAATTCTCCCGATTCTCTCAATAAAATCTCACTTTCAAACACTCTTTGGACGTGGAAATGAGTCTAGAAGAAGAAGAAAAGAAGATATTCAAGGATTGAGATATCTAAATAGTTTGATTGCTCAAAACATCCGAGAATGCTCTTTCCCTCAAAGAATAGGGGTATAAATAGGGTAAATTTGGGCATGATGGTTAGATTTGTCTCTTCATCTTCGATCAATGGCTCAGCTGAAATGCTCATCTGTTCGATCAAAGATAGAGTGCTCAGATTTTGTCACATCATTTGTGAAGAAGAAACCTCGTGTAACGCTTGCCCTTTGATCTTCATTGAACGGATGAGATGTCACCATGCATTCATAGGAGTCCATCGAGCACGATTTAATCTTAGTCGTTAAAACACTTTAGATGAACAGCTGAGATTAAAACTTTTAAAAGATGAATTGTTGCCCAATCAAATGCCGCCATGTACCCCCGACTTAAGTGAAGATCAACGGCTTTGATTAATTTCGCGAATCAGATGCTCCTCGTCATGCCATGTCAGTTGCCCATAAAAAGAAAGAAAAATAGTCTCACATGCAAAAATGATGAGAAAATGTGTGTATAAATAAGGTGGCAGTTCTAAAGGGTTAGCTTATATCCATTAAATAGATGCTTAACCTACTAATGAGCCCGTGCACACGCACACACATGCATGCACCACATGGCACGTGCAAACGTCACCGCGTGGTAACACGTCATTCTCCTTGCCGCATCAGCTGTCATGTCACTGTGTGATAAAAATGTTATTTTTAATTTTAAAAATAGAAATAAAATTAAAAATAAATGCAAATAAATTCAAAAAATTAAGAAAAATCCCTAAAAATAATAAAATTCATAACTTAAAAGATATAACTTCAAATTAAGCTAAATTTATCTTGTTTGATCAGAAATTAAATAATCTATGATTATAAAAAATAAAAGTTAATAAATAACAAGATAATAAATTTTTATTTCAAAAATATACTCATTTCTTTTAGAAAATAATACTATAAAATAAATGAGGGTATATAAAAATATTTTATATTATTATTTAACATTAAAACCTAATTATAATCTCAAATATAAAATGGGAATAATCTTATCTATTTGAATATCTCTATTTAAATAGTTTATGATTATCCCTAAATTTCTGCATTTTGAGATTATAACTTAAATTTTCATAGACTAATAGATATGCACTGAAAACATTATAACATGCATAGAAAGGGAATGTTTTATGCCTTAATTTATATTAATAGTCATATAATTATATTTAATACTGCATGTTATCTTCCTTCCTTGAGTCAACCTCCTTAAATTCTAAGGGCAAACAATCACATCTTAACCACCTAATTGCCTTCTAAGAATACATGTCATATCCAATATTTGATATTTTGGACATCCCATAGCTAGGGATTCATAAGTCATAGCCAAAACACAGTCATCTATCTACAAGATGTCTTTGGCATCTCAAGTCAAAGAACCACGTACACAACCATGACATGAATTGACCTAATCAAAAGTTAAGTAATACCATCCATAGATTCATTTTGATCAATTTTGCGAGATCTTTCTCTCAAGAGTACCCACTATCTATCTTTGGAGTCTCCAGATCGATTGCTACAAGATTAGTCATATTCATCATATGAGTCGGATCAAATATTGTTATTCTTTTCGAGATAAATTGATGTCCTTCTCAAAACATTTAACAAATAGGAATATTTAGACCATATTTTTAAATACTAGTGTTCACTCTTTAATTATTCACTTAATCATTACACATACTCATTGTCTTCATTACAAATATCACAAAAGAATGAGAATAAGTAAATTTCATTTCAATTAACATAAATGAAATACATGGAAGTGTAATTAGTTTATAGGCCAACATAATATCCAACAAATATAGGCTTAGGTGTCAATGTACTTTATGATTTAGTTTAATGAATTTGTGTGTTATAAATTGGTGATTTCATTTTTTAATAATGCACGATTAAAGATTTCTATCAAAGGGACACAATATATGAGCAGGGCTGCTGATTCAACGAGAGTGTTAATCTATTATAGATATTTGACGAAATGATTTCGTATGGTCATTAAATTCACACAAAATCATGTCAAAACTAATGCCAAACTCACCAATTTTATCAAATAATCACGAATGAAGAAGTATAGTGGTGAATAAGGGTCGAATCCACATAGAAATAAGGGAATTTTGAGATATCTTTTGGAATTCAATCAAATCGGATGATGAAATATAATGAGAAATTAAGGAAATTGATATTTTTATAAATAAGACTCGAAGACGAATCCACATATTAAAAATCAAGGAATTTGGAACAAGATTTGCGGAAAAATCGTCAAGTGAATAACATAGAAATGTCTAAAGTTTAAAATAGCAAAAAACTGAAATTGAAATTGAAATTAACGAAAATTATGATTCAAAACTTGACCCTAGATTGCGCTCGAATTGATCCAATTACTCGCCGGATCAAAGGCTTTTCATTCTTGAATTCAAAAAACGGTCATTGATGTTCAAGAGCCAATTTCTTCCTATTCTCTCAATGAAATCTCACTTTCAAGCACTTTGTGGACATAGAAATTGATCTAGAAGTCATTAGAAGCAAGAGATTCAAGGGATTTAGTGTCTCGACAGTTCGATTACTCGAAGAATCCCAAGAATGATTTTCAATGTCGAAGAACTTCTCAATTTATTGGGAAAATTGGGCGTAACCGTTCGATGAAACGCTTGATCTTCATTGAACAACTGTGATGAAACGCAGGAGGGCGAAATCGTTACAGTTAAGTCGTGGCTGTTTGGATCACAGATGAACTGTCGAGATTTTACCACGTCACATTCATTATAAGTAACGCATCAAACATTGCCGCTTGATCTTGATCGGATGCTCCAAATGTGTTTCATCGGTTTTAATCTCAACCGTTATAAGTCTTTAGATCGATGTCTGAGATTGAAACCATTTTTTTAAAAACAATTTTCTAACAAATATGATTGTGCCACGTACCCCCCGTCATAAGTGAAGATTAAGGATTCATCTTCAATGCGCGCATCGAACGCTCCTCGTGCTGCCACGACACTTGCCCACTTAAAACATGAAACAAAGTCCCACATGGAAAAAAATAAAAATAAAGCACATATATATCAGGTGTGCATAATTAAGGAGTTAACGAAAAATCCTTAGCAGGATATTTTCTCCTTAATTACACACACACACGCACACACGTGCGCACACGCGCACACACGTGTGCAACACGTGGCGATCTCATATGTCGCCACATGGCACGGTTTTTTTTTCCGCTCGCGTCACATCAGATGCCACTACAGCACACAAAAATAAAAAAATATTTTAATAAATTTAAATCAAATGAATTAATTTTAAAATTAAAAAATTCTGAAAAAATCTAGAAAAATCCCCAAAAATTAGAAAATTCATATCTTTCAAAATATAACTCTAAATTTATTTCATTGGATCATAAAATAAATTATCTATCATTTTAAAAGTCAAATTTAATAAATAACAAGAGAATAAATTTCTATTTCAAAAATACACTCATTTCTTTTACATTTTAAAACTTAGAAAAATATATGAGTGTGTATAAAATGATTTCTCTTATTATTTAACCTTAAAAACTAATTATAATTCCAAGTAAATATGGGTTATGAAACTATTATTCTTAATTTATCATAATTAACCCTAAATAAATGCATTTGGAGATTATAATGATTTTGTCATAAAATGATAGATAAACACTCAAAATATGATAACATGCATTACAGTGGAATATTTTATGTCTTAATTTGCATTAATAATCATATATTTTCATGTTTAATTTTCATGTTATCAGTATTCCCTTGATGGGTTGGGTGCATGGGAATATTGAATTTGTTGAGAAAATGAAGAAGATAATTTTGGACACATTGCTTCATCTAGATATATGATTCAAGATCAAACATCACAACTGTCCATTTACATTTAAGAAGAAGGGGCATACGGATTTATCAAATTTTACAAAACAAGTAGACAAAGCACAAATAAACATAGCTGGATGCAAGGTAATGACAGCTAGTGCTATTCGATTGGGTGGTCATTTTTGCACACCGCACAATTAGAAGCTCTCTCCTCTAACCAAAGGTTAATGTGGCCATGGCCATCACACCCTTATAACTAGGCAATTTGATAACCAAACGCCATTGTGACACTCTATTATGAACTATTTTCTTATTTTGGAAATTTACCATGTTTTGGCTTAGAAAATTGCGTATAACCCAATGAACTGCCTAGATCATGATTCCTAGTGATTCCACTCAAAATTTTGTGCAATTTGACACCAAGAATTGCCTCAGAGAAATCATTTTGATGGAGAATTCTCCATCTTTTTGTACTAGAAATCATTTTGAACTTTCGAAGTGTTGACGAGGATATAGAGGAAAGGCAAGGAGGATCCAACAATACTTGGATCAAATTGTCATTGAATTCAGTTTACGGAGTTGTTTCCTAATTTTAATAACCAAGTAGATTTGATTTTGCCATTAGAATGGATAATTAGGAGTCTAATCATTATTTCTCTCTCTTCAAGTATAATATTTATCTCAAACTTCATTCATCAATTTCTTCCTTGATTCTCTTATATTTTTTGTATTCTTGGATTCCTTTAATGAATCCAAATATTCATTCTTTTAAATGCCTTTTCATGAGGTTTCTAAATATTCATTCTTCTCTATAATCTGATCTAATTTCATCATCAAATTTACTTATATTTGTCTTCATGTTCTCAATTTGCCGTTTCTGGTCCCAATTCTCCATGGATTTGACTCATAATCAGTGTTGTACTTTAATTACTCATTGTTAAGGGAATTTTTATTTGTTTACATTATATTTGTGCATTTTAGCATATTTTTCTCAATGTCACACGACTTATGCAGATCAATATCCTAAGCAAATCAATAGATCAATCAGAGGTTTTCCCCTCTATCTAAAAAGCAAAACAGACAATAATTTTTCGTAATTTATCCTCTTTATTGTTATTCTTTTATTGTTTGTTCTCTGTTCTTACTTCATTTTCCCGTTTTTTCTCTATTTTTGAAAAATATCATCTTGGTGGATTGAGCCACTGTTCCAACAACTAAACAAGGAGACTTATATCATAAGCGAATGATATGCACAAAATCATTTACACTTGTAATCTAGTCAACCAAAAATCTTAAAATGTTTCATTTAAATGGGCATAAAAATCTCAATTTTAATGTTGAATTATGATAAAAATAGAAATACTAGGAAATGATAAATTTATTTTGAATTCATGACTCTTCTGGCATTGATAATAACTATCTCATTTAAGTTCATTCAATATCAATGTGCCGCTATCAAAGAGTCAATTTTTTGCATGAATATTATAAGTGAAGTTGCATTTCATATTTTTAAGGAATATATAATTAAAAGACTTGAAATCTTGGACATTAGACGAGGTGAATCAAATATCTTTCTAATTATCAATTAAATTTTCATAATTAACTTTAATATAATAGTACTCTAGTCCAATATATTTATCATGTTAATTAATATTTATAATCCCAACATGGTATTGAATTATGAAACGGAGTATTGATCGATTATTCGGTTTACCCAAGAATCAGTTCATGTCATTTCAACAAGCATAAGCATATTGAAGATTTATGAATGTGTGAATTAATTATTTTTTAATTCATTGGTAGCGTCGCGGTAAATTTCAATCAATCCCTTCCACTCGAACCCATCCCTTCCTCGACCCGTCCCATCGACTCGCATCCTTCGGTGAAGTCCCCCGCCTCTATTCGACCCGCCAAGCCTACGTGGCACCTTATGCGACTGGGCCTGAACGTAACCAAGAGTGAGCTCGGCTTTCAAAAAGGAGCTGGAATATCTCAGCTTTTTTTAATCCCCCACAGAGAACTCGACCGTTAGGACCAGGCACATGCTACCGACCGTTACCCAAAATTTCAAACCACACTTTCCTCGCCGTTCACCGTTCACGTCCCTTTCAACGGCCAGGATCATCTCGTCCCCCCTCAATCCGTCGACTACCCACCTCCTTCCTCTCCGATAGACTGGTCTTCCCTCCGCCATCTTCAGCCCTGATTAGGTTTTCCGGATGCCAGTCGCCACAAGATCTCAGATTTCCGGCGGAGACGATGGATCTGTTCTCCCGAGACCTCGGAGAACTTCTGCCGCGCCTTCAATGGCGCGAGACCCTCATCACGCTCTGAAGGAAAAGATGAAAGCTCTGACGCAGTTCTACGATCAGCATCAGCACCAGCTATCCACCGTCAGGAGACTCTCTTCCCGTCCGGATCTTCTCGAATCGAAATTAAAAAACGGAGAAGCGGGAAGAGAAGAAAACGGTGTAATCAAGAAACTTCCAGATCCGGTAATGAGGGAGAATCCTTTGAACGTGATGCCTAGCGTAGATATAAATTTGAAGAAGCTTTCTTTACCTGTCGATCCGGTCGAATCCAAGGAGAACATGGAAGATCGTGTTTCTGCGTTCTCCTGTCCGAAGAAGGAGCTTCGATTTGCGCCGAGGAAGCTTTCTCTGGGAGGAGCTCCAATAGCGCAGTCCGAACCTAGGGTTTTAAGGTCGAGGAGGACGAGCGGAGATTTAGGAACGATCTCCGAACTTCCGGGGAGCCGGATCATGGTGTACGTGAGGGTGAGGCCGATGGCGAGGAAGGAGAAGGAGGGGGGATCGCGGACCTGCGTCAGGATTGTTGATCGGCAGGAGATATATCTCACAGAGCTCGCATCGGACGCGGATTATCTTCGGCTAAAGCGCCTACGAGGTCGACATTTCAGCTTCGACGCTTCCTTCCCCGAGTCAACGAGCCAGCAAGAGGTCTACACCACTACGTAAGGCGAATTAGGGTTTCTTCTCTTGGATCCTCAAAATTGTTGCATCAGTGTTTCTCTTGCTCTAATCCCCAAATTTACCAAATTACGGTTTTTTTTTGTCTGATCCTCAAATTTGCCGAATTAAGGTTTCCGGAATAGAATTTTTTTTTGTACGCCACCACGTACGCCCAATCAGGATTTTTTTTTTCTTGCCTCGAATAGCAAATTTTCTGGATTGGGTATTTCTGAATCGAATGTCTCCGCCACCTAGTAAGTGATTAGGGTTTTCTCTTGCTCTGTTCCACCAGTTTGCAGAATTAGGGTTTCTGCTATAGAATTCCTTATTCCGGAGCGGCACTCTGCTCTCCAAAGTTGCTAATTTTTTGTTTCTGGATTTGAATCTTCCAATACAGGGCAGCGGATCTGGTGGAGGGTGTTTTGCACGGGAGGAATGGATCGGTGTTCTGCTACGGCGCCACCGGAGCAGGAAAGACCTACACCATGTTGGGGACGGTGGAGAATCCTGGAGTGATGGTGCTCGCGATCAAAGATCTCTTCACCAAGATCCGGCAGAGAAGCCACGACGGGAACCATATTGTCCATCTCTCTTACCTCGAGGTCTACAATGAAACTGTCCGCGATCTTCTCTCTCCGGGAAGGCCTCTCGTCCTCAGAGAAGACAAACAGGTCCGCAAGCGAGAGGACTCCGTTTTCTGCTCTAATTCTCGAATTATTATCTGAATGCTCCCTCATTTGCACAGGGAATAATCGCGGCAGGCCTTACTCAGTATCGAGCCTACTCTACTGATGAAGTAAGGTTTCTAAAATTGTAGCGATTCTGGTAGAAACATCTCGACAAGATTAGACACAAACATGATTTACATGTTTTATAAATATCAATCGGATAATGTTAGTCTACAAAAGATATAAGAATAGAAAGACTTCCTCTTTCATTTTTGTTGATTTCTTTTAGTACAAAAGATAAACAAAAGATACTACTACCAGAAAGATGCAACTTCTCCCTCTCTTAAAAAAATGGAGATGACATGGATTTTTTATTTTTTTTTGCCATCTCTTGAAAGAAAATATTCCATCTCGAACAGGTACAATAAATCAAAAATCGATATAGATTATTCATCGCTAGGATTTTCTTTTTAGCCTAGGGACGTCTCTTTCTTAATTCCTTTATAGAAATCCCAGAAATTTGATCTATGCAGGTGATGGCGCTGCTGCAACAAGGAAATCAAAACAGAACAACGGAGCCAACGCGAGTAAACGAAACGTCATCTCGATCGCACGCTATTCTTCAGGTTGTGGCAGAGTACAGAGAGAAGCTTGCTGGTGGAGGAATCGCCTCCAGGGTGGGGAAGCTATCTCTGATCGATCTGGCTGGTTCGGAGCGCGCTCTGGCGACTGATCAGAGAACTCTGAGATCATTGGAAGGAGCAAATATCAATAGATCTTTGCTTGCACTGAGTAGCTGTATCAGTGCTCTTGTTGAAGGGAAGAAGCATATTCCTTATCGTAATTCGAAGCTCACTCAGCTCCTCAAAGATTCGCTTGGCGGCGCGTATAATACCGTCATGATTGCGAACATCAGCCCCAGTAATTTCTCTTTCAGCGAGACGCAGAATACACTCCACTGGGCCGATCGCGCCAAACAGATCAAAACTAAGGTCTGGCTCATCCTCGTTATCCTCGCACGCATACACATCGTCTGCAACACCTCATTAATATCATAATCGTCGTCATTCATTAATCCCTCTCTCAGGAGACCTCAAAGTCGTCATCGCCCTACAATATCTCATCGTACTTATCATCATCTTCTAGCCCAAGCTGATTAAATCTAAGTGTCTGGGGATATCATCATCATTATCATTATTATAATTATCATCATTATTGTCGTCATCAACATAATCACTATGGTCGTCATTATCTAACCCAAAACCCAAGGTACGCGGATCACCATCCATCATCATATTCAGAATCATCATCATCATCATCATCATTATCACAGTAGTAGTAATGATAACCCGACCCAGAATCAATTTTTTTTCCTCTGACTCACTCTCTCCTGCCTTTATCCCTAACCTGATCAATTCCGTGATATGCTTCTCTATCTCTTTGTGGCACATGACGTTATCTCTCTCTCCAGGGATGCCCAGAGAACGGAGACGAGCCCCAACCCATACCAGAGACGGAGACGAACCAGGCGAAACTCCTTCTTGAGCTTCAAAAAGAGAACCGCGATCTGAGGGAACAACTCGCAAGAGAAAAGCACAAGCTTCTCTCTCTTCAAGCACAGTCGATAAAGAACAACAACAACAAGCCATCCCCATCAACACCACAGAGAGCCAAACGTTCTCTCCTCTCCGCCGCCTGCTTCCGCACTCCAGACTCCAAGAAGAGACCCGCCGAAGACCTGGTCATCGTTCGCGAGCTCCGGCAGAAAGTCCAAACCCTGGAAACGGAGCTCGAGGGAATGAAGAAGCAGCACGCCCTACAGATAAAACAGAAGGACGAGTTCATACGCGAACTAAATATGAATAACAAGCGTAAGGCTTCACAGGGAGGAGACACAGAGAGGAGGATCGTGACGAGAGCAAGTGTGCGGAAGTTGGATTTGAAGAGTCCGAGTCACAGGTTCGTCTCTCCCGTGCCGGCGGCGAAGAAGAGGAGCTTCTGGGATATAGCCACAGCCAATAGCCCGTCGATCGTCGCCCTGAATGCTAGGAAAACGAAGACCCATATCGCTCCTGATGCTACTCCCTCTCTGCTCCTCCAGGTATGAAAACTGGGACTTCCGGGACTTAAAAAGTTTTTTTTCGTTCTTTTGTTGCTGTGAGTTATTTGCGTTTATTAAATACTAAAGCAGCTCGCATGTCGGTGTTTCTGGTTTGTGATCATCTTGGGGCCTCATCTTCTCCATCAATTATGATGCTCCAGCCCGGCTTCACTCGTCAGAGGGTAGCAACTGTAAAGAGATAGCGGAAGGAAGAGGTATCTATTTTCATTTCTTCTTAATTGTGTAAAATAAGTCATTTTTTTCTGGTGCTATATCATCTGAAACCATTTGAATAGAGGGATGAAGACATGTACTTGTTCATACATGGTCTAGAGGAAGGGTTATTCCATCCATCTTTGGCTGACTGCATGCTGATTAGGATCAGCACTCTATTTACCTGACTCTGGTTTTGTTTCGGTATCATAACCTATGGGACCTCATGATAATCAGGGAACTTTGGCCTTTCCTAGTCAATTCCACATGAAAATATTGCAATCAATGATTAACGGATTAAACAATTCCACATTCATTGCTGATTAACGGGTGCAAATCCTTGGATGATCTTGGTTACAATTTTTGGATTCGTAGACCAATATATCAATGATGAAGTGGGTTTGGCTTGCATGAGGTACATTGCTCATTAATGAGCTCATGGTCAAAGACAACCATTATTTTAGGGTGCCTAGATCCATGAGATGTGTCTTAAAATCATCTATTCATTATGCTTATATCTTCATGCATATATTCACCCAATACTTTATTCAATTATGATACACTTACATCTACTCAATTAAATTAACATAATCTATTCATTAAAGTCAACCACTAAGCAAATTAATATAATCAATTCATTAAAATCATTCTTGCTAAAACATATTTGAGTATCTAGAGTCAACCAAGGTCATAATCAATGATCATTAAAGTCCACAATTAAACAATTCAATGTTTAAAAGTCAGCTTTAGCTGAATAAAATCAAATTGTTCAAGGGTTTAAGTCCGCGATCACCCACAGTCCAAACCTACTCATTCGAGGCTGCTATTAAAAAAAGGACACATATAGCTCACTTGAAGGTCAAAAGTAGCAACCAATGAAGATGCCACTAAGATAATTTGATAATGGTACTCATTTCATTGCATGACATTGATAATGATTGGATTTGTTAAAGGGTTTACTTCCACAATCGGCCATAGTCCAAGCCTACTCATTCAAGGTTGCTATTCCAAAAAGGACACACATTGCTCATTCAAAGGTCAGACTTAGCAATCAGCAAAGTTTTATGCACTCGTTTTGTTATGCAATATTGATAATCATTGAATTTGTTCCATAGATAAATAAGGAATAATGCATATTAGGAAACCCATTTTGGTGGTACTACTCAGCAAGCACCTTGGAACTTGTACTTATTATCGAGTACAAGATCCTTAGCCAAACTCTCTCTAAAGAGATTGAACAAGGACTTATCCAACCATTTCACTTGAAGAGGGGTTGCTTGATTATTTTGTTTTTTGTGTTTGTTGTTGACATGATACTCTTCCTTAATGGGTGTAAAGCATCCATTGGAGGACTGATGAGTATCCTCTTGGGGTACGAGCTAGCCATGAGCCAACTCATTATCGCATCAAAGAGTTATTTTATGGTAGCCTCTTCTACTACCATAAGCACCATAAGTCACAAACAAGATCTCACAAGATTCTCGCATGGCCATTTACCCTTTGACTACCTTGGATGTCCCATCTTCTTAGGACGCACAAGGTTTCTTCTAAGGAAAACCTTTGGTGTCCTCTTGATTAATATGAGGATGAAACTCACATGACGAAAGCTTCAGCTTCTATCCCCCAAGAGACTCATCTAGCTCATATGACATATACTCATGACTATGCAAGTACATCTACTTATAGTGCATAAGGTACGTGACATGCCTTACACTCCCTGAGATGGATATGTACTTCATTCCTTTGGGGTGGCAAAACTCAAGGGTCCTCACCACCAATGTAGAGTTTCTTGGGAGAGTAAATATGGACTTTTGGATGAGGGTGGCCAAGGGATTAGACAGCCACAAGACATCCTAGATATGCTTTAGAAGAAAATTTGGCATACGAGAACCATGAGTTCACTATTGGGCTCCTTCTATTGGCCAAATATGATGAGTGGGTGTCACCAACTAGGGATTAAGAGGTGGGATGATTTTTAGTGACATTCGCTTGAGATGATGATCTATCTGCTAGCAAGTAGGATGAGGTTATATTAGTGATTCGTAAGATATTTGGCAAGTGGATACACCCTTGGCCAACTCTCCAAGATTTACGCTATCTTGGCCTCATTTCATACTAGCCCAACTTGTCAAGGGAGACACTCATAGTTTTTTTAAGAGACCTCTTATATGATATCATGTCGGTAGAGTTGAGCTTGAATCAAGATCTACACATTTGGACCCGCACATTATGATGGATATTACGTTCATGTATCTTGGTTATGTTCATTGAAATGATATATATTCATTGTCATTCTTGTGTGATGTTTATAATGAAGTCCATGAGCATGTGCAATGACTAAGTGAATTATGATGAGATCATAATATAGTGATCACTAGTCTTTAAACATATGTTCTAAACATTTCTATTCCTCGAATATTCGAGAAGGACATCAAATAATCCAGAAAGGATAGCACTATCTAATCCAACTCATATGATGAGTATGGTTGATTCTATAGCCATCGATGTAGAGACACTAAGGATATATAGTGGGTGCTCTTTGGAGAAAGAGTTCACTGAATTGATCCGTATGAATCCTTAAATAGTATTATACCTAACTGTCAATCATGTTTATTCATGTCATGGTTGTGTATGTGGTCCTTTGACTTGAGACACCAAAAATATCTTATGGATGGATCATCGTGTTTTGATTATGACTTACGAATCCCTAGCCATAGGATATCTAAAACGTCATATATTGGATACAACATGAAGTCCACGAAGATGATTATGTGATCAAGATGGGATCATCCGCCCTCGGCATTTGAGGAGATTGAATCAAGAAATGAGATGTGATGAAATCCTTGGCCAAGGTAGTGGAAATATTAGAGAAGGAGTTCCCGATGATTTCTACACGTATCAGTACTAACTTGAGTGATCAATTAGGGTTTGACAGTTGACCGTACCCTAAGTCATTCATGAATCTAATGTGGATGAAGGATTATACATACATGGTAATCGATGACGGGAAGGTTCCATAAGTGAGTTCTTACATACTCCATATCTCCTAGTGTACGTGGTGTAGCTTGGCACCCAACGGGCTGGCAACTCAACTTATTGATTGGGTTAAAATGATCCTTGATTAATTAATCTATATGTGGATATGGATAATTAATTAAGGTTGACCTATAAGGTGTTATTTAGTCAATAGAGTTATTAACTAGTGAGATATATGGACCTAGAGGGTCACACACATAAGGTCTATAGATGTTGGTGGATATAGACATAATTATGAGGGTTTTTATGAAAAAATCTCATATCAAATGTCTATAAATATGGGGAGAATGACCACAAATCAAGGTTCCAATGCAAGCCTTATGAGAATTCACTCATTTCTTCTCTTTCTCTCTAGATGAAGAGCTTTGAAGAGGAGATCCAACCATCCAGAGACCGTGTGGATACCGCTAGAGGCTAGACACTTGAATAGCTTCAAGAACTCCTTCAAGGAAACCTTGTAAGTATGTTTTCTCATTCATCTGTTCAAAGCTCATCTGTTCTTGGTGACTTGATGTTTTGAATATTTGATTCAATGTTTTCCGCTGCATTCGATGTTTTGATAAAAATTTTGAAAGTTTATCGACATTAGAACCCAACACATTAGATGTTAGCTTTCCACGTAGATCAACTTGAGACCACTTGAAAAATCATTTTCCATAGTATTTTTAGGCTAATCTAAAATAGAATTGAGTAATCATTCATCGAGTTTTCTTCTTCATGTGAAACTAATGCCTCAACTGTTGAGGTGATTGCATGCCCACCACAAAGCATGATGAATGTTACAAATGTCATTGTTGCCTGATAACATGCAAATTCATGATTTATATCATGCATTTATGGACTTATTCTTAAAACATGTAATCATAAATGCATAATATCATGGATTAAAATGATTGAAAGGTCGATCTTTATGTTTGAAATGATATACTTGATTTTTCATGATTGAATAACATTTTATGAAAATTTTATGACATTGATATATCAAGAAAATGATATATAAAGTCATTAAATTAATTCTCTTATTTATTTCTCATTTAAAATGTATCTATTTACATGAAAATATTTATGAATGCATATTATTTTGGATTTAAATGACTTAAATTAATTGTGATCGCAATGGGGTTTGTGTGAAGATCTAGATTAAGTTCTTGCTTGTGTTAATCTCTATAAATAATTAAGTTTTACTTTTATTTTTATTTTTATTTTTATTTTCTTTTAATTTTGTAACTTTGACATCAACACTCGCAACTCTCTCTCCCTTTCTATGTGCATCAATCTGTGGCTACCGTCGACCACTCTTTTCACCTTGACATCATCACCCCCATATCATTTATTTTTTTTATTAATTTTGCATTTAAATTATGATTTCTCTATTAATTCAAAAAGAAACCTAAAAATTATCACTCATATTAATCTCTACACACCCCATTTACACTCACACTTCTTTCCATGTTCTCATTTCTTTTCATGCTCTCACCTTTTATTTTGACATATAATCTCATTACATTAGCTCCTTGTAGATTCGACCCTTGCTAAATCTATATTACGTAAGGAATTATAATTTTATTGCATGAAATCAGTGCACAACAACGATGGAAAACACATGTGATCAAGTTCATCAGACATCAAAGTATTAAAGAGAAAAGCATTATTTGATATGACTCATACGATGAGTATATCTTATCTTATGGCTTTCGTTGTAGAGACACCTTGGACTGATAGTTGGTACTCTTGGGGATAAGAGTTCACTGAATTGATCTGTATGAATCATTGGATGATGTTATACCTAACTATCAGTAAGTTTGATCCATGTCATGAATTTTGACTATGTAGATGGATGACTATGTTATGATTATTACTTACGAATCTCTAACCATAAATTGGATAGCATGAAATCCTTGAAGATGATTGTGTGGTCAAGATGGGATCCTCTACCCTCGATATCTGAAGAGATAAACTCAAGGATTGAGATGCAATGAAATTCTTAGCCAATTTAGTTAAAATATCAGAGGAGTTACCAATGATTTCTTTCACGCATCAATACTAACTTGAGTGACCGATTAGGGTTTGATACTTGACCATACCCAAAGTCATTCATGAGTCTCACATGGACGAAGGACTATATGTGCATGATAATTGATGATGACAAGGTTCCATATAGGAGTTCTTTTAGACTCTATATTTCTTAGGGCACATGATGTATCTAGGCATCCATCAAGTTGTCAATTCAACATGTTGATTGGATTAAATAGATCTTCGATTAATTAATATATGTAGATATAAATAATCAATGAATTTGACCAATAAATTATTATTGGGTTATTAAGTAGAAAAATATATGGACATAGAGGGTCTTACTCATGAGGTTTATAGACATTTATGAATGTAGACATAATTTTAAGTATTTTTGTGCAAACTTCACATACCAAGTGTTTATCAATAGAGGCAAGATAGCGACAACTCAAGGTGTCCATGTAAACCTTGTTGAAATTCTCTCATTTCTTCTCTTTCTCTCTTAGTGAAGATTATTGAAGAGGATATTCAATCTTATGGTGATTCTGTGGATACCGTTAGAGGCTAGTTACTTGAATAGCTTTAAGAACTCCTTCAATGAACTCTGTAAGTATGGAGACTAATCAATACTAGATAATAGGATCATTAATCCTTGGCCCCTTGATATTTTTAATTTTTTCTTCTATGTATTATGTTACATTTAATGTATTGATCAAAGCTTAGGAGCCTATCAAGTATTAGGTCTCATCATCTTCTACGTGATTGCTTTGAGGTCATCACTACTAAAACCATTTCATCACAAAGGTTTTCACTAAATATTCCACTACCCCTAAAATTCTTTATACCAATAACACTTTCTAGTTTTTACAAGCCTCTCAACGCACCTTTTGCTCTAATCGTGACATTCTCAATTAGAACACTTATTCTCACACTTCACACCAAAATGGTGTCATTGGGTGCAAACCTCTTCACCTTTGTGACATCACTCGCACACTACTCATTGAGATTAATATCCCACCCTACCTATAGTGTGATGCTCTCATGAAAGCCACTTATCTTCAAAATTAGCTCCCCTATGCTCCCCTTGGTGGGGCCATTCCTTTCACCAACTCTTACCTAACTCACGCCTCTTCATCATCTCTTATTTGGGTCTTTGGATGCACTACTTGATGGGATTTGAGGTCGATAACTTTTCAAAATTTTGATCAAAACATCAAATGTAGCAGAAAAACACTGAATCGTACATTCAAAATACCAAGCCACCAAGAACAGATGATCCTATCATCTAGTATGTATAAGAAAACATACTTAAGGGTTTCCTTGAAGGAGTTCTTGAAGCTATTCAAGTGTCTAGCCTCTAGCGGTATCCACACGGTCTCTGGATGGTTGGATCTCCTCTTCAAAACTCTTCACCAATAGAGAAAGAGAAGAATGGAGAGAATTCCCACAAGGCTTGCATGGGTACCTTCAGTTGTGGTCGTTCTCCCTCTATTTATAGACATTTGATATGAGGTTTTTTCATAAAAACCTTCATAATTATGTCTATATCCACCAACATCCATAAATCTTATATGTGTGACCCTCTAGATGCCAAGCTACACCACAGACACTAGGAGATATGGAGTATGTAAGAACTCACTTATGGAACCTTCCCGTCATTGATTACCATGTATGTATAATCCTTATCCACATTAGACCCATGAATGAATTAGGGTATGGTCAACTGTCAAACCCTAATTGGTCACTCAAGTTAGTACTTATGCGTGTAGAAATCATCGAGAACTCCTTCGATATTTCTACTACCTTGGCCAAGGATTTCATCGCATCTCATTCTTTTGAGTCAATCTCCTCAAATACCGAGGGTGGATGATCCCATCTTGACCACACAATCATCTTCGTGGACTTCATGTCGTATCCAATATATGACGTTTTAGATATCTCGTGGCTAGGGATTCGTATGTCATAATCAAAAACGACCACATACACAATCATGACATGAATCAACCTGATCGACAGTTAGGTATAATACCATTCAGGGATTCATACAGATCAATTTAGTGAACTCTTTCTCCAAAGAGCACCCACTATCTATCCTTAGTTTCTCCACACTGATGGCTATAGGATCAGCCATACTCATCATATTAGTTAGATTAGATAGTGATATTCTTTCCGGATAATTCGATGTCCTTCTCGAGTATCCCACGAATAGGAATATTTAGAACATATGTTTAAAGACTAGTGATCACTATATTATGATTTCATCATAATTCACTTAGTCATTGCACATGCTTATAAACTTCATTTTAAACATCACACAAGAATGACAATGAATAAATTTCATTTCAATGAACATAAACAAGATACATGAAAGTGTGATTGGCTTATAGGCCACATAATATCCATCACTACCTTCGTTTGAGACCACTCTAGCCTCTCCAAAATTTCCCCTTGTGCTCTCAAAGGCGTCCTTGTTGGCTACTTGATAACATGTTAATTATACATAAAAATATTTGATTATTAATACAAATTAAGGTATAAAACATTTCATCCTAATGCATGTTATCATATTTTTTTAGTGTTTATCTATCATTCTATGAAAATTAAGTTAGAATATTAAAATGCACTAATTTAGGGATAATTATGATAAATTAAGACAAATATTCTATGATTAGATCATCCCCATTTTTTATTTGAGATTATAATTAGGTTTTAATGTTAAATAATAAGAGAAAATACTTTATACACTCTTTTTTTTAAAGTTTTCTTTTCTAATATAAATGAGTGTATTTTTTAAATTAAATTTTATTATATTTTTATTAATTAAATTAGAATTTTTATAATGATAGATAATTTAATTTTTGATCCAACAAAAAAAATTTGGATTAATTTGGAGTTGTATTTTGAAAGTTATGAATTTTCTAATTTTTAGATATTTTTCTAGAATTTTTTTGACTTTTTATAAATTTAATTCGATTTATTTTGAATTAAAATGAATAAAAAATTAAAAAAATTCACCACGTGCCACACACGTGTGAGTGCCCATGTGTGTGATTAATGAGAATAAGTATCCTTTTCAGGATACTTTTCAGTATCCTTTTCGCTAACTTATTAATCGTACATTACTTATATGTTCATCAAATTTCAATAATTTTTGTCATGTGGGACTATTTTCTTCTATTTTTATGCACAGGTGACCTTGCAACATGTGGAGGGTCTGATCGCATGATTTAATCGTGATCATTGATCGTCACTTAAGTGAGGGGGTACGCGGCGCACTCTAATTTGTCGACTAATCATTTTAAAAAAGGGTTTCATCTCTATCATTCATCTAAGGAGTTATAACGGTTGAGATTAAAACCGTTGGATGGACCCCGTGGACACATGGATGCATCCAGACCGTCAAATGAAGATCGAACGACATGCGTTTCATGTGTTTCTTCTTCACGTGCGACATGGTGGAATATCAATGTTTCATCTTTGATCTAATGGACGCAGTTTAAATGCAATGATTTGTATCTATGTGTTTCATCAGAGCTGTTGATTGAAGATTAAAAGCTCGATCCAACTATTACGCCCAAATCTCCATATAGATTAACATGCTTTTCGACGATGTAAAGCATTCTTGGATGTTTCGAGCAAATCGAAATGTTTAGACAACTGAGTCCTTGAATCTCTTGATTTCTTTGTCTTCTACACTCATTTTTGCGTCCAGAGAGTGCTTGAAATGAAGTTTATGATAACATGCTATTTATGCATGAAATTACATGATTATTAATGTAATTTAAGGCATTAATTATTCCAATTATATGCATGTTATCATATTTTAAGTATAATTCTATCATTTTATATTATTTCATGTTATGATCTAAAAATACACTAAATTATAGATTATTATAAATAATTAAAGATTATAATCTTTAATCCTAATTATATTTATGATCATATGAGGGAAAAGATTTTAATTAACATTTATGTGTTTATATAAATTTATTTTATATAATACATAAATGTATAAAATTAATTAAAATTTAATCTCTTCTTATTTTAATAATTTGACTTTTCATAATGATAGATTATTCAATTTCTGATCCAACAAAACAAATTTGATTTCATTTGGAGTTGTATTTTGAAAGTTATGAATTTTACAATTTTTAGGAATTTTCTGGAATTTTTCTGAATTTATTTATATTTATTTTTTATTTTTAAAGTCTTTTAAATTAATTAAAAAAATCACAAAAAGGGGGTATATTTCGCGCGTGTACATGTGGATGCGACGTGGCACTCGGGGCCACGTGGCTCTGCCACGTGGACAGGCGCGAGCGCCTGCGTCGCGCGGAGGTGACACGTGGACGCTATTTATATTTATCGTATATATAGGTTTATAATATATATAGGTCTTCCGATTATCGAAAGACAATTTATTAATCCCTTATAACCGCGTCACCCTATATACCCATTAGATCTCTTTAATCTTCTCCTTGTGGGACTATTTTGCTTCCTTTTATTTTGTTTCAGGGCGACATGGCAACATTACGCACGTTGGATCAAGAGCACGATCAATCGCGCGTATGGATGCGGTGGACACGAGGTCCACGCGATAAAAAAATCAAGCACGTGGCTATTTATTCACTTAAGTGAATGAATCGCGACCGTCGATCGTGATTATTATAACGATCCAGATTTATCTACATCGATGGACCTTGAATTAAATTAAACCCGTTTGATGAAGATCCGATGGACACGATGAATCGATGCTCCTCTTCATCAAATACGAGATCACATCCTGACCCTCCACAAGCGATCGGACGATCATCGGATCGTCGTGACGATTCGATGGATGGACGCTTGATCAGCGATCGTACGATCAAGATTGAAGACGATGATTCGATCGAACGACGTCTAATCGTGACCGTCATCGCGATGGACTCTTTATCCAACCGCAAAAATTCATTTTCGTTTCTTTAAAAGGCGTTCTTCGCGGCGGAAGAAAGGGTTCACGATTCTTCATCAAATTCTTCGTGTTTACTTCATCAATTCGCGTGCCGTTTGTTCGAGAATGTTCGCAACTAAATTCCGCTTCCATTGAATATTTAATTTCAAAGTTTGATCGAAAGAATTGGAAGAAATCAAGTCTTGAACTCCACTTTCGTCTTCAAAAATTCAGAATGAAAAGCCTTGCATCCGGCAATTAATTGGATCATTTTGAAGGCTAATTTGGGTTAGATTGTTTGTTTTCATCTTAATCTTTCATCATTTAGCGTTAATTTTACATTTTGAATTGTAGATTAACTTTAATTTTAGTTTAATTTCTGTTTTTAATCAAAATCGCGATACGAATTTTCTCCTAACTTCAAACTTCGATTACTCAGCGAATTCTTATCCAAATCACCTGATTTTTTATTCCGTGGAATTGCAATTGAGTTATCTTTCTTAATATACTAAAATTCTCAATTTCTAATCTCAATTCATCATTTCATTTGACCGAATTTCAAAGATATATCTCAAATTTCCCTAATTCTCCGTGGATTCAACCCTTAATTACCATTATACTAATTAATTAAATTGATTAATCATAAATTGGTAAGTTTCGGACTTTGTTTTGACACTGAATTGTGTGTAATCAACGACCATATGATTTAGTCTGGTCAGTTTCGTCGAAAGAATAGGGAAAAATTGCCTCTTGATTGCCGAATTTTATCTTCGTAATCGCGGAATGAAAAGCCTTTGATTCGGCAGACAATTGGATCAATTCGAGTGTGACTTTAGTTTAGATTATGCGTTTTCCTACTAATTTTTGGTCATGTATCATTAGATTGTAATTTAGAATCAAAGATTAGTCAAATTTTAGATTTTATTTCAATTTTCTCTCTCTTCGCGATCGATTTTCCATCAAATTTTTCCTCTTTGATTTCTCTGTGAATCTTGATCCAAATCGAATGATTTTTTATTCTGGTGGTTTTGTATTTCAGTTCTCTTTCCAAATCTATGAAAATCCCTAAATTTTTCCCTCAATTCATCATCCGATTTGATCAAATTTTAAGAAATACCTTGAAAATACCTTAATTCTTGATGACAATTTATGAATCAAATATCCACGGAAAGCTTATTGAACAAGGAATCTAATGAAACAAATTCCTTTGAAATTGGACTTAAGATCATGGAGAAATCCTTGTTCTGAGATCAGCAAAAATTCACAACAAAATTTGGGTGAAAATGAAGAAATTTCGATTCTTAGACTCTAATTACCTATTTAAATCTAATCTAAACTATTTAGAAAGTGAGGATTACGAAGAAATCATACCACTAACCCGATTGACGTGAAGATTGAACCTCAAATTGCTTTGATTGTTGTTAATTTCTCCGATTCCATCTTTGACGTACTTTCGGCGTTCAAGGGGTGATTTTTAAACATTTTCTCACAATGTTCGTGATTTACATGCCTCAATTCATGCGCGATTGAGTCTAGAACGCAAGAGAATCACGAAGGACTCAAGATCTTCCTCCAAAATTGCTTAATTTCATGCTTAATCAAGAGTTACATTTCTTTAAGAGAGAACATCTATTTCTAGAAGAAATTTCCTGATTTAAATCCGAGCTATCTGTATTGCATCAAGAGCTTGGACGGTTACAATGAAGCCACGTAGCTCGCGATAAGTGGACCACGATCCCACGACGCGGGCTCTACTATTCCTTGATTTCCGCCATTCAATCTTCATCAGTGTGTCCACAAGCAGTCGCGTGTCACTCCACGATTTGGCGAGTGCGAAATTAAATCCCAGCCATTAGATTTCACTAATGCGTTCGATTGCTGTGAATTTATCATGTGTGGCTGATCGCGATCTAGTGGACAGAAATCCACCAGATTAATGCCCCCGATTTGTGCACTTTAATCCAACGCTCCACATGTTGCCACGTTGCCTGCGCACATATAGAAACACTTAGTCCCACACAGAAGAAATAAAAGGAGGCTAACACCTATATAAGGGGAAACCCTTTTAAACTTTCACGTCACCCAATGGGGCTCGTGATAACATGCAATCTAGACATGCAAAAATATGATTATTAATGTAAATTAAGGCATAAAATATTTTATTTTTATGCATGTTATCATACTTTGAGTGCATTTCTATCATTTCATACAATTTTAAGTGATAATCTCAAAATGCTCTATTTTAGGGATAATTATGCATTTTTAAGAATAGATTTTGGATTATATTATTCCCATAAAAAATTGAGATTATCATTAGGTTTTAATGTTACATAATAGGAGAAAATATTTATATACACTCACTTATTTTTCTAAGTTTTGTTTTTCAAGTAGAAGTGAGTGTATTTTTTGAAATAATAATTTATTCTCTTGTTACTTAAATATTTTGACTTTTTATAGTAATCGATAATTGAATTTCTGATCCAATAAAAAAATCTGGATGAATTTGGAGTTGTATTTTGAAAGTTATGAATTTTCTAATTTTTAGGGATTTTTTTGAATTTTTAATGAATTTCTAAGGATTTTCCAGAATTAAAAATCAGTTTTTCTAATTTAAAATCAATTTTTCATTTTAATATTAGCGCGTAGGTGATGTGGTGCAATATGGAGCGTCCGATCAATCATGATCAACTATCAAGAGTGAGATGTGACGTGACAGCTTGTGGAGCATCTGATCACGCAAAGAATCTAAGCCGTTAATCTTCACTTAAAGAGGGGGGTTACGTGGCGCACTATTACTCGTTGGCGAATCATTTTAAAAACAATATAATCTTAGGCGTCTATCAACCGAGTTATAACAGCTGAGAATAAACTGACGAGAAACACATCTGAGCGTCCAATCGCAATCAAACAGCGGACGTTACATGTGTTTTTATAACGCATGTGACATGGTAAAATCTTGGTGTTCGATCGGAGATCCAATGGCTGCGACTTAACGGTAACGATTCACATTAATGCGATCAATCAGAGCCGTTGATCGAAGATGAAGCATTTCATCGGACGGTTACGCCCAAATTGGCTATAAATTGAGATGTTCTTCGAATTTCTAATGCATTCTTGGATGATTTCACTCAATTGATCTATCTAAACACCTCCATCCTTGAATCTCTTGCTTCTAATCACTTCTAGACTCATTTTTGCGTCCACGGAGTGGTTGAAAGTAAGATTTCGTCGATCGATTAGGGAGAATTCGCCTCTTAAACACCGATGATCGTTTTCGAAATCACGGAATGAAAAGCCTTGAATCCAGCGATTAATTGGATCATTTCGATCGCTATCTCCGGTTAGATTATGTGTTTTCCTCTTAATCTATCGTTATATATCATTAATTTGTAATTTAGGATCATTAATTTAGTTAATTTAGTCTTTAATTTTAGATTTCTCTTAAACTCGCGTTTGGAAATTTCTTCGCGAATCTTGATCTAAATCGAGTGATTTTTGATTTCGTGAATTTGTCTTTGAGTTGTCTTTCCAAGTCTGTCATTTCCCCTGATTTCTCACCTCAATTCATCGTCCGATTCGATCAAATTCCTAAAGATCTCTAAAAAATCCCTTATTTCTCGGTGGATTCGACCCTTATTTACCATTATACCCTTCAATTCATGAAAACCAAGAGGTCTAGGACTAGAAATCACTAATCAAGGGGGAGGGAGAAAAGAGAGCATACCTTCAGCACCTTCAGTGCGACGAGCCTTATCAAAGCAGGGATTTAGCACGACAGTTTGCAATGGGGTCACCTCATGGGGTTGTGATGGAGAATTATCTCAACACGAGAACACAAGGGTTCCTAGTGAACCTAGGTATGAACTAAGGAAGAGAAATCATTCTCAACAGCAACAAAATACTATACTCCTCCTTATTCACAAATTTGAGAAATTATACATTCATTAAATGAATGAAGAAGGCCTCTCTAAAACATTGAAAGAGAGTGTAGATCCAAAGGGAATTATCTTCCCTCCTCCTCCTATTATATACTGATCCAACGAATGACTTGGTCAAAAGAAATTAAATTCTAATCCTTAATTACTTAGAATTCTTTGAATGGACCAAGTCAACCACCTCTTACCTTGATATAGGTTCCTAATTATCCAAACCATATCCAATATATCATAGGTACCTTGTATAAATTACTGATCTCAAGAAAGAAAATCAGTAGAAACATCTTTGTTATTCCATTCCCTTCTCTCTTTGAATACCAGTTATAGTTAGAATTATAGGAGAGACCTAATCAATATTATTATCTTCGGATTCTACTTCAATACAAAACCCTTTGCATGAGTAAACCATGCATTTATAAGTTTATAATCAGCATGAAGAATCTGCCATCAAAGAAGACAATCATGAAGAACATAAAAGAAGCCTCATAATTGAAGAATTTCAAGATCATGATTCACTCAAGTGAAAATGAAAACAATTACATCAGAGGTCTTCACGGTTTCTAAATTTCATGAAGAGCATTTATAGGTTGTTTTTATTAATGAAGTTACTCTTCTTTAGTGTTAACTCACTGTGTTCATCGTGTTCCACTTCCTCTCCTGTATATCTCTACTCTGAATTCTATCCCCCTCTCTTTTCTCCCTCCACTGATGTCCACTTTCATCCATCTCAAGATAAGAAGCAACCGAGAATATCTTTGATCGTGTGGTGATTCCAAGGGCTTCCACTTCACATCTGAAAGGTACTCATCCTCTCTTCTTTAACCGTGTTTAATAGTTCATCTATGATATCATAAGTCCAACATAGATTCACTCTTCCTATCTGTCCTCTATTCCTTACCTCTTATCCGAAATATTAACAAGCGTTATCCCCAATCATAATGATATCCCTTTTAATAAATTACTCATCATCCATCTCCTCATATCATCAACCAAAATCTCATCTCATCCATTCTCCTCTCACTGCATTCACGTTCGTATCATTATTTCTAATAATCCTCTAATCGCATTATCCTCCCCATACACTCACTAATATATATATATATATAGTTAATCTTCCATATTATCAAACCTAAATCTTCTCCACATTATAAAATTATCATAAGAATCAATCTTCTTCACTGATATCATTCATAGGTCCTTCATAAGATTGTAGGATTATTACATAATTCATAAAAGTAGATAATCATCACATAATTCACTCTTCTCTTCATCACATACTCATACTTACATTCTCATCTACTTACATATCATTTTCTCAAAATATCCTACATCAGGTTGTTTTGAGTCCAACTACGCAATCAGCTAGCAAGGGTCAAGGGGGCAATGCCCTAACCAAAACGGTCTCTAGGGCTTGTGCATGTTGTCGCTAGTGGGCTTGGCTATGCGTCGAGTTTCTAGGAGCATAGTGACACTAGTGGTGTGGTGGTCGATTCTCTGGGGCAATGGAAAGGGGTACTATCAAAGCTGTCTACTATTGTATGTTTCTCATTTAGTCTAGGGATGATTTGCACCACATAGGGTTTTAGCAAAGGGAAGGGCGTTGATAAGCCTATCATCTTCTCCTCCTAGCAGTAGCGATAATGTTCTCCTTGACTGAGACGATTTGGAAGAGGGTGGAGGGACAAGAGATTTCCTCCCTTCCATCGGCTAATGCCCAAGTTAGGGAAAAACCAATACCAAAAAAAATCCCCCTTTACCTTGTGTGTTTGGGCCTCTTCATAGGCTTCGTGATTAGGGTGAAAAAACAAAGGAAAAAACCAAAATTATAAAAAGATATAAAGGAAAAGTTCATGAAGATGGTCAATGTATGCACTAGTTTGTCAGCAATATCATTTGGTCCAATTGGTAACCTGGGCCTTGTTGGTGGTCGATCCCTCAAGCTGGCATGGGGTCTCCTCCGGTGTCATAATCAGCCATCGTGTCGTGACATGCTTAGATATCGACTCATGTGGTCGGACTGGCGCTTCATGGATCAAGCACCAAAAAGGCCCAAGATCATCAAACAGACCCACCGACATCGTCTATAGACTAGAGCTGAGTTCAGTCATCTATGCACTTGACACGCTTGGAAATGGACTCCCTTGATGCAATTTGCAATGGATATGCCACCATCTATACTTGTGATTGGCTCGACTCCCTCAATCACACTTTTCCCATGACAGTCCACTAAGACCACACTACCATCGTCACCACCTAGTGACCCATTGACGAATCAAGACCGTATGGTCCTTGAAAACACACAGTCAAGAGTCAAAATAAAATCCAAACTTACCAATTGTAATATTAAATCATGAAATGAGGGGTATAATGGTAAATAAGGGTCGAATCTACAGGGAATTAGGGAAAAATTTTATGATCTCTTCAAATTTGATCAAATCGGACGATGAAATGGTGATAGAAATTGGGCAATTTGATATTTTAAGAAAGAGGACTTGAAGATGAATCCACAAAATCAAAAATCACTAAATTTGGATCTGATTTTGTAGAGAAATCATTGAATGAACAGAGGTGAAATTTCTAAAAATAAAAATCGCAAAAATTTGAAATTAAGACTGAAATTAAATCAAATTATAATTCTAAAAAATACAAAGATAGATTAGGATGAAACACGATTCCTAACCCACAATTGTGATAGAATTGATCCAATTAATCGTCGAAATCAAGGCTATTCATCAAAATTTGGAAAATCGCGATCGTGGAGTTCAATCGTCGATTTCTTTTTCATCAATCGACGAAATCTTACTCTCAAACACTCTTTGGACGCGGAAATGAGTCTAGAAGCGATTGGGAACAAGAGATTCAAGAGATTTGGTGTCCAAACGATTAAGTCGAATTGCTCTCGAATGCTTTATAATCTCGAAGAACATCTCAATTTATAGGCTAATTTGGGCATAATCGTCCGATCGGCCTTTAATTTGCAATCAATGGCTCTGATGAAACGCATCGGATGCAAATCATTATGATTAAGTTGTGGCCGTTGGATCTTCGATTGACTGCTAAGATGAAGCCACGTCGTGAGTGTTATAAATAACGCATGTACGTCCGCCATTGGATCTTGATCGGATGTTCTAATGCATTTTTCGTCGTTTTAATCTCGACCATTATAACTCATCTTGATCAACTGTTGAGATTAAAATAATTCCCGACGAATAAGATCATGCCACATACCTTCCCGCATTAAGTGAAGATCAACGATCGCGATTTGATCGGGTGATCGGACGTCCCACGATACGCCACATCACATCCCGCCTGTGATCATCAATCACGATCAATCGGATGCTCTAGATTGTGCCACGTCGCCTGCGCGCTTATAAAATTCAGAAAAATCAATTTTTAATTAGAAATTTTGATTTTTAATTCTGGAAAATCCTTAGAAATTCATTAAAAATTTAGAATAATTCAAAAAATTCATAACTTTCAAAATATAACTCCAAATTAATCCAAATTTCTTTCATTTGATCAGAAATTTAATTATCTATCATTTTAAAAAGTCAAATTTAATAAATAACAAGAGATTTAATTTCTATTTCAAAAAATATATTCATTTCCTTAAGATTTTAAAACTTAGAAAATAAAATGAATGTATAGAAAATAATTTATCCTATTATTTAACATTAAAAACTAATTATAATCTCAAGTAAAGATGGGTTATAAAATTATTTATCTTTTATTCATCATATATAACCCTAAATTAATGTATTTTGATATTATAATGACTTTTTCATAGAATGATAGATAAACACTCATAAATATGGTAACATGCATAGGAATGAATTCATTTATGCCTTAATATACATAAATAATCATGCATTACCATGTCTAATTAGCATGTTATCACCCATTACCAAACGATCTCCACCTTCCTATTGTCTCGTGTTGAAAGCAAATTCTCATATACCTAACATCCCACTGCCCAATTCATTTATTACCATCACCCTCCCTACCCCTACCATGCCTTTGCCCTTACTATGTCTTTCACGTCGTTACCCATGTTGTATTATGAAGCTCTTTAAGTAGCCAATTGTAAGGCAATTATGGATCTTGAGTCTTACGATCTCTTGGATCTTGGCATATAAAACCTTGTGTTTCATCCCATAGATGCTAATCATTGTGGCATGTAATATTGGCCCCATGTCACAATAGCTCCTCACAAGGCATGACTAGTGGTTAGAGGATTCTCCCATGATTATGGCATGAACTATATGCTGGAAACTTTGAGTATGCATCATGATTCATTAGAATAATCAGATTCATAAAACTGAATTAAACGCGTACCTAGATTCGCTGGATTAATCTTCATCCGAAGATTACTGAAGTGGAGAATAGCCTTCTTGAATATCACTGATGTAACCTCTTGATCTCTAGAGGAAATGGGATTCTTTCTTGAGGGTTATGAGCATCAGGTTATCCAAATGGACTATGGCCTCCTATTTATAGAGATGGGGGAAGCTTAAGCCTCTAATCAGTCATTAGTCAGCCCATTAATGACTAATGACTAATTTACTGCCTCTACACATAATTAACCTCCACACACATAAATGAATGTCGTAATCCCCACATTAAACATAACTGAATCACTTAATGGGATTAAATGATAGCTAATCCACAATAATACATAACTATGTCCACTTAATCAAGATTAGACCTAACACTATATTGATACTTCTCTCTAGTGGTTCGTGTGAATGCCATTTGGGCCCTCTTATCTTAGGTAGTTAACTAAGCATAGTCTTTGCATCAATTGGATATCTCCTAAACCCTTTTATATGATGACTTGGATGAAGAGGTCTTTATGGAGCAACCTCTAGGGTTTGTTGCTCAAGGGAATTCTACTAAGGTGTGCTTTCTTTATTGTGCTATAGATGCTCAAGACCACGTTTGGAGGTATTATACAACTAGCGGCCTATGTTGATGATATTCTTTTTATCAGACAAGAATATCATATTTTCATCATCACTTTGTGACATCATATTTTTAAACCTTGTGTTATTTCCTCTAGATTAAGTTTTTTTTACTAGTCAAGAAAATTAGTTCTCTCCTAGAGGAAATATGCTATTGATCTCTCCTAGAGGAGATAAGATTACTTTTCTGTAAACTAGAGACTTTATCGGTGAAGGCAAAGGTTTGGGGATGGTGATTCTCTAGTGTTGAAGGATGCCAACTATTAACGACAACTATTGAGAAATTTTATATACTTGACAATAACTCGCCCAAATACTTGACAAATAATGCAAGAACCTCTTGAAGTTCATTGGGCTAGTGCCTAACGAGTTCTAGCTTATATAACGCAAGCACTTGGCTAGAGAACCATCTATAAACAACATGGTCATATTTGAATCAAAGCTTATTCAAACCTAAGATGTGTTGGGGATTGAGAAGATCAAAAGTCTACTACAAGTTACTATACTTATGTTGGTGCCAATCTAGTCACCTAGTGCTCTGACAGAACAAATCGATGTGGTCGTTAATTGCAAACCGATTCATGTCAAAAATATTATCAAACTCACCAGTTTTATGAAATTAATACAAATGAAGAAGTACAGAGGTGAATAAGGGTCGAATCCACAGAGAAATAAGGGATTTTTTAGAGATCTTTTGAAATTAGATCAAATCAGACAATAAATTTTGGTGACAAATTAGGGAAATTGATAGATTTGGAAAGAGAACTCAAAGATAAATCAACACAATCAAAAATCAGTCGATTTGGATCAAGATTTGTGGAGAAATCGATGAGCAAATTAGAGAGAAATTTCCGAACACAATCGAGAGAAATCCAAAATTAAAAACAAAATTAACTAAATCTACGATCTTAAATTACAAATTAATGATACAAGATGAAAGATTAGGAGGAAAACACAAGCTAACCCGAGATAGGGATCGAAATGATCTAATTAATCACCGGATTCAAGGCTTTTCATTCCGCGATTTTCAAGACGATCGTTTGTGTTCAAGAGGCGAATTCTCCCTATTCGATTGACGAAATTTCGCTTCCAACCACTCCGTCGACGTAGAAATGAGTTTAGAAGCGATTGGAAGCAAGAGATTCAAGGATGGTGGTGTCTAAACAGTTTGATTACTCAAAAACATCCAAGAATACATTACAATGTCGAAGAACATCTCAATTTATAGCTAATTTGGGCGTAATCGTCCGATCTGGCGTTTCATCTTTGATCAATGGCTGTGATGAAATGCGAAGATGTGAATCGTTACAATTATATCGTGCTCGTTGGATTGGAGATGGGCCGTCGAGATTTTGCCACGTCGTGCGTTTTAGAAGTAACACTTGAAACGACATCCGTTCGATCTTAATCTAACGTTCTGAATGCATTTTTGTCGGTTTTCATCTCAGCCATTATAACTCTTCAGATCGACGGCAAAGATTAAATCCTTTTTAAAATAATTTTATGACGAATAGAATTGTGCCACGTACCCCCTGCCTTAAGTGATGATCGAGATTTAATCGCACGATCAGACGCTCCACATGCTGTCACGTCATCCCCTGCCTGGATCGACGATCGTGATTTGATCGGACGCTCTAGATTTTTCCACGTCACCTGCGTGATTTATAAAATCAATTTTAATTAAATAAATCAATTTTAAATTCAGAAAAATTCATTAAAATTTATTAAAATTAAGAAAAGTCTAAAAAATATCTAAAAATTAGAAAATTCATAACTTTCAAAATACAACTTCAAATGAATCCAAATTTGTTTCATTGGATCATAAATTAAATTATCTATCATTAAAAAAATCAAAATAATTAAATAACAAGATAATAAATTATTATTTCAAAAATACACTCATTTCTTCTTGAGAAACAAAACTTAGAAAAATAAATTACTGTATATAAACATTTTCTCTTATTATTTACCATTATAACCTAATTATAATCTCAAATTTAGATGGAAATAATATGTTCAAAAATATATTCTTAATTATGCATAATTATCCCTAAAATAGTGCATTTTGAGATTATAACTTAAAATTGCATGAAATGATAGAAATGCACTCAAAGTATGATAACATGGATTAGAATAAAATGTTTTATGCATTAATTTGTATTAATAATCATATAATTGCATGTCTAAATTGTTTGTTATCATGCTCTTGAAAGCAAAAGTCTGTTTCTCACTTAAGTTCATAGGCAAAATTTTATACCATAACAAACAGTACTTGTCAAATGGTATGACCTCAATCTCTAATTCAAGAGCTAGGTGCTATCTCTCATAAACCTATGCCCATATATTATGACAGCCAACTTGACATCTTTCTTATGAGAAAAAAATTCATATTTCATGAGCGAACGAAGCAAATCAAGCAAGACTGCCACTATACATGAGACAAGGTCCTGAAGCGTTTCATCTTCATACCACGAGTAGCTTTGTTTGACCATTTTGATAACATATTTACCAAGCCTCTCAATAGTATCTCCTATATCTCATTGGGCACCAATCTGGGCATGTTTGATCTATATGCTCTAGCTTGAGGGGAAGTGTTAGAATAAAACTCAATAAGCCTTTTAGAGGCATAGTCCCACATGAGACTTATTCTCATTCTCTCTATTCTCTCTTATTTATAAACACATGTTCTAATGGTTTCTATTTTTCCTGTTAGGTTTTACCGTTTCTGTAATTTATTTTTTCCAGTGATATGAGATGTTGAGTGATGAAATAGAAGACCCCAAGAAATAATTTATAAAAAGTAAGACCATATGAAACTAGGTATCCCCACTATTAGACATTAAGTCACCCTCTATGATTGCATCGATAACCAATCACAAAGTCAAATAAGCATGAGCGGATAAAATTCACCCATTTCCTCCACTGATAACAAAAATAATGATTTATATGTATTATATGTAAGGTGTGTTGGGATGACCTACTATGCTTGTGATAGGCTGGCTCATTATGCCCCTAAAAAATGGCATGTTGGGTTCCATCCCCTAATGAACTTCCTCTCCATATGACCATGTTCCCTATTCTCATGGTGTCTTTGTCATTTTCTATTCCAAAGTCTCTACACCTTCCTATCTTTGCTTGCTTACCTTCTCCCAATATTAACTCATGTATTCCCACATTGTAAATGGATTTAGAGTTTGTTTATCCTCTATTCTTCTCTATATCTTCATTTCCATTGATTTCTTTGATATGATATCCTCTTGATTCCATGAGGTTAAAGTGGAAGCCAATGCCATTACAAATGAAAGCATACAATATCTGGCATTATAATCAAGGTTGTACAACAAACAATCAAAAAAATTTCTAAGGTTGAACGCTTTATAAGTATATGACAAGCACAATACTTTACCTTCATTAGTATCATATTCTACCATCAAGTTTCTAGATGCTACAAAATAAAGGTAATTTAGAATGTGATGAATATTATATGGCCTCTAAGCTAAATTTCACTTCCATGTCTCACTTTTATTTGTTAAAATGAAATTTATTATTATTATTCTTCTTCTATGATGTCTACGAGCATGTTCAATTGTGATGAGATTCTAATACAATGATCACTAGTCTTTAAACATATGTTTTATGTATTTCTTTTCAAAGGGTATCCGAGGATGACACAAAATTATCTAGAAACATTAGCATTGTTTGATCCGAACCATATGATAAGTATGTCTCATCTTGCGGCTATCCATGTGGTGATACCAATGATAGATACGGGCGTATTTGATAAGTGCAAAATCACGGTCATTGAAATCACAATTTCACATATAAAAAATTATACACAACTCTTCAAATTTGATCTAAAAATTTAGAATAGCAGCAAGGAAAGGTTGAATCCAGAAGGAGAACGGTTGAAAGATTAAAATTAAGAAATATTTTTGGTATTTTTAGATTAATGAAGTATAATTTTTTTATGAAAAGGAGGGAGACTTATGTGACGATATGATGATCTGATCAAACACTTTAAAACAACTTTCAAAGATAAAAAAATTCTTGTTCAAATGGTGGAATAGTGATTTATGATTAAAAATATAAAAATATGGTAGAAAATATTGAGAAAATTGAAACAATCAAAAAGTATAAACCCTAATCAAAAGGTTCATGATAAAACTCACTCGAGCTTTGCTCTCCATTCAATCATTCCTTCAAGAGCTTGTATATCTTGCTTAAACTTGAAAACTTACATCCAACATGAGAAATGAATAGAAAAGAGAATAATTTCACTAAAAATATTATTCGATACATGAAGAACGATCGATCGGTACTCTCTTTCCTCTGACTAGCCAATACTAGAAGCCACAAATGAAATATTTAAAAACCTAATTTTTCTGCCTTAGAATTTAAATCGATTACAATGAAGAAGAACATGAAACAAAGATCATGCTCACAAAATCTCAACCCCTAAATCCTTTGGGATCATAAGATATCATGACTTCAACTTCGATCATTTTTGGTCATTGAAAATTCCTCAAAAATCGCATAATTTACTCACCAACCTTTGATTTCCATCAGATCTTGATCGAAAGACTTTTTTTAAAAAAAAAAATTATGCCATGTGTCACTTTGGGATTTGTCGCTTGGAGAGAGAAACGATGGAAGAGGCAATGACCGTTGGATTGTTGTTAATAAGGTGGACACTCTCATATCGCACCACGTGGTAGTGTCCAATTAGCCGCAAAGATAGAGTATTTTGGAGATGATCTAGGTCTTCCATCGTGTGGTCTGAAATCTGAAACAGTAGATGAGGCCACATGTCACTTGTGTAAAAGGTCAATCAAGTGGACTCGGTCCATATAATCAAGTGATCCATACACCACCTTTTAGTCCCACATCGGAAATTTTTTAAAAACTACTTTGGACTTTAAATATAAAGTCCCATTAAGCAAATTAACTGATGTAACATACCGCTTTATAAATATAATTAATGTCTTAATACTTCCCTTGATGGCGCCACATAGACACTAACTAGGCACAACGTGGTGTCATCCCTTCATGCCATGTGTCCATGTTGCCAAGACAGCATGCACAAATAAACCTCTTTTTTCTATTTTCATTCCTAAAAATCTTTTAAAAAATCTTAATAAATAGAAAAAAATTAGCAATATGCAAGAAAATTCAAATAAATTCTAAAAAATAGAAAAATTAATAGAAAAATCCTTAAAATGTAGACTATAATATCGTTTCATAGAAAACTTCTTTTTAAGTGAAACTTTTGTCATTTTTATGCTTTTTTCTCCTTTTTTTCATCATATGACTTAGCTAAAAAATATATCTTTATCAAAAACTACTTATTTCTTCATGTTTTTCATCATTTTCATTCCTTGATAACAAGCGATCATGAAACTCAGGCACACAAGATTAGTTCATCCTTTTTTGACCCTGAAAAAGGTAAAACATCAATTATGCATAATATTAACTACAATTTAACACAATTTAGCTTTTGAACAATAAGATATGATGAATAAAAAAATTCATTAGAATATGATAACATGCTTAATAATGTTGGAAATTATGCCTTAAAATCATAAAAGAATAATGAATTAAAATCATAAAAATACATGTTATCATTGTGTTTTGGAGAAAGAGTTCACTTAATTGATCCATATGAATCCATGATGGTATTATACCAAATTATCTATCAAGTAGATTCATGTCATGACTGTGTACGTGACCTTTTGACCTAAGACACCGAAGACACCTTGTAGATAGATGACCATATTTTGATTATGACTTACAAATCCATAGCCACGAGATCTTTAAAAGGGCATATATTGAATACAACATGAAGTCCTTGATGATGGGATCTGAGGTCGATAACTTTCTGAAATTTTGATCAAAACATCAAATGTAGCAGAAAAACATTGAATCGGACATTCAAAATACCAAGCCACCAAGAACAGATGATCCTATCATCTATTATGAATGAGAAAACATACTTACAGGTTTCCTTGAAGGAGTTCTTGAAGCCATTCAAGTGTCTAGCCTCTAGCGGTATCCACACGGTCTCTAGATGGTTGGATCTCCTCTTCAAAGCTCTTCACCAATAGAGAAAGAGAAGAATGGAGAGAATTCTCACAAGGCTTGCATGGGTACCTTCAGTTGTGGTCGTTCTCCCTCTATTTATAGACATTTGATATGAGGTTTTTTCATAAAAACCTTCATAATTATGTCTATATCCACCAACATCCATAAATCTTATATGTGTGACCCTCTAGGTCCATATATCTCACTAGTTAATAACTCTATAGACCAAATAACATCTTATTGGTCAACCTTAATTAATTATCCACATACACATATAGATTAATTAATCAAGTATTGATATAACCCAATCGATAAGTTGAGTTGCCAGCCCGTTGGGTGCCAAGCTACACCACAGACACTAGGAGATATGGAGTATGTAAGAACTCACTTATGGAACCTTCCCGTCATCGATTACCATGTATGTATAATCCTTCATTCACATTAGACTCATGAATGACTTAGGGTATGTTCAACTGTCAAACCCTAATCCGTCACTCAAGTTAGTACTGATGCATGTAGAAATCATCGAGAACTCCTTCAATATTTCTACTACCTTGGCCAAGGATTTCATCGCATCTCATTCCTTTGAGTCAATCTCCTCAAATATCGAGGGTGGATGATCCCATCTTGATCAAACAATCATCTTCGTGAACTTCATGTCGTATCCAATATATGACGTTTTAGATATCCCGTGGCTAGGGATTCGTCAGTCATAATCAAAACACGATCATCCATCCACAAGATGTCTTTGGTGTCTCAAGTCAAAGGACCACATACACAATCATGACATGAATCAGCCTGATTGACAGTTAGGTATAATACCATTCAGGGATTCATACAGATCAATTCAGTGATCTCTTTCTCCAAAGAGGACCCACTATATATCCTTAGTGTCTCCACACTGATGGCTATAGGATCAGCCATACTCATCATATGAGATGGATTAAATAGGGCTATTCTTTCCGGATAATTCGATGTCCTTCTCAAATATTCCAGGAATAGGAATATTTAGAACATATGTTTAAAGATTAGTGATCACTATATTATGATCTCATCATAATTCACTTAGTCATTGCACATGCTCATGGACTTCATTGCAAACATCACACAAGAATGACAATGAATAAATTTCATTTCAATGAACATAAACAAGATACATGAAAGTGTGATTGGCTTATAGGCCACATAATATCCATCACTTGAATGTGATTGTGTTGTCAAGATAGGATTATCTACATTGAGTAGTTAAAGAGATTGTCTCAAGGAATGGGATAAAATGAAAACCTTGGCCAAGGAAGTGAAAGTATCAAAGTAATTTTTGATGATTTTCTCCATGCAACAATACTAACTTGAATGACTAGTTTGTGTTTGATAATTGTTTGTGCCTAAAGTCATTCATGAGTAATGTCTAGATGAAGGATTATATGAGAGTTCTTATATACTCAATATTAGAGTTGGTATGTCTATTAGGGCACATGGTGTAGCTTAGCACCCAACAAGTTAGCTTTAGGATTTGAGGTCGATAAGCCTTCCAGGATTTCAATCAAAACATTGAACGCAGCGGAATACATTGAATCAGATATTCAAAACACCCATACACTTATAACTGATGATCGTATCATCTAGTGTGTATGAAAAAACATACTTACAAGGTTCACTTGAAGAAGTTCTTGAAGCTATCCAATTGTCTAACCTCTAGCAATATCCTTACAATCGTTGGATGGTTAGATCTCCTCTTGAAAGCTCTTCATTAAGAAAGAAAGAGAAGAAATGAGAAAATCCTGATAAGGCTTACATGGGAACCTTGAATTGTGGTCATTCTCTCCCTACTTATAGACATTTAGTATGTAAATTTTTTTATAAAATCCTCATAATTATGTTCATATCCACCAACATCTATAGACCTTATGTATATGACCCTCTAAGTTCATATATCTCAGTAGTTATAACTTTATAGACCCAATAACATCTTATTGGTCAACCGTGATTAATTATATAGATCAATATGTAGTTTAATTGAGGATTGATTTAACCCAATCTATAGGTTGAGTTGCTAGCCCATTGGGTGCCAAGCTACACCACATACTCTAAGAGATATAAAATATATAAGAACTCTTGTATGAAACCTTATCGGCATTGGTTACTATGTATATAACCCTTCATCCGCACGAGACTCATAAATAACTTATGGGCACGATCAACTATCAGACCTTAATCGGTGACTCAAGTTAGTAGTGATACATGGAAGAAATGATCAAGAACTCATTATCTAGTATTTCCATTACCTTGGCCAAGGATTTCATTGCATCTCAATTCCTAGAGTAAATCTCCTCAAATAATATATTGTTATTATTTTTATTTATCAGAACTTTGTCAAGAGAATTTAATTTCCTGATCAAGATCTTCAGAGAGTGTCACTGTTTATGTATCAAAGTTCATCTTTAACAAAATATTTCATTCAATGTCCTCTTCATTATTTATCATTTTGTTTTATCGCTCCTAATTCTTTTAAATGTGTGTCATTATCTTTATCTGATTTAGGAATCAACTTATCTAATTGACAGGATTTTAAGGATTTTACATAATATAGAATATTACGGATTTAGAATATAGAATATTACTTACTATAGAGTATTATGGATTCCACATCTAGAGAGGTTCAATCAAATCTAACCGACAGAATTAGAACTGTAGTTTGAGTTTTCAAAGTAAACTAAAACAAGAAATCAGATTTGTACATAGGAGATCGTTTTTATTTTATTTATATGTATATATTTTCTTACTGATAAAAATAGCGCTCAAGAAATTAGAGAACAATCAGAATGAGATTTAGAATTAAACTTGAATTAAATTCACTGATTAAACTAATAAAGAATCTAAAAAACGATTGGTCACAACTTCAAACAATCAAAATACAAAAAGAATATAAAGAAAGAAAGATTCAATTCTAAAGAAAGGGAAAGAAAAGAAAAGAAAACAAAGGAAAACTAGGTGACATGTATAATGTCTAAACGTAATCACGCAAACCTATTTGTAGCTTCGGATAGGAGAAATCCACTCGGTTTGGCTACTCACGGCCATGGCAATCTTCAAAATGGAACTTCTCCCCGATGTGTCCTCTAAGCCAAGCTTCCTTGGGTGGGAAATCAAGAACGAGCTCTCCGAAATCATCTCCCCTTCCTCTTAATGCTTTTCGAAGTCGCGATGGCTCTGTTGCAAATTAGTTGTGTTCTTTGATACGTATTGCTCCGCACGTGCGTCCGTGTCGCATGCTACGGTTGCTCAACATCTTCTCTTCCTGCCATTGATTGGTGGAGGACTTATCGCGCGTCTTGGTGCTCGTACCCCACAGTTGAGATGAGAGTTGACTGTGTACACATCCTTGTGTATGCAGCCTTATGCTCCATTGTGTGATTGGTTCACACAGTTCACGTGCATCTCCTGTCCGCAGTGCCTTGCAAACTCATCAGTGACAACCGGCCCAATAAGGGCATTAGTAACATAAACTGAAATTTAAATTAATTTATGAAGATAATTATTTTTGTTAAAAGAAATTAAATTTCTTTTAAAGTAATTTCTGTTAAAGTAATGGATTATCATGCCCAACAATGGCTTTCAAAGTAATTATTTTTCAAAATTTCTCATAACAGCCTTAATTATTTGTAACTAACTCTTCCAATTTCAAGTGCAATGGAAGTCTTTATTCCGGGCATAACATCATGATAACATCCAAAATAATGATTGATTTATGACATTTAATGACCAAAATACAACTAAAATGGATGGTTTAGATTAACAATTGTTCATGTTATTAGAAAACAATCTCATCTTGACCACACAATCATCTTCAAAGATTTTATCCCGTATCTAATTTATGACGTTTTAGAGATCTTGTGGTTAGGGATTCAAAATTCATAATCAAAACATGGTCATCCATCTATAAGAAATCTTTGATGTCTCAAGTCAAAAGATCACGTACACAATTGTGACATGAATAAACTTGATTAACAATTAGGCATAGTACCATTCAGGGATTCATACAAATCAATTCAAATGAACTCTTTCTCTAAAGAGCATCCACTATCTAGCACTGGTGGCTTCACCATATTCATTCAAGATCAACCATATTCATCATATGAGTCAAATTAGATAGTGTTATTATTTCCAAATAATTTAATGTCCTTCTTCAATATATCACAAATAGGAGTGTTTAGAATATATGTTTAAAGACTAGTAACATTGTATTTTGATCTCATCATAATTCACTAAGTTATTATATATATAAATACTCATGGAATTCATTGCAAACATCACGTAAGAATGATAATGAATAAATTTCATTATAATAAACATAAACGAGATACATGGAAGTGTGATTGGCTTGTAGGCCACATAATATCCATCACTAACAACTCAACTTGTCGAGTGGGTAAATCTATCCTTGATTAATTAATTTATATAAATAATCAATAAGGCCAACCACCTAAGATTATGGGGTCTATAGAGTTATGAATTATGGGGTCGAACCTTCTCTAAACTAGAAAATGTATCTACGATGAAAAATGCTCTGAAAATGAAGGCCTTCAGTTGAATAATAAATGATAAAAGGAGAAGAGTAAACCAAAGGAGAAAATCCCATTGAAAAATCTTAATGAGAAAGAATGTTCAAAAGGTCACTAGAAGAAACTAAAGTGTAGAAGGGGAAGAATAATAAGGCTCTCTCTCTCTCACCTTCAATTCCAGCTTCTCACTCTATATTTTCTCTCTCTCCCCCTCTTTTACCTTTTCCATTTTCTGCTCCTCTCTCTTTGTCTTTCTCTTTGTCCCATTCTTCCTCATCTCCTTATCGGCCACCTCAGGCCCATTTTCACCCTTCAAAACCTTAACATGTCTGGTAGACCATTTTCTCCATTTTTGAAAACTATTAGCCCCCAACATCCTTCATACCTATTGCTTTTCTAGTTGGTGCACAGATCCATGTCATATAATGGAGAGTATGAGCACATGTGTAGGCAACGTGTGCAAAGTGTATTGATGCTACCCTAATGCATGAGTTACTCTTATAAATCTCTTTTGCTATAAAGAGATGTGCGCTTTGCGCAAGTGTCGTACGACCCAATGATCATGAGTCCATATTTACGGGGCTAGATGGTGGTAGCTCACTTGAAGTCCAATATTTTTGTGATCATAAAAAAAAAATTGGACATAGCAAAAGGTGTTCATAGTCATAATCAGATAGCCCAAATCTACAATCCCAAGAAATTCAATTGAATTACTTAGTCTAGATTATTTCATCACACATACATTTTTATTTCTTTGAAAGATTTACACTTAAACGATTTAATCCAACCCTTTCCATTAAATATTTAATGTCGATAAAAATTAAGAAAATCAAGTTTTCTTGTGGAGAATATTTATAATCAAGGATCAAGCATTGGCCACCTGATTAGGATGTGAATTAAAGAATCCAAAGATTTTTCTTAATTGGGAAAATGCCTTTTCAATACTCGCCACACATCTAAAGGATGATTTTGACGCAAATAGAGTTAAGAGATCCATGGCAAAGATGCAGAAATTATTGCCTAGAAAAGATGTACATCTACTAGTTAAGGTAAACCCGAGGGGTCAGGAAGGTAGAACATCAAACGGCGAAGAGGAAGAGGACGATCGAGGATGAATAATTAAGCTCTGAGGAGGTAAATACTGAGCTCAGGGCCACCATTCCCGTCCGGGTTCATCATATAGAAAGCCTCAGAATCCTTGGACCCGACGACCCTCTCAAACTTCGCTCTCATGTACATCACTTCTCCGTCTTCTTCTCCGGCGAGAGCCGGCAGCACGCCGGCACCCATGGAGATGGGTTCCACGGCAGCGAGAACTCTTTTTTCTTCTGGGCCCCACTCGCGCTTCACGGCGTACCCGCACTTCCTTCCGTTGCAGAAGGTTCGCCAGATGGGTTCCTCGAGGAGACGCCTTGGCGGCGCCGCAGTCTTCTTTCCGGCGGCATCGCACTCTAGAGCGATGCGGACGAGGCCGGAAGCCATTTCTCTCACTAGGGTTCCGGTCGGAGTGGAGAGCTCGAGGAGGAGAACGGGGGGTTGGCGGAGATCGTTGTGGAAGGATAGGAAGATGTGGCCGCGCCGCCGGCCGAATAAAGTGCCGGTAACGCGGGAGCCCATGGCGGCGCAGCCGCCTCTCGCGGGCAATCTCCGCCACCGCGCCCCCGAGAAGGCGGACATGAACGCCGCCCGGAACCTGGAGATGGAGATCGCGGCGTTGTGGGCTCGTCGCCCGGAGGAGCTGCCGTCGCCTTCGTTGATCGTTGTCGCCATGAAATTCAACCGGAGACAGAGAGAGGGGGAGAGAAGAAAGGCCAGATTGTGGCGAAGAGAGAGAGAGAGAGGACATTTAATACAAAATCGTCCTCCCCGTGGAGGGGGGTGGTTGCCGTGTACTCGTGGATGCGGGTTTAAAACTCCCGGCTGTGGGGACGGAGTGATGGAGGAGAGAGAAAGATAAGGGTGTAGGCTGAGCTGAACCAGGCCTATGGGCTCTAGACGCTACAACCGTCAGTACAGATTCTGCACGAAGCCGTGATTCCAAGGGTTGAAACGTGACAGTAAAAAATGGAGTCGACTCTCTCTCTATCTTCCGCACACTCGCACGGACACATTCCTTGAGAAACAATAATGGCAGAACGGACATCAGGGGTGAAGTCATCCCCCCTGGCAGTGCATCACATACATCCTGTTCATTTGGTGTCTAAAGAGAGTAAAATTCTGGAGCTGACCATCCAGTTTACTGATGTGCTGTTCCTCTGGCGTTAGAATTACAGTAGACAGAGAAAGTAAGAGGGGAAAATACAGTAGAGAGATAAAAGAAAGACAGGAAAACGACACTGCATGTGTACACTCGAAGTTAAGCTCCTCATCGCCATCACACCATTCCGACTGGGAATGAAAATCACGGGTGGAATATTGTCAATGCCCGTCAATGCTTCACATCCGTGCAGTTAAAATGCTCGAGTTGAAAATACAGTAGACAGAAAAAGACTACATGATATCATGGAAACTTACTTTGAAAACCACCGAGGTTAAGATCTGTGATAATGATGATGATAATGATGGCCGTGATGGTCTCTCCTTGTTGGCGAGTCAATGGCGGCGCCACTGCCGGACCACCGATCAGAGAAATAGAGCGGCTCATCATAGGAGACCGGTCTCCTCTCTCTGTCTCTCTCCACATAACTCGGTGTCCTAGAAAGAGAGAGGCGGTGGACAACAGAGATCCGCCCAGACCCAGGTGGTGCCGCCCAGAGCTGCAGGTCAGCTTTGTCGGGAATTGGGGCATTGACTCCGGGAAAATCAACCGTCATCTTCTTCTTCTCTGGTGGCTGCGGCTCCCCTTTCTCAGGGAGCTCTCCTTCCTCGTACTCCAAGTCATCTTCCTCATCTGCGTAAATTGTGATTCCCGAGGGTTCATCTTCTTCCTCTTCTACAAGAAAAACAATAGTAACCATTGAGCGATCCACACAAAACCCAAAGAAATTCACCTATCTCTCCCTCCCGCCATCTACACCTTTGTATTCATCTCTATCTTTGTCCATCTATCTATCAATGTCTCTATCAATCTATTTATAGATTTAACTTTCTCTATGGCACTCTGCCGCTCTTACTTTCTAGCCATCTAATTTTTTTAAACAACAAAGTTTCAATCCATCTAATATCAGTGTATCTATCAATCTATCCATCTATATCCAACGAGTCCTATACACAAACCTAAATATCCTGGAGGGTAACCCAGCTCCCGCATCCGTTCAAGCCAAGGCGGCGGATCAAACTCCTGCATCAGCAACCAAATGTTAAATTTTTATATCACCACGGTCATGATAGATCATCACAACCATCATAGTTCTTGTGACAATTTACTATGATAGTAACCATCATCACCTACATGACATCACTTTCATCATCATAATATATCGCAAGAATGGTTGTGATCATTATCAGTAAGATAAGAATCATCATGTTATTTTTTTTTATCATGCATATCATAGTCAGCATTATCACAATGACCATCACAATGATTGACCATGATCATGATGATCCATGATCTTTATCATCACATTCATGATATATTCAGAACCTCTCACCCCAATGCCGAGAAATTCTCTGAGTTCTGGTCCGAGAACACCCGGTGTGATGCCATCATACTTGCCACCAGAGCTTGGGTAATACCGGCTTTGGCTGCGTTGACCGGACGAGGAGTTCTTCCTGGAGCTGTGCTGGCGGCGCGCAACAGATATGGCGGCACTGTCGCGCGGCCGTGGGCAATCTTTCAATGAGTGGCTGTAAGCTCCGCAATTGAAGCATCGTGATGCTTCCATTGCTTCTACCCTACGGAAATGATCATAATAATAAAATGATGATGTCATTAATGCTCCAGTAAGTCAACTGAAATATTAACCTCACAGGGCCAGCCGAACTGTCTTCAGAGGAAAGAGTGAGGGAGAACCCTCTGTCATAGAGTGGGACCCACTCAGAATCTAAGTTGCCAGATTCATTGACCCTAGTCCTCTTGTCCTCCCGGAAAGACTGCCCAAACTCAAACAGAAAGAGGGTAAGAAAATGAAACAGTTTTTTATGGTGACAGATAAGAGCAAACCACATAAGTTGATTTTTCCTGGTCAGCATAGAGCGCTGGGAAATAAGTTTCCTCTCCGTCTTGCAATGCTTCCTCCTTGATAGAAACCTGCATCAAATTCAGTTGATGATGAATCAAAAGAAGAAAGGATCTGTGAGAGAGAGACAGAGAGATTACGTCTGATGATGGTGCATTCCGGGCATGCCATTTGGACCAATCTTGAAGAACTTCCTCGAGCTTCTTCCTGCTTGCTCTGTAAGCATCTATAACAATGTCATACATCTATACATTTATAAATTTATACATATACAATTATGCTAGTTTACATGTAATTCTAAAATATCTGAATGAAGTGCATACCGAGACAAAGATTTGTAGACAACACGCACGCATGGCCGTTCATGCTCATCAACTGGAGTTCTACTTCTTTTTATCCTTGTTACAGATGCTGTCCCGAGTTATGGCAATGATACAAATAATCCATTGAAGAGTGGACATGTATGGTGTATATGCATATATTTATATAATGGAATAGAGATAGGTGAAGAAATAGGTGTTTAGCAAATTACACAACGTGGCAGCAGGATACGGCTTGATTCTGTCTTATGACTGGGGGAACCATTCCGTTGTATGGTCTTTTCCTCTACCACTGTAAAAGTGTTCTCCGATTCTACGTTCTTTTGAACGGATGACTCGTGAATTGAATACTCTTTGATGTCACATTCTTTATCATCGACACCAAGTTTATCGCTAATGTGACGAACTGTTTCAATCGATTCTAATTTTTGACTTTCTATATGATCATGATCAGAGCTCAGGTCAATAAAATCCTCCCCAGGCATTTTTACTGGCCGACTATCACCGAAACTTAATCCTGCAAAAGAAATTTAAAAGAAACAAGAACTGAGAGCGACGATCAAGTGAAGAATTCGCGTAAACAGATGAAGATACAAAGATGAGTGGAAACCTACGATCGCTATGCCTAGGGAAAAAAACTGTTTTGATAGATATCAATCACACCATTCAAAGGTAGTTTAACACAAGTACTGTAGTTTTTCAACCTTTCCGGTCACCCCTAAAAATCTACAACCAATAAATTGGCTGCAGAAGAACTGTCTAAGAAGTTAGCGATTCTTCAGACACTAAACTGTTTCAGATCACTCCGAAGTCCATGACATGAAATTAACAAGCACCTTGATATGGATCCAGCAAGGAGACGAAATAGAGAAGGCGCGTCGCCGAAATATATAATCCGGCACCTAATCTTCTCGACGCAATAACTGGGACTGAAAACCAGATTGCCGATCAAATCTGGCAAAACAACATCACCTTCGCAAGGGATCTTCCCGGCGGAAAAGAGCGTCAGCACTAGGAAGCCCCGGCGACCACGGAATCTAGAGCTTTCATAGCAGCGAACCTGGAATTACGGGGCGACTCGATCCTCTAGGGTTTCCCTCTCTAGATCCGCAAGTTTGACTTGGGGATAGAAACTGATTTGGGGAGGGGTAAGGATTTCTATTTCAAATAATTAGGTCGCATATTTTGGAGAATTTATTTATTTATTTATTTATTTATTTATTTATTCATTATTTAGAGGTAGGCATTGACATTTTCTGGTAAGTGTAGAAAAGAGAAAATAAAACCAACTGGAGGCAAAACAAATTAAATTAAAGATAGAAAAGAAAGGTGGGGAGGGACCTAGTGAGAGAAAGGATGAGAGAGAGCAAACGGCAGGAAAAACGACCCGCCTGAATGCTCCTCTTTCCATTTCACAGTTTTTGACATCAGTGGGTCCCACTCGGAGACCCAAAGTCAACGACCTCTTTCCCTTTCGAAGTGGTCAACGGCTCCACTTCCCAGCTAGAGTACTCCTCTTCTTCTTCGTCGTCTTCGTCTTCTTCACTTCTATCAGATGAAGAAGAGGAATCTCCGAGACTGTTGAATATCCCGTGAAAAGAGTAGCTCTTCGGCTTTCCTCCGTAAAGAGGCAAGAGAGGTTTGACTCTCGAGTCCACCGCATCCCTACCCAGGCTGTACGTGGTCAACAGCTTCCTCTCTATTCTCTCTCTAGCGTTGACCGCGCCATCCAGCTGATCCATAACCTCGCCAACCGCGGACACCTCTGTCAACGCCTTCTCTTCCAGCTCAGATATCATCCTGGTCAACTCCGATTTTCTCGAGTGGAGAGACCGCTGTAATTTGGAAGATCAAATGTGAAAAGTCAAAACCAGCGAATCAAATAGAGAGAACGGTTTCTCACTCTTTTCTCCAGGAACTCCCCTAGATTCTTCTCCTTGAGCTTCTTCTTCCTCCAGAAAACCCAACAAAATCGAACAACTACAGCCAGCGTAATGGTGATAGCGAGCTGGAACAGGATAAGAACAACGACTGCCTTTTCACTCTCTAAAGGAACAAAAAGAAAGATCAAATTGTCATAAAATTAAATGAAGAATTCGATTTCAATGATGAATGTAAGCATACCTGTGTAAATGCTGAAGTTCTTAGGGTTTGCTAGCGAACAGGTCCAGGTCAGCTTTTCGCCTAGCGACCGGTAAAAAAATGCATTTCAGGGCAACGAGTTTTTGGATGATTATTCAAATATTTATGATTGCTCACGAGTGCTGTAGCATGGCCACGGGCTGTCATTTCCTGCATCGACGCATTGGTTTTATAAGTTCCGGGAAAATAAAAAATTTCAGAGCTAGAGAGAGAAATTCACTTCCTGAAGCAAACAGCGCGAGCAAAAGCCTCTCGTCCGATCTGAAGAATCTCAGATCATTGCTGGACAACGGATCACCTGACAGTGAGAGAAATTATAATGGTAGCTAGAAAATTAACAGGAAATACACGTTGACTAACCGGAGATTCTCTCTCTAGAATAAACAGCCCCGGTGGCAGGAGACAGCACGAAGAACAGTAAATTTCTTGGATTCATGGCAGAAACATAGGTGTAGCCCCCAATTACGCGGCTAAACTTTCCCTCCATTTGTGATTGAGCAACATAAACCGCGAATCCAGAACAGTCAAGGAATAGGTCGACTCGAATCACCGAATCAATGGCGGATGATTTCAGGAACTTCCTGAGATCCCCATCCGGCGACACCGAATACAGATATCCATCCATCGATCCGACGGAGACCCATCCTGTGAAAAATCACAAAAATAAGAACATCACGAAAGATTTAAGAAGGTCAACGCAATAAAAAATTTCAGTTACCGTTGGAGTCAACGACCGGAGAAGCGCCGACTCCAGAAAGAGGACCAATGCTATGTTTCCATTGAATATTTCCACTGGAAGCATCTAGCGCCATTAGAATTGACTTCACCGGAAAAGTGACGTACACGCGGCCGTTGTTCCCCGGAGTGATTGAAAATAATTCATCAACCCAGCTGAGATCTTGAATCCATCTGAACTCTGGAATTATTGTGTAGATGGCATACAGCTGTCCTTGAGTATTGGAAACCTGCAATTCTTTGTAAATCTCGATTAAACAGTATTTTCGCCATTAATGGATGAAATTAATGGGTGGAGAATCTTACATAAAGAATACCTTCACACTGGTCAACGATAGGAGCTGAGTTGAAAGAACAATTTGGTACAGCATTTTTGCATCCTTGGAGGTAACCGGATCGATTTAAAACGGGTTCTGCTAAACTCCATAGAAGTGTTCCTCGGAACAAGATCGCAAAAACGCCATGATTCTTTATTGTGATGAATACAGCCGAACTGGGAATGCTTATCGAGATCCCGATTATTTCGTCCGAAAGGTCAAACTCTGGATTGGGTTGATAAATGGTTTCCACGACTGGTTCGGAATTCCCGAGGTTTGCAGGTTTGATCTTCAGAATTCTATTCTCTGCTGCAACGAAAATCTGTGAAAATTGATAAATCGTGAATGTAGAGAGTCGTAGATGAATAAAAAATGCGGTTCTATTTGTATTAAGAGATACCTTTCCTCGGCCATCGCCAACAGGAGCGATATCCGTTCTACAGGAGTAATTTAGGGGAATGACCCACGAAATAGATCCGTCAATCTCGAATGCGAGCAGGCTCTTTCTGCAGCAGACATAGATTTTTCCGTCGTATGCAACGTACGGATTGGAGAGCTCGAGCTCTGGATCCCCTGATTGCTCCACTCCTGAAATCGACGAGGAAAAGACAAACTGAAAAAACTGAAAACTTCATTATTATCACTCTAATTGTTTATAGAAAATTAGAAACCAGAGGAGAACGAGGATATTGTAAGGTTTCTAAAATCGCCCGTGGGATCTCAAAGTGGAATCATACATCTAGCAGAAGCAGCATCGACGAACGAGAAGGGAAGCGGCGCGAAACAAAAGAATAAAAATGAATGAAGAGCGAAGTTGAGGATCGAGATTGGACGGGAGAAAGTATAATTTCTTTTACCATAAGTGAACTCCAGAAACTTCATCATTTCCGGCGACTGAGTCACCGCCAAACGGGAAAAAAACAGTATCCAGGCGAGCAGAACGAGCGATAAACTTCTGGGAAGCCCCATCTAAGCCAAAAGTTGCTTCTCTGTGGATCAAAAGACGGAGTTGGAATAAGCGAGAGAGGGAGAGAGTGAGAGAGATAACCGCCAAACCGCCACATACACGGCGGTTAGAAAGCGGGAACGCCGACGCAATTTGAATATCTAATGATGACGGGAGAGTTGTGAGGATGAAGGTGGTGATCCGACCCGTGGATCATGAAGAAAGGGCTGCTAAGGCGACGTTGCGACCGGTTATCGAATATGAGATCGTCCACGTATCTTTTTTTTAGGTATTCACGTATCTGTTATGCTCGTCAGCGAATCGACGTAAATCTTTCAATTCTGGATTTTTCGATTTCTCACAAAAAGCTAAGGACTTAACTGCGACTGTCAGGAGTTATAGCGGCGATGAATGGTGGCGCGACGGGCAAGAGGGGCCATGGCGGTTACAATTGTAGGTTAGAATGTAGGTTAGAATGCTAGAGTTTGGAGATAAACTTTCTCTAAAGATCCATGCAGACGCCGAGAAGAGCGGAGTCAACGTCATGAGTTGAGAAAACTACCTGCCCTTGAGGAATTGCAGAAGATTGAGTTGACCAATACGAACCATCATCATTGGGCAATGCCCGTAGAGCTGTCCTTGGAGGCTCATGGTTTGTGAGATGTGATTGTTGGAGCGAAGATGAGTGGAAAGAAAGATCTTCTTGCTCTATCAGCCATCTTCAATGCAGTCTCAAAAGAGTTTGAGCTGTGACTTGACACTAGGAAGTCAACGAAGGAGAATTGGGAGATTCTTCTCAAGTTCTATGTGGGAATTGACTGGGTAGTTTGATCAAGAGTGCAAAGGTTGACACTTGAGTTAGAGAATCTGACCATGAAGTAAAAGGAGAAGGTGTTTGAATTCAAAAAAGGTTCACCGAGATTTTCTCAATGTTGAGAATTTCAGGTGAAAGATTGGAGGAGAAAGGTGTCTAAATCCTTAGGTCAATGCCACCAAGGTTTGATTCTCTCTCATTGTGTCTTTTGACTGATTTAGTGATCTTGGTTATATGAAGTTAGAAGGGGCAATTGCATCTTTGAAAGTCCATGAGATGAGACTTTATTAAAGAGATTCAGGAGAAGAAGAGCAAGTTCTTCCAACATGTGCCTTCAATCAAGCCAAGAAGGATGATCATGGTTCATATTCATGTGGAAGAGGATGTGGTCATGGCAAAGGAAGAGGTTGTGGAAAGTATCGAGATGAATTGAAGGAGGATTAATATAATAAATTATTTGACGAGACAAGGGTTTGGTGCTAAAAGCTTGGACAATTTTCTGATGAATGTGGGTCTTAGAAGAAAAAGAGAGGTAAGGAAGAGAAGGTCAATGCAACTCAAGAAAAAAGTGAGGAGTCTTCGCTATTGATGGTGATCACAAGTGAAGATAATGATATCCTTCTTTAAGGTCTTGATGAAAATTTGACTCATGAAGATCTATGGTATCTTGATAAACAGGAAACTAGTCACATGATGAGTAGGAAAATTTTATCTCATCATCTTGATGAAAAAAATGAGACACAATGAGGTTTGGGGATGGTTATACCATTAGGTTTGAAGGGAAAAAAAGAAAATCCATGAAAAAATTTATCAAATGGTGAAGTTATGAACACAGTGTACTTTACATAACGATTGTAAAGTCAGACATTCGTAGTCTTGAAAAGTTTGATGAACAATAAGTTTTCTCATGATTTTTTATTATATGAGGATACTTTTTGCTAAAAGTCAGAAGATTGGTGGAAATGTGTCTTTAATGAAGCTTGTTGTTATGGAGCAGTGTCATCTCACGAAGGAAAAACATAAAGAAGTGTGGTAATGGCATTATAGAGGCTGTCATTAGAATTTTTTTTTCTTAATGACATGGTAAAAGGTAATTTTTGAAGGGATTACCAAGAATTTTGTTTCTTGATCAATTATGTAGAAGATGTGTTGCAGGTAAACAACATAGAGCCTCACACTGTTAGAATTGCTTTGTGGAGGAATAGGAATGTTAGGAGCCACTCTAGAAGAATTGTCTCCTTGCATGACTAGTGCAAGGGGTTTATATACCCTCTCAATGAAAAAAAACATATAGTGTTTGAGAAATATGAGGACTTTGAGTGAATAAACAAGGAATCAAATAAAAATAGATAAATAAAATCAAATAGATAAAGAAATATAATTCACCCCCCCCCCCCAATTATCTCAACATCCCATCATGGATTCATAATAAATAATTTAAAGATAATTTATAGAGAGAAATTTTATATGAGGAGAGAAGTGATGATTAAGACCTAATTAAGCACCTAATGTTGGGTTCTGAGTTTGATAAGCCTTCCAAAATTTTAATCTAAACATTGAATGCAACATAATACAAAGAATCGAATATTCATAACATTGAGACACCAAGAACAAATGATCCTATCATCTAGTATGTATGAGAAAACATACTTACAGGGTTCTCTTGAAGGAGTTCTTGAAGCTATGTAAGTGTCTAGCCTCTAGTGGTATCCACGCGATCTCCAGATGGTTGGATCTCCTCTTCAAAGATCTTCCTCAAGAGAGAAAGAGAAGAAAGGAGAGAATTCTCACAAGGCTTGCATGGGCACCTTCTGTTGTGGTCATTCTCCCCCTATTTATAAACATTTGGTATGAGGTTTTTCTATAAAAACCCTCATAATTATATCTATATCCACTAACATCTATAGAACTTATGTGTGTGACCCTCTAGGTTCATATATGTCATCAGTTAATAACTCTATAGCCCCAATAAAATCTTTTTGGTCAACCTTAATTAATTACCCACATCAGTATTAAGATTCATTAATCAAGGATTTATGTAACCCAATCGATAAGTACGTTTTCTATCCATTGGGTGCCAAGCTACACCACGTACTCTAGGAGATATGGAGTATGTAAAAACTCCCCTATTAAAAATTTTTTGTCATTGATTACTGATAACATGCATATTTAACTCGTATTTTTATCATAATTAACTGGTATTAATGCTTAATTTAATACTATATGATGTATGTTATCATCTTACAATGAAATTTTCTTCAAATTACGGCTAAATCATTTAATTCTATATTTTTCATCAATTGAGAATTCTTATGTGTTTTAAGTGTGTTTGACTCACTCAAGGGTCAAACTCATTAATATTTGACCTCAAATTTGTGGTTTTAAATATGTTAGGATTTAAGTGATTGCATGAAGGTTTAAAAAGAAGAAGAAAGGAAGAAAATAAGGAGTTAAGAGTAAAAGAGGGAATTTACCTAGTTGACTCTACAAAGTCAACTATAAATTAATTCACGCATAATTCTATTTTGTGTCTAATGTTTTATTTCAAGGCATAAACTTGAAGAGGATCAAATTCTTGATCTAATGAAGAAAATTTCATGAAAAATGGAGTTTTGGAAATGAAGTTATGAATTTTTTAAGTTTACATAATTTTTTGGAATTTATTTTTATTTTTCAAGATTTTTTTAAAAGCTGAAAAAATAAAAAAATGGGGTTTATTTAATGTGGAACCTATGCGGTGCTGACATGGCAATGTGAACATGTGGCAACACTGACAAGACTAAATCGTATGATCGTTGAATGCACACGACTTAGTGTCAAAACAAAGTCCTAATCTTACCAATTTATGATTAATCAAAGTAATTAATTAGTATAATGGTAATTAAGGGTCGAATCCACGGAGAATTAGGGAAATTTGAGAGATATCTTTGAAATTCGGTCAAATCGGATGACAAATTGATATTAGAAATTAGGCATTTAAGTATATTAAGAAAGATAACTCAATTTCGAATCCACGGAGTCAAAAATCAGATGATTTGGATAAGAATTCGAAGAGTAATCAAAATTTGAAGTTAAGAGAAATTTTTGTTTCGAAAAATGATTAAAAACCAAAATTTAAACTAAAATTAAACTAATCTACGATGCTAAAAGTAAAATTAACCCTAAATAATGAAAGATTAAGATGAAATCACGCAACCTAACCCAAATTAGCCTTCGAAATGATCCCATTAATCGCCGGATGCAAGGCTTTTCATTCCGAATTGACGAAGACGAAAATTGAAGTTCAAGATGTGATTTCTTCCTTCTCCCTCGATTAAACTTTGAAATTAAATATTCAATAGAAGCGGAAATGAGTTTCGATCACAGGGAAAGAAACGGCGCGAGATTTGGTGGAGTATAAACTTCGAATTTGGAGAATGATCGCGAACGTGTTCTTCGTCGCGAAGAACGATTTTTATAAAAATGATTTTTGGTTTCAGCCGTTTGATGAAGAGGATGATCGCGATCAACGGTCGCGATCGCGCGTCGTTTCACGAATCGTCGTTGCCTATTGATGATCGTCCGATCATCGATAAACGGTCGAGATGCTTTGATGAAGAGGTGCTTCAATTTTGATCATCCGTTAGATTCTGATCGAGCGGTCGTGATGTCTCGAGGAGTCCATCGATCAGAAGTAATCTCAACCGTTATAACTCGGGTGATCGACGGTTACGATTAACTCACTTAAGAGTTATTTCAAGCACGTGCGTTGATCGTGATTAAGTGGACCTCGTGTCCACTGCATCGACCTGCACCGATCATCGCGTTGACCATCCGACGCTCCACGATTTGCCACGCGTCATGCATAAAAAACAACGACGAAATAATAGTCCCACACAAGTAAAAACATGAAGATTGACGCGCTTAAAACGTAGACCGATTTATGTGATTAATAATCTGTATTCCGATAATCGGAAGACCTATATACTTTATAAAGTAAATATATTTAGTAAAGATAAATACGCCTCCACGTCACATCCACGCCACGCAGGCAGGCGCGCGTGTCCACGTGGCAGAGCCACGTGGCCTTGCGTGCCACGTCGCATCCACGTGGGCCCGCGCGCAAAATAACCCCCAATTTTTTTACATTTTTTAATTATTTTAAACATTTAAAAATCGAAAATAAACTTAAATAAAATCAGAAAAATTCCAAAAAATTCTATAAAATTGGAAAAATCATAACTTTCAAAATACAACTCCAAATTAAGTCAAATTTGTTTTGTTGGATTCAAAATTGAATAATCTATCATTATAAAAAGTCAAATTATTAAAATAATAAGAGAATAAATTTTAATTAATTTAATACATTTAAGTACTTTATAAAATAACTTTATAAAAATACATAAATGTAAATAAAGATCTTTTCTCTTATATTTTCATCCTTAAAACATGATTATGATCATAATTATAATTTGGATTAAAGATTATAATGTTTAATTATGCATAATAATCCATACTTTAATGTATTTTTAGATCATATCATGAATTTATACAAAATGATAGAAATACTCTTAAAATATGATAACATGCATATAATTGGATTAATTAATGCCTTAAATTGCATTAATAATCACATAATTACATGCATAAATAGCATGTTATCAAGCACCAGCTAGGCTTGCACGGACCCACGCGAGTGCCCTACGTGGCGCATAGGGCTAAGGGGGATGATTGGCTTATTGGGCCCACAGACATAGTGGGCCCAAATATCGAGTAAAGGATATAGGGGGCGTCATAGACCCAGTGGGTGACGCAGAACGATGAAAGGCGTCACTAATAACATGCATTTATAACTTGAATTCTCATCTTAATTAACTCATATTCATGCTTATTTTATGTGAATATGATGCATGTTATCATACTTTTTAGGAATTTTCTCCATTGGCATGTCATTTCACTAAAGTTGATATTTATGCATAAATTAGGGATAATTTCATGTTTAATAGATGATTAATCTTTTGTTTAAATTAATAGAAGTTAATCTCTGTTATTGAATGAGTTTTGACTTTAGTAAGTGTTTGGAAGGATGATTTTATGATGAATTTATGATTTAAAATATTTAATAAAAAATGATTTAAGTAAATTTTAATTCATCTTGAATTCTTCTTTCAAAATATATTTTAAATTATATAATATTAAAAAGAGAAGAATTTGTGATCCAATGGAGAAAATTTGGATTAAAAAGGAGTTGTATATTTTAAATTATAAATTTCTGAAGTTTTATGCCCTTTTTCCATATTTTATTTGATTTTTATTTATTTTAGAGTTATTTTCTATTAACAAAATTCGCGAAAAAGGGATTTTATTACCTGTAGGTGCTGATGTGGTGACGCGACGGCTGACGTGGCCGCACAGACCAGGGTGACGTGGCGCGCGGGACCAAACCGGGTTGCGACGTGGCACTGAGGCCACGTGGCAGCGCCCGGGTGGCCCGCGCAGGAGGCGCGCAGGGCGCGGCCAAGTGGCAGGGAGGCCACGCGGCCACGTGGGCGCCCGTGAGGGGCGCCACGTGTAAGCTCTAATGGAGGGGATAGTGACAACGTTAATAGGGGAATCCACTCCCCTATTTAACCGCACCAAATCCCGCCATTATTTCCGTGTGGGACTATGTCCCACACGTCTTACCTATTTTGCAGGTGACGTGGACGCGCAGCAGGCGTCGGATCTCATCAAGATGGCGGAGATCGCGTGGACCCGAGTCCACGCGATCATCAATCAAGCACGCGGCGATATGCATTTTAAGAGATCCGCTTGATGGGTGACACGTGGCAGAGCGAGGAAGCTTGGATCGTCATCGGACGGCCTCAAAGTTTTCGTGATCGGGGCACTAAGCGATCATCCGATCGTCATCGGACGGTCGCGATCGTTCGCGATCTTGGAAACGCGCGGAGTCTTCTGGTGCGTCCGATCTCCATCACGCGGACGGCTGATCTTCATCGAGAGACGATCACGATCGGACGGCTGGTAGAGGACTCGAATCGTGATCGCTCATCTAACTGGAGTTCATCGAACAGTGGATTGAGCCTAACGAAGAACCACGATCGACGCGTGATCGTGGCTCGATCGCGCGGCGATCGTGGCCTATTCAGCGCCAGATCAGGAACCACGGCGTCGCGATGTAAAAACGCCCCCACGACGCCATCGACCCATGCCCACGACCCCATCAATGGCTCAAAGATCGGGCGGGATGATCAACGTCAAACTTTGAGAAGTCACCGCAATCGGGGCTGATTCAGCTGAAAAATTGGAGCCACGACGCCTCCAATTGATGGCCCACGATCGCCGCTCAATCGTGGCCATCAATTCCGCTCCACGACCGCGTCAAACCGCCGGAAATTTCGGGCCTAATTTTCCCTTTAAAACCGGTGTATTCTCCCTTCTTTTCTTTCAACTTTTGATCAATTCGTGAAGGAATTAAGCAAATTTCGAGGAAGATCTTTAGTTCATCGTGATCCCCCTGCGTTTAGACTCAATTCCGAAGGGATTGGAGCGGGATTGATCACAAATTCCTCCTTGATTTCATCGAATTTTCCCCTTGAATTCCGAAAATCCGTGGGAAAGGAACAGAGCAAATTCACTCCAATTCGCGCAAATTGGAGCTTAATTCTCCGGGCAATCGGGTTATTTGTGAGATTCGATCGATTATCAAGAGGTAATTTGAGTTTTCATTAGATTTAGAAGTTTAATTTTTCAAATTAGTTCGTAGTGTTCTTCATTTTCCCCAATTTTAGGTCCGAAAAGTTGCTGATTTTGAAAATAGTATATCTCTCTGATTATAATTCCAAATCACTTGATTTTGGTTTCATTGGATTTATCTTTTCATCAGCTTTCCGTGGATAGAAAATTCATCAAATTCTGACTTCATTTGACCCTCCAATTTGACGTTTGACCAAGGACTATTCATCTTTCATTAGAAGTCAAACGTTGACTTTCGGGGTCAATTACTTTTGATTTACAAATCAGAATTTGATAATTTTGGTCTTTTTGGATTCCTCTAGTTCTTAGCTTTCCATTGAAATATAAATTGCAAGATTTGAATTTCATTTGGGCATTCAATTTGAAGGTTTCCTCTGAGGTGTTAATTTTGGGGATTTTCTGATCATTGATTTTCAATAATTCATAATAAATCCATTTCTTATCCAAAAATTACAAAATATATATCAATAAATTCCATTTTCTCTCTAGTTTTTAAATATATAATTTTCGTAATCTTCTGAATCTTTTTGATTCTCTGATTTTGCAGAACACTTACTATTGGTCAAAGTCAACGCGTTGACTTTGACTTTTGACTTTTCTCTGTCAAATCCGAGATTTCAATTCTTCAAACTTCTTATTTACCTTAGTTATATCATTTCTATATCTTACATCTTATTTTCTCTTATTTAAAACTCCTTTTAAACCTAAGTTTGACCAAATCAACTCTGCGATTAAAGTCAACCCTGCTCTGTGTGGATCGACCCGATACTTACCCAATACTTGATTATTATATCTTGTCTTTGTTAGTTCGGTTTTATAAATTTTGTTTGACCATCGTCTTTGTGTTTTAACGACGTACGAAAACGACACGTCAGTCACTCCTTATATAGGCGATGAATTATTTAATTTCTTTCTGCGTGGGACTAATGTGTTTCTATTTTTCTGGTGACGTGGCAGATCGAGCGACGTCAGATTAAGCGCATGGTAATCTGGTGGATCTCGGTCCACCATATCTCAATCAAATGCACGTGCTTAATTCAATGTCATCAATCAAATGCACATGCTGAAATCTAAAGGTTGCAACTAAATCTCGCACTTGACGAATGATGGAGTGACACGTTGCAACTTGTGGACGCTCCGATGAAGATCAAATGGCAGAAATGAAGGAAGGTGGAGCCCGCATCATGGGGATCGGGGCCCACTTATTCCGCGCAACGTGGCTTCATTTGAGCTGTCCAAATTCTTAAAAAGAAATTGATGGCCTCGATTGAAATCCTGAAATTCTTCAATAAATTGATGTTCTCTCTTACAGAAATATAACTCTCGATCAAACGTTAAATTGAGCATTTTTGGAGGAAGATCTTAAGTTTTTCATGATTCTCTTGCATCCTAAACTCAATCACGCAAGTATTGAGGCAAGAAATTCATGAATATTGTGAGAAAATGTTTGATAATCGCCCCTTGAACGCGAAAATTATGTTAGAGAAGGATACATAGAAATTAATAGCAATCAAAGCAATTTGAGGCTCAATCTTTGCGTCAATTGGGTTATTAGTGTGATTACTTCATAATCCTCACTTTCTAGATAGTTTAGATTAAGTCTAGATAGGTAATTAGAGTTTTAAGATCTAAATTTTTTTTTATTTTCTCCAAATTTCTTTGTGGATTTTTTCTGATTTCTGAACAAGGATTTCTCCCTGATATTAAGTCCAATTCTAACGAATTTGGTTTCATTGGATTACTTGTCCAATCAGCTTTCCGGGATATCTGATATGCAAATTTTCATCAATATTTGACACCTTGATTTGTCTTTTGACAAACTATTGTTCAAAGTCAATCCGAATTTGGGCGTTGACTTTCAAGGGCTATTACTACAAATATAGAAGGTGAAATTTATCAATATTTGTGTATTTGTAATCCTCTTATTGTAAGCTTTCTATGAATAGGTGATTTTCCATATTTCGATATCATTTGATTAGTCAATTTTAGGATTTGACCAAATCCTTAATTTCGGTGATTTTCTGTCCATTGATTTTAGAAAAATCACAGTAAATCCAATTGTGCTCTAAAAATCCAATATTTATATCAAATTTTCTTCTTTCTCTGTAGTTTCTAAAAATCTAATTTTCTTAATATTATCTTGCCTTTTTCTCTTATTTTTCTAAAAGTCAAAGTATGGTCAAAGTTAATACTTTGACTTTTGACTTTTCTTCTACAAACGTTTTTTCAAAATTCTAAAAACATATCTTCTCTCATCTATTAGTACTATATCCATTAATTATATATTCATTTCTTAAAAAATCTAATTAGACTTAAAGTTTGACCAAATCAACTCTTTCGAAGTAAACTGTGCTCTCTGTGGATTCGACCCGATCACATAGTTGTACTTGATTTTTGATTTTTAAGTTATTTTGAGTTTATAATTATAAATATTTTTTTACTGCTGATCATGTGTTTCAACGTTTCATCGCACGTCAGTTACGTTGTATGTATAATCCTTCATCCGCACGAGACTCGTGAATGACTTAAGGTATAGTCAACTGTCAAATCCTAATCAGTCAATCAAGTTAGTATTGATCCATGTAGGAAATCATTAGGAACTCTTTTTTGATATTTTCACTACCATGTCTAAGGATTTAACCATATCGTATTGCTTTGCTCAATCTCTTCAAATGTCGATGACAGATAATCTCATCTTGACCACACAACCATCTTCAAGGATTTATTGTTGTATCTAATATATGACATTTGGGAGATCTTGTGGCAAGGGATTCGTTAGTTATAGTCAAAACACGATCATCCATCCACAAGATGTCTTTGGTGTCTCAAGTCAAGGGACCACGTGTTGGGTTTTGATGTCAATAAACTTTCAAAATTTTGATCAAAACATCAAATGCGGCGGAAAACATTGAATCAGATATTCAAAGACCAAGCCACCAAAAACAAATGATCCTATCATCTAGTATGAATGAGAAAACCTACTTACAGGGTTTCCTTGAAGGAGTTCTTGAAGCTACTCAAGTGTCTAGCCTCTAGCAGTATCCATACGGTCTCCGGATGGTTGGATCTCCTCTTCAAAGCTCTTATCCGAGAAAGAAAGAGAATAAAGGAGATAATTTTTACAAGGCTTGCATGGGCACCTTCAGTTGTGGTCGTTCTCCCCCTATTTATAAATATTTAGTATGATATTTTTTCATAAAAACCCTCATAATTATGTCTATATCCACCAATATCCGTAGACCTTATGTGTGTGACCCTGTAGGTTCATATATCTCACTAGTGAATAACTCTATAGACCAAATAATACCTTATTTGTCAACCTTAATTAATTATCCACATTCACATATAGATTAATTAATCAAAAATACATTTAAGCCAATCGATAAGTTGAGTTGCCAGCCCGTTGGGTGCCAAGCTATACCATGTACTCTAAGAGATATGGAGGATATAAGAACTCCCTTATAGAACCTTTTTGTCATCGATTATCATGTATGTATAATCCTTCATCCAATGAGACTCATGAATAACTCATGGTATGGTCAACTATCAAACCCTAATCGATCACTCAAGTTAGTACTGATGTGTGTAGGAAATCATCGGGAACTCATTATCTAATATTTTCACTACTTTGGCAAAGGATTTCATTGCATCTCATTCCTTGAGTCAATGTCCTCAAATACCGAGGGTGGATGATCCCATCTTGATCACACAATCATCTTTGTAGACTTCATGTCGTATCAAATATATGATGTTTTAGATATCTTGTGGCTAGGGATTTGTAAGTCATAATCAAAACACAATCATCCATCCACAAGATGTCTTTGATGTCTCAAGTCAAAGGACCACATACACAACCATGACATGAATCAACCTCATTGACAATTAGGTATTATACTATTCAGGGATTCATACGGATCAATTCAGTGAACTCTTTCTCCAAAGAGCATCCACTATCTATCGTTAGCGTCTTCACACCGATGGCTACAAAATCATCCATACTCATCATATGAGTTGGATTAGATAGTGATATTCTTTCTGGATAATTCGATGTCCTTATCAAATATCTCACAAATATGAATGTTTAGAACATATGTTTAAATACTAGTGATCACTATATTATGATCTCATCATAATTCACTTAGTCATTGCACATGCTCATGCACTTTATTGCAAACATCACACAAGAATGACAATGAATAAATTTCATTTCAATGAACATAAACAAGATACATGAAACTATGATTGGCTTACAAGTCACATAATATCCATCACCACGTACATAATCATGACATGAATCTACTTGATTGAAAATTTGGCATAATACCATTAAGGGATTCATACGAATCAATTTAGTGAACTCTTTCTCTAAAGAGCACCCACTATCTATCCTTTGTGTCTCTACATTGATGGCCACATAATCAGTCATACTCATTATATGAGTCCGATTAGATAATGCTAATCTTTCTAGATAATTTGATGTCCTTCTTCAATATTTCATAAATTTGAATGTTTGGAACTGATGTTCAAATACTAGTGATCATTGTATTATGATCTCATCATAATTCACTTAATCCTTGTATATGCTCATGGAACTCATTGAAAACATCACACAAGAATGACAATGAATAAATTTAATTTCAATGAACATAAACGAGATACATGAAAGTATGATTGGCTTATAGGCCACACAATATCCATCACTTAATACATCTAATCAAATATTAGCTATGAGCTGATAAATCGAGACTGCGAGGTCATTGAAAACACACGGTCAAGAGTCAAAATTAATACCAAACTCACCAATTTTAGGAAATAAACACGAATTAAGGGGTGTAGTGATGAATAAGGGTCGAATCCACAAGGAATTAGGGTAATTTTGAGGGATCTTTTCAAATTTGATCAAATCGGATGATAAAATGTGGATAGAAATTAGGTAATTTGATATTTTTTTGGAAAAACGGACTCGAAGATAAATCCACGGAATAAAAAATCATTGAATTTGGATCTGATTTTGCAGAGAAATCATTGAATGAACATGAGAGAAAATTCTGAAATTAAAATTCACGAAAAACCAAAATTGAAATTGAAATTGACTCAAATTACAATTCAAAAATGCAATCTAAAGCTATACGAAGATAGATTAGGATGAAACACGATCCCTAACCGAAGATTGCGCTCGAATTTATACAATTATTTCCCCGATTTAAGGCTCTTCATCAAAATTCAGAAAACCTGATCGTTGATGTTCAAGCGTCGATTTCTTCCTCGTCTCTCAATGAAATATCACTCTCAAGCACTCCGTGGATGCAGAAATGAGTCTAGAAGCGATTGGAAGTAAGAAATTCAAGGGATTTGGTGTCTAAACAGTTTTATTAACTCGAATTGTCATGGAATGCTTTACAATGTCGAAGAATATCTCAATTTATAGGGCAATTTGGGCGTAACCCTCCGATCAACGGCTCTGAAGAAACGCTCGGATGCGAATCGTTACGATTAAGTCGTGGTTGTTCGATTGAAGATAGACAGTCGAGATGATGCCACGTCATGTGCATTATAAATAACGCATCAAACGTACGCCGTTGGATCTTGATTAGATGCTCAGATGCATTTCCGTCGGTTTTAATCTCAGCCGTTATAACTCCTTTGATCAACGACTGAGATTAAATTGTTTTAAAAACAATTCGTCGACGAATCAGAATGCGCCACATACCCCCCCCCCCCGCCTTAAGTGATGATCAACGATTGCGATTCAATCGCGCGATCAGACACTCCACGTACTCCCACATCACCTCCCACCTTGATCGTCGGCCGTGATTTGATCGAACGCTCCAGATTGTGCCACATCACCTGCGCACTTATAAAAATTCAAAAAATTGATTTTTAATTAGAAATTTTGATTTTTAATTTTAAAAAATCCTAAAAAATTTATTAATTTTTTTTAAAAATTCATTAAAAAATTTTAAAAAATTCAAATAAAATATGAAAAAATCCTTAAAAATTAGAAAATTCATAACTTTCAAAATATAACTCCAAATTAATCCAAATTTGTTTCATTTGATCAGAAATTAAATTATCTATATTCTGAAAAGTCAAATTTAATAAATAACAAGAGATTAATTTTCTATTTCAAAGATATACTCATTTCTTTAAGATTTTAAAACTTATAAAATAATATGAGTGTATATAAAATGATTTCTCTAATTATTTAACATTAAAAACTAATTATAATCTCAAATAAAGATGGGTTATGAAATTATTTATCTTTAATTCATCATCATTAGCCCTAAATTAATGTATTATGAGATTATAATGAATTTTTTATAGAATGATAGATAAACACTCATAAATATGATAGCATGCATAGGAATGCAATCTTTTATGCCTTAATATGTATAAATAATCATGTATTACCATGTCTAATTAGCATGTTATCAAGAGCACCCTTTTATAACTTTTATACATCGTTAGATGGGTTTACTTTGTACTATATTAAGGCTACTCTTGCAAATATCTCACCAACAAATCTTTGAAGTTCAAATGAGGTACTCTTGCTCAAATGCATGCTCCCCATAGTTTTTTTAATACAAGTTAGTGAGAAAATTGCCCAAAAATGTTTATAATGCACCGGGGATCAATAAAAAACACTTCACATGCCCAGGGCTCTCCTACAGTAGAACGAATATGAGCATCACACGAGGACAAAAGAAAACAGCAAAGCAATGAACACGTATCATGTTTCGCTTGAAGAGAAAAGATTAGGATGAGGCCCTGATAACATGCATTCATAACTTAAATTCTTACCCTATTTAACTCATATTCATGCTTATTTTATGTGAATATGATGCATGTTATCATAATTTTTATGAATTTTCTCCATTGGTATGCTATTACACTAAAGTTCGTATTTATGCATAAATTAGGGATAATTATGTGTTTTCTTGTTGATTAATCTTCTTGCAAGATTAAATTAATATGAATTATATATTTTCCCTGATGTACTTTGACTTTGCGAGATGATTTAAAGAATTAATTCCAAGGGAATAATGATTGGATGATTTAAAGGAATTTCTAATGAAAGACTTGATATTATTTTCAATCCATCTCATTTTCTTGTTTTTAATTATATTTTAGAGTGCATGATATTAAAAAGGAATAAATTTGTGATCCAATGGAGAAAATTTGAGATTAAAAGGAGTTGTATTTTTAAAGTTATAAATGTCTGAAGTTTCTGCCCTTTTTCGGATTTTTATTTGATTTTTAAGAGTATTTTGTAATTCAAAAAATCAAAAAAGGGGGATTTTATTCCACAGACCCCGCGGAACTGAGGTGGTACGGACGCTAACGTGGCGCGCAGGACTAGCGCAGATGCGACGTGGTAGTGAGGCCACGTGGCAGGGCCGCGCATGGCCCACGCGAGGCGCGAGTGGCACAGACATGTGGCAGGAGGGATGGCAGGTGAAGGGCCCACGGGTTAGTGGGCCCTCGTAAGTTTATTGGGGCGGTAACGCAAATGCTTACCACCCCTCTACCTTTTATACGCGCGAATCGCACTGCTTTTCTCTGTGTGGGACTATGTCCCATTTAACATTTTTTTAATGCAGGACTGATAACATGCATTTATAACCTGAATTCTTACCCTAATTAACTCATATTCATGCTGATTTTATGTGAATATGATGCATGTATCATACTTTTTAGGAATTTTCTCCATTGGCATGTCATTTCACTAAAGTTGATATTTATGCATAAATTAGAGATAATTTCATGCTTAAGATATGATTAATCTTTTGTTTAGATTAATAGAAGTTAATCTCAGTGATTAAATGAGTTTTGACTTTAGTAAATGTTTGGAATGATGATTTTAGGATGAATTTATGATTTAGAATGTTTAATTAGAACGTATTTAATGAAATTTTAATTCATCCTTATTTCTTTCTTGAAAACATATTTTAAATGATATGATATTAAAAAGAAAAGAATTTGTGATCCAATGGAGAAAATTTCGATTAAAAAGGAGTTGTACTTTGAGAGATATTAATTTTTGAAGTTCTAGGCCTGTTTCCGATTTTTATTTGATTTTTACAAATTTTCTTTCCTATTTAAAATTACAAAAAATCGGTTTCTTACCCTGCAGTGCGATGACGTGGCGAGCGGGAGAGCCTGGGCGCGCCGACACGTGGCGCGCGGGACAACCCAGCTGGGTGCGACGAGGCGCCGAGGCCACGTGGCGTAGCCACAGTGGCCCAGCGTGGCTAAGTGGCGCACGTGGGGTGCGCTGCAGTGGCATGTGGCCACGCGACATAGCGCCACGTGGGCGCCCGTGTGGGGCGTCACATGGACCTGATATAGAGGAGAAAGACGATAGTTAATAGGGGAAGGCATTCCCCTATTTAACCGCATTATTTCCCTTCATTTGATCCGTGTGGGACTATGTTCCACAGACTTTTGTTTTTCAGGTGACGTGGCGGCTTGGCGGGCGTGCGATCGGATCATAGCGGCGGAGATCGCGTGGACCGGAGTCCACGCGATCATAAATCAAGCACGTGGCTATATTCATCTTAAGTGACCCGCTCGATGGATGACACGTGGGCAAAGCGAGAAGCTTGGATCGCGATCACCCGATCGTCATCGAACGGTCGCAATCGTTCGCGATTTTTGGTGCGTCCGATCTCCATCACGCGGACGCCTGATCTTCATCAAGAGTGGATCACGATCGGACGGCTGGCGGAGAACTTGAATCGCGATCAAGGTACACAGGATCAGCTAATCTTGATCGCTCATCTAAACGGGAGTTCATCGGACGGTGGATGAAGCTTCACGAAGAACCACGATCGACGCGCGATCGTGGCTCGATCGCGCGGCGATCGTGGCTCGATCGCGCGGCGATCGTGGCTTATTCATCGCCAGATCGGGAACCATGGCGTCGCAACGTGAAAACGCCCCCACGACGCCATCGATCCATGCCCACGATCCTATCAATGGCTCAAAAATCGGGCGGGATGATCAACATCAAACTTGGAGAAATCACCGCGATCGGGGTTGATTCAGCAGCAAAATTGAAGCCACGACGCCTCAAATTGATGGCCCACGATCGCGCGCGATCGTGGCCATCGATTCCGCTCCACGACCGCGTCAAACGGCCGGAAATTTCGGGCCTAATTTTCTCTTTAAAACCATGTATTCTCCCCTCCTTTGTGCTTCAACTTTTGATTGATTCGTGAAGGAATTAAGCGAATTTCGAGGAAAATCTTAAGTTCATCGTGATCCCCCCGCGTTTAGACTCGATTCCGAAGGGATTGGAGCGGGATTGATCGCGAATTCCTCCTTGATTTCATCGAATTTTTCCCTTGAATTCCGAAAGTCCGTGAGAAAGGATCCGAGCAAATTCACTCCACTCGTGCAAATTGGAGCTTAATTCTCGTGGCAATCGGGTTAGTAGTGAGATTCGATCGATTATCAAGAGGTAATTTGAGTTTTTTTATTAGATTTAGAAGTTTAATTTTTGCAAATTAGTTCATAGTGTTCTTCATTTTACCCCAAATTTCATTCCGAAAAGTCGCTGATTTTGAAAAATAGGGATATCTCTCTGATTATAATTCCAAATCACTTGATTTTTGGTTTCATTAGATTCCTCTTTTTCATCAGCTTTCCGTGGATAACAATTTCATCAAATTCTGAGTTCATTTGACCCTTCAATTTAACGTTTGACCACGGATCTGTTCATCTTTCATCGAAGTCAAACGTTGACTTTCGGGGTCAATTACTTTTTTTATTGACAAATCAGAATTTGATAATTTTGGTCTTGTTGGATTCCTCTGGTTCTTAGCTTTCTATTGACATATAAATTGCAAGATTTGGATTTCATTTGGTCATTCAATTTGAAGATTTCCTCTCGAGGTGTTCATTTTCGGGGATTTTCTGATCATTGATTTTCAATAATTCATAATAAATCCATTTCTTATGCAAAAAAATTACAAAACTTATATCAATAAATTCCATTTTCTCTCTAGTTTCCAAATATATAATTTTTCGTAATCTTCTGACTCTGTTTGATTCTCTGATTTTGCAGAACACCTATCTGCTGGTCAAAGTCAAAGCTTTGACTTTGACTTTTTGACTTTTTCTCTGTCAAATCCGAGATTTCAATTCTTAAAACTTCTTATTTACCTTATTTATACCATTTCCATATCTTAAATCTTATTTTCTCTTATTTAAAACTTGTTTTAAACCTAAGTTTGACCAAGTCAACTCTACGATTAAATTCAACCCTGCTCTCTGTGGATCGACCCGATACTTACCCAGTACTTGATTATTCTATCTTGTCTTTGTGAGTTCGGTTTTATAAATTTTGTTTGACCATCGTATTTGTGTTTTAACGACGCACGAAAACGACACGTCAAGGACGCGTGGATTAATCGCGTACGTTGGATTCTAATCGCATCGTTTAAGACGCGTCAATTGAGTGGACTCAAGTCCATGCGATCATTAATCAAAGAATATGCGTTAAATCCAGGTTAAGTGACGATGATCGATGACTCATATGCTGACACGTGGAGGCGTCAGGAGCGTCCGATCTTCGTCGCGGTTTGATCGTCGTGGATCACGATCGTGATCTTCATCAGGAGGCATTGCTACCTGATCTTCATCGAGAGGCATCAGAAGGCTCACCTGCCAACACGTGGATGCAAATGCAGCGTTCGATCTTCATCGAACGCTCAATCGTGAGCGGCCGCGCGATCTTCATCGGACGACGGAAATGTCATGAAAGGATCATGACTCGATCGCGATGCGATCATGGTCTGATCGCAGTGCAATCATGGCCACGATCACCTCAATTTGATGGCCACGATCATCGTGTGATCGTGGCCATCAAATCCACCTCCCCACCGGATCAAACGGTCCGATTTTTTTGCGTGCAAATCCCTTTAAAACCGATGTATTCTCCCTTCTTTTCTCTTAACTATTGATTGAATCGTGAAGGAATTACGTGATTTGAAAGAAAGATCTTGAGTTCTTCGTGATCCCCTCATGTTATACTCAATTTTGATCAAAATCGGAGCAGGATTGATCACGAATTCTATAGGATTTCATTGGATTTTCCCTTGAACGCCGAACGTCTGTGAGGAAGAAATCAAGCCAAATCCGCTTCAATCCGAGTGAATTGAAACCCCATTCTTGCGGCAATCAGGTTAGTAATGAGATTCGATCGATTATCAGGTGGTAATTTGAGTTTTAATTAGGTTTAGATCTTTAATTTTGCATTTTAGTTCTTAGTGTTCTTCAATTTTGCCCAATTTTAGTCCAAAATTTTGCTGATTTTGAAAATAGGAGATATCTTTGATTATAATTCTAAATTGCCTGATTTTGGTTTCATTGGATTCCTTATTTCATCAGCTTTCCGTGGATATCAAATTCATTGAATTCCGAGATTGTTTAACCCCTCAATTTAACGTTTGACCGAGCACTGTTCATTTTTAATCCGAATTTAAGCATTGACTTTCGGGGTCAATGACTTTCAAAATACAAATCGGAATTCGATCATTTTGGTCTTTTTAGAATCCTCTGATTATTAGTTTTCTATTGATATATAAATTGCAAGATGTGGATATCATTTGTCTAGTCAATTTGAAGATTTTCTATGAAGTGTTCATTTTGGTAATTTTCTGATCTTTGATTTTCAATAATTCATAGTAAATCCATTTCTTATCGAAAAATCACGAATTATATATCAATAAATTCCATTTTCTCTCTAGTTTCAAATATATAATTTTTGTAATCTTCGGACATCTTTTAGTTCTCTGATTTTATATAACTCCGACTATTGGTCAAAGTCAACATTTTGACTTTGACCTTTGAGTTTTCTCTGTCAAATCTAAGATCTTAAATCTTAAAATTTCTTATTTAGTATTTTTATATCTTTTCTATTCATTAAATCTTATTTTTATTTCTTCAAAACCTCTTTTAAACTTAAGTTTGACCAAGTCAACTCTGCAATTAAAGTCAACCTTGTTCTTTGTGGATCGACCCGATACTTACACTTTGCTTGATTTTATATCTTTATCTTTGTGAGTTCATATTTATAAAAAAAATTTGACCAACGTTTGTGTGTTTTAACGACCGCACTAAAACGCTTCGTCAGGCCCCACCATCCAAGAGGGAAAGGAGAGGAGAGAGAAATTATGAGAGTATTATGTATATTTGATCCTTGCTTTCATATTCTCAATGGTTTTAAAAATGGTGCCATTTGTATCTTTAGAGTGGTTGGGCTTTGCAATCAAGTCCTAGCCCCTATGATTTCTTTGAGTCAAGGTTATAGCTTACAACATTTCAATGTTAATCCAAAAAGATTCTCTCGTTCATTTATTATAACGCATCCCATAAATGGAATATTTAACACCTTTAGCAATCTATTGACATGTTTAAGTGTATGTGTAAAGTGAAATAACAACTTTGAAAACTAACATAAAAATACATATGATGTACGTTTTCGATAACATGTAATTTGAACATGCACTTAAACAACTAGTACTGCAAATTAAGGCATAAAATATTCCATTCTTATCTTGTTATCATATTTTGAGTGCATATCGATTATTTCATGCAATTTTAAGTTATAATCTCAAAATGTACTATTTTAGGGATAATTATACATTTTTAAGAATATATTTTAGAATAGATAATTCTCATCTATTTTTGAGATTATACTTGGGTTTAATGTTAAATAATAAGATAAAAGAATTTTTATATAGTCATTTATTTTTCTAAGTTTTAGTTTTTAAGAGAAATGAGTGTTATTTTGAATTAAAAATTAAATCTCTTGTTATTTAAATAATTTAACATTTCAGAATGATAGATAATTGAATTTGTGATCCAACAAAATAAATTTGGATCAATTTGGAGTTATATTTTGAAAGATATGAATTTTCTAATTTTTATAAAAATTTTCTAAAATTTTTATGAATTATTTCGATTTATTTAGAATGAAATCCTTTAAAAAATAATTTTCATATATCACGTGCTCATGTGATAGCTGACGTGCGCACACAAAATAGTGGTGCCACATGGCGTCATATGAACACTCCATGTGGCGCATGCATATGAGTGTGCACGCATGCGTGTGCACTTGTGTGCACGTGTGTGTACGTGTGCTTGTGCGTGCACAGTGCATATGTGTGTGTGCGCACGTGTGCTTGAGTGTCAATAGAGAGATTAAGCTTCCTTTTGAGGATAACGTTATCTCTCTATACCACACATACCTTATATACACGTCAAATCGTCTTGATTTTTATCATGTGAAACTATTTTTATGTTTTAATGTGCGTAGGTGATGTGGCATCGTGTGGAGCATGCGATCGCGCGATGTAATTGCGATCGCTGATCATCACTTAAGTGAAGGGGTACGTGGCACACCCTGCTTTGTAGATTAATCATTTTAAAATGATTTAATCTCAACCATTCATCTAAGGAGTTATAACGGCTAGGATTAAAAATCACGAAATGCATATGGCGAGCATTTCATGCATTTCTTCTTCAAGTGGAATGTGGCAAAATTTTGGCGGTCCATCTTCGATCCAACGAACGTGATTTCAGCGTAAATATTTGCATATATACATTTCATCAAAGCCGTTGATCAAAGTTTGAAACGTCGATTTGGAGGTTACGCCCAATTCGCCCTATAAATTGTGACATTCTTCAATGACGTACATCATTCTTGGATGTTTTTAAGTAATCGAACTCTCTAGACACCACCATCCGTGGATCTCTTGCTTTCTTCTTCTTCTTCTAGGGACATTTCCGTGTCCATGGAGGGGTTGAAAGTGAGATTTCCTCTAAAGAATAGGGAGAATTCGCCTCTTGAACACTGACGATCGTCTTCGAAATCGTGGAATGAAAAGCCTTTAATCCGGCGATCAATTGGATCATTTTGATTGTGATATCGGGTTAGATTTGAAATTCCCTAATGAGATGGTGAAATTACTAAGAGGGGGGGGTGAATTAGTGTCTTTTCAATCTTTATGTTATTCTAATCCCTTTTTTTCAGTTCGTTGATTATCACTCAAGTTTCTCACGTCACTCGTAGGCCAGATTTTTTTATACTGGACAGGGTTCCAGACCCCCGCGCCAGTCCCAGGAGGAGAAAATCCCCCTAGAGTCTCTCTTCACCCTTTTTTAATCCCCTAGTAGTAACTACTAGCTGGCCAGGATTAACAGATCAAAAGTTCTACACGATCTTTTGATCTGACTCCCTCACACACTCAGTTAGTGACCTTACTTCGCCGCTGTCCTTCGGTACCCCTCTGCTCGTCCTGTCCCCCGGGTCGACTCCCAGAGCTCCGCGCGCCGCTCCCTACTCTCTTTCGGGTTGGCCTGCCCCTCTGTAGTCACCGAGTCTCGACACCGATCCACGCACGCACCAAGTAAGTCGCTTGTCCTCGAGTCCGAGTGATCGTGCAAAGTGAAGAATAAGTATCCCTCAAGTTGACTATCTAGTCAACTCCCTAGAGTTGTCCTGACTCACTACGATTCCTAAGGAATCTCCCCCTTACCCTCACGGGTAACTACGACTCACCAATAGTCCACCTAAAGTGTGATGGTATGTGTAATTATCCTATTACTTTAATTAAACTTATAAAATAGAAAGCTGTAAAGAAAATATTTAAACAAACTAAACTAATTAGAACAAACTATAACAAATGATGTAACAAGAGAAATGTTTTAAAACTTATTAAAAATAAAACAAATTAATATAACCCCCTGATTTACTGATTTGACTTTGACTGCTGATGTTGACTTTGACTTTCTATGGTTGTCTTTGACTTTATGTGGTTGACTTTGACTATTTTTGTTGACTTTGACTACTACTGTTGACTTTGACTGCTTCTGCTTGACTTTGACTTTCTGATCACTTTGATTGCTATTGACTTTGACTGCTTGTGAATCTGACTTTCTGTTGACTTTGACAGTTGACTTTCACCTGAAAAGTAACACTGATACACGTACAACAATAACAATGCCTATCCCTAGATCAACGCGGCTTGTCCCTACACAAGTACGAGCACGTATACCTTTAAATAAAATAAAAACTTTACCTGCAATTTTACCTTGACGATACTCACTTTAATTTTTCTTTCTAATTCAAACAAAATCTCAACCAAGTAATGAATCAGGAAATAGAGATTGTCACGATGATAATAAAGATTAAACTAGATTAATCTATCTTTGAAAGGATGGAAATGAACCTAAACAAATTAACCTAATTAATCTACCCATAACAAATCAACCTAAAATATCAGAAAATTAAATAAAAATTCGACAGAGTTCTGTCTGAATTTTCTTGTAATGCACAGATTTACCTGATGAATCGTACAACACCTCGAAATTTGATATATACAAAAACAAGGCAATAATAAAAAAGGAATCAGATGTATTGGGAAAAAAAGAACTGTTCTACTAATATAAAGGAAATACAACAGAGCAATATAGAACAGAAATAATATATCCAATGAATAAATAAAATAGATGAGATGTGATAACAGATAATCGAAAATCAGAGAATCAGAGGACGAAAAATTAGAAGACAAATAATCAAAATCAAAAAATCAGAAAATTAATCAATACGAAATACAACGATCGTAAAATAAAAGAGAACCGATAATCACTAACTGGAAATAAGAGAAACACGAAATCAGAAAAACTAAATCAATAACAAAATCAGGGAATCGAAAGAAATAAAGATCGAAAAAAAAACTAGAGAATAAATAACAAAAAATGAAATCAGAAAATCGAAAACAAAAATAAAAACAGAATCGAGATTTCAGAAACCAAGAAATGAAACCAAAAAATCACATAACGAAAATAAAAAAAATGAAATCAGAAAAACCAAATCAAAAAAACCGAAATTAGAGAAAAACGAAAACAAGATTTTAGAAAGAAGATTCGATGAAGAGCAAGCTTTTGCTGGATGAGACGTTGTCGCCTTCTTTCGATTTCGCAAAGGATGACGATTTAGAAATCGTCTTCGTTTTCTTCTTCGCTTGAGCACAAGATCGCTGGAGCAAAAGCCCTAGTTTTTTTCTTCTTCACGAGAATGAGAGAGAGTGAGCTGTTTTTTTTTGTTTTTGGCTTTTTATCGGGTTTTCTGGACATATACGCAATTTTAAAGACTACCTGAAAATACAATAACATGAAAAGGTTAGTACAACGGTAATAAACATTCAGACATGACACTATATATATGTATATAAGAAGACATATGATTAAAAATAGAAGAAAAGAAAATACTAGTATGACTAAGCAAATAAATTAGAATACTATGAATTTATAAAGATAATTCATGGTTCTACGAAGATTTAAATCCTGTCTTCAAAAGATCTTATTTAAATGTTTTAATAGTAGATTATAGAGTAGGTAATCTCGTTCTGATTCGTAGCGATGTCTGCGTTCCGAGATCGATGAGGGTCAATCTATCAGTCCATCAGTACCTGCACTGACACAAACATACCTTTCTCAAATCATTTTGACAAATAGCTATTAATCAAAGTTTAAACACTACTCAACATAATATTTCATAAACATTAAAAGCACACCTAAGTAAATTATCAAACTTAGGTTAAACTAACACGATTATGTATTTTCTTCTTAATATTTCATCATGTATCATTAGATTATAATTTAGAATCACAGATTAAGATAATTTTAGATTTAATTTTGTATTTCTCCCCCTTTGCGTTTGGAAATTTCTTTCTAATTCGCTCGTTGATTTCTCCGTGAATCTTAATCCAAATTCTTTGATTTTTTATTCCGTGGATTTGATTTCGAGTTATCTTCCCAAATCTATCAAAATCTCTAATTTCTCACCTCAATTTATCGTCCTATTTGATCGAATTTCAAAGAATTTATCGATCATACCTTAATTCTCTGTGGATTCAATCCTTATTCACCTCTATACTCCTTAATTTCTGATTAATCTTGAAAATTGGTGAGTTTGGTAATTATTTTGACGTGTGTCCACGTGTTTTAACGACCTCACGAATTCGCTTCGTTAATTGTTTCATTATATCATCCAACCTTAAATGATTTACAATATTTTTCCACATTTTCCATTGTTTTGAGTTTTATCTCAAAAAATTTCTACCTCTATAAGAAATAAATGAAGTATATCAAGCAACCAAAAAAACATAATCCAGAAAAAATAGTCTTGCAAGTCTTTAGATTTGTTGGAATATGACAATACTCTAATTGTATCATATTATTTGCAATGGTGTCACTTTTTTCATAATTTCTTCATAAGACACATGAATTAATAACTGAAATCTCAATCCCGCTAAAATCAATTATAAACAAATAGAGGGTTAAAAATATACAATATGTGCATTATGTTTAATTTAACTAGTTTGCAATTTACCACTATTGGTTCTAGTGATGATTGCCTTGATATTATTAAGCTTCAATATATATTAATGCAACAAATTTTCTTTAAGATACTGACGAGATGAGACAACGAGGTCATCGATTTCACACGGTCTCGTGTCAAAAATAAAGCCTAACTTACCAATTTTGGAAATTTATAACGAATTGAGTGGTATAATGGTAAATAAGGGTCAAATCCACAAGGAATTAAGGTATTTTTGAGATATCTTTTGGAAATTGATCAAATTGGACAATGAATTGAGGTGAGAAATTAGGGAAAATGGTGGTTTTAGAAAGAGAACTCAAAGTACTATCCACGGAATCAAAAATCACTCGATTTGGATTAGTAATCGCGGAGAAATCAAATATTGAAGTGGGAGAAAATTTTCGGAATCGCGAAGAACACAAATTGAAATTAAAAACGAAATTGAACTAAATTAAGATCCTAAACCTAAAATTGATGATACATGACGATAGATTAGAGGATAAACTTGTTTTCTAACCCGAGATAACGATCAAATCGATCCAATTGATCGCCGGATCGACGGCTATTCATTCCGCAAATTCAAACGTGAACATCGGTGTTCAAGAGACAAATTCTCCTTGATCAATCAACGAAATCTCACTTATAAACACTCCGTGGACGTGAAATCGAGTCTAGAAGCGATTACAAGTGAGAGATTCAAGATAAGATGCGTGTAGATAGGTCGATTAAGTGAAATCTTCCTTGAATGTCTTACAATCACGAAGAACACTTCGTTTTATAGGCTAATTTGGGCGAAACCGTCCGATCAATGCGTTACAAGCTTCATCAACGGTCCATATGCCTTCATAATGGCGAACCGTTACAATGAAAGATAGGCCTTCCAATCTTGAATGGACGCTCCAGATTTGATCTTGCGAGATGCGTTATAAAACGCATCAAACGGCGCCCGTCGGATCGCGATCTAACGCTTCAGATGCATTTGATCGCCTGAAATCGTGACCGTTATAACACCGCATTAAAGCACACGTGCTTGATCTGTGATTTGTGGACCGCGCGTCCACCCGATCGGCGCGCTCCGATCGCAATCCATTGCTCTAATTTACGCCACGTCACCTGCATTTAAACTGTGTGGGACTTTAGTCCCACACGGAAAAGATTAAAGAAGGACGTCGAGTTTATAAGACCCGACGAACTTATGGGTTGAATACCCTTCTGGTCTACGGAAGGCTGAAAACCCATTATATTATATGTAAACTATATGAATATAATATATAATTATACGCCGCGTGGGCCCACGTGGGCCCGCGTGGCGCTACCACGTGGCCCCGAGTGCCACGTCGCATCCACGTGGGACCCGCACAAAAAAATCAAAACATTTTTGTCATTTTTTAAATTATTTTAAACGTTTTAAATCAAAAAAATCAAAATCGGAAAAAATCTAGAAAAATCCCTGAAAATTGTAAAAATCATATCTTTCAAAATACAACTCCAAATTAATCCAAATTTCTTTCATTTGATCTGAAATTTAATTATCTATCATTCTAAAAAGTCAAATTATTTAAATAATAAGAGATTTAATTCTTATTTCAAAAATACATTCATTTCTTTAAAATTTTAACTTAGAAAATTAAATGAATGTTTATAAAAATGATTTCTCTTATTATTTAACTTTAAAAAACACTTATAATCTCAAGTAAAGATAGGTCATAAAATCTTTAATCTTTAATTCATCATAATTAACCCTAAATTAACGCATTTTGAGATTATAACATAAAATTTCATAGAATGATAGAAATGCACTCAAAGTATGATAACATGCATATAAATGGAATGTTTTATGCCTTATTTTGCATTAATAATCATGTTTTATCATGTTAAGATTGAATGTTATCAGATACTATTTAGGAACTATTCAACCCCCATCAAAGAAGTGACACTCACATTCAAAATTTTCTAAATCCCAATAGTAAATTGGGAAAATTTCAACTTGGTGGGATTTTCAATAGATTAAGGATTAAACATTTGGAGTTGTCCCTAGAAAGGGTCACAAACTTTTAATTGGGGGAGGGCAACCGAGTGCAAGGTACTGTCCCTCATTCTAATTCCAAAAAAAAAGCCTAAACATCTTCTCTATTGTTTAGGAGAACCAAGGGCACTAAAAAATATGGAGGGTATGCTGAATACACTTGATTCCCCAATAACAACAATGGTTGACAATACCAAACCTTGAAAGGCTCCTGTGAAGCTCATTTATTTCCCTTTTCCAGTCAAGTGCCAACAATCATTATCCTCTAAATCTCAAACATGTGATGATCAATGCTATACAACATCTCTTACACTTTAAATTTCAAATGCAACCATTTTTAAGTTGTTTATTATTTCAAATAAGAATTTTCATTCTTGCAACATTGATAACATTCTAATTAGACATGATAATACATGATTATCAATGCACATTAAGGCATAAAAGATTTCATTCATATGCATGTTATCATATTTATAAGTATTTATCTATCATTCTATGAAAAAGACATTATAATCTCAAAATACCTTAACTTAGGCTTAATTATGATGAATTATAGATTAATAATTTCATAACCCATCTTTACTTGAGATTATAAGTAGTTTTTAAAGTTAAATAAGAGAAATCATTTTATATACATTCATTCTTATTTCCTAAGTTTGAAATCTTAAAAATATGAATGTATTTTTGAAATAGAAATTAAAACTCTTGTTATTAATTAAATTTGACTTTTTAGAATGATAGATAATTAAATTTATGATCAAATGAAAGAAATTTAAATTAATTTGAAGTAATATTTTGAAAGTTATGAATTTTCTAATTTTTATAGATTTTTTTGAATTTTTTATGAATTTCTAACGATTTTCTAGAATTAAAAATCAATTTTTCTAATTAAAATTGATTTTTCCAAATTTTCTAAAACGCGCAAGTGACGTGGCGCGATCAGAACCGTCCGATCAGATCGTGATCAACGATCAAGGAGAGGAGGCGACGTGGCAGCGTGAGGACCGTTTGATCGCGCGTGGATTCTTAACCGCTGATCTTCACTTAAGTGAGGAGGGGTATGTGGAAAAATCGGCTTCACCGGATGTGTTTTAATCTCGACCGTTGATCATGAGGAGTTATAACGGTCGAGATTAAACCGACTCAAAACGCATCAGGATCGTCCGATCGCGATCCAACGACAAGCGTTTTGATGCGTTTTATAACGCATGCGGTGTTGTTTCATTTGATGCGTCCGATCGTGATCCAAGGACCACGAATTAATGGTAAAGATTCACATTGATGCATTTCATCAGAGATGTTGATGCGATTCATCAGACGGTTACGCCCAAATTGCCTATAAATTGAGATGTTCTTTGAGATTGTAAAGCATTCAAGAGCAATTCAAATCAAATTGAACTGTTTAGACACCAAATCTCTTAAATCTCTTGATCCCAATTGCTTTAAGACTCATTTTCGCGTCCGAGGAGTGCTTAAGATCAAAATTTCGACGATCGAGGAGGAAGAAATCGACGCTTGAACTCCACGAATCACGAATTTTCGGATTTTGATGAATCGCCTTGATTTAGGTGATTAATTGGATCAATTTGATCGCAATTGTGGGTTAAGGATCGTGTTTTATCCTAGTCTATCTTCTTTTAGTGTTTAATTTCAATTTAGAATCGTAATTTAGTTTTATTTCAGTCTTAATTTTGATAATTTCACGATTTACATTTTCAGAAATATCACATCTCTTTAATCTTCAATTTCTCCACGAAATCAAAGTCAAATTCATTGATTTTTGATTTCGTGGATTCGTCTTCAAGTCCTCTTTTATAAAATACTATTTTCCCGAAATTCATCGTCTGATTTGATCACCCATTCCTCGTCCAATTTGATTAAATTCGAAGAGATCATCAAGAATTTCCCTAATTCCCTGTGGATTCGACCCATATTTACCATTATACCCCTCAATTCGAATTAATTTCATAAAATTGGTAAGAACTTGCGGTCTCGCTTTGTCAAACATGAATTGGCTCACTTAACCTTTAATGAGTTAGTTGTTTCTTTGTCCAACATGAACTTGCGGTTTTGCTATGTGAGATAGCCTAGGGTAAGATTAGAGTTTTAAAGGAAATGCCCATGTTTAAGGCATTCAAATAGTTTAATTTTGAAAATAGTTTGTGTTCTTGGAAATCTATGTTCTTTTCTTTAATGCCTAGAGAACACTCACAAGCTAATTGCATGCAATAGTTGTAAAGATCGGGTCTTAGTTTAAAAAAGTCAAAAATCACTTCATTGATGATTAATTTAGGCATAATTTGTGAAAAAGGGTCGCAATTCATAGATAATTGGATTGACTTCAAGAAATTTTTTTAATTGAGTGAAATTAGACAAAAAATTGTCTTTGATTTGAGAGAAATTTGTGTACTTTGAAGATAACTCTAAGATCTTTCCTAGGAGTAAAATTTGATGCAAGTGAAAGTTGAATCAAAGGATATATCAAAGAGAGAAGTTAGAGAGTTAAATTTGCATGTAAAGAGAGAGAAAGTGATGAAAATGGATGAAATTTTATTAATCAATTGTTCAAAATCAAAAATCTAATGCTAACCCAAAACTAATGCCAACATTGATCTAGTAAATCATTAGATCAACAGCTTCTCATTCAGATAACCCAAGGTAGAAATTCAAAGTCCAAGTGGCCATAGTAGTCTTTGTCAACATCATCATATAATCTACATAGAATCAATTATCATAGATTTTTACCATTGTTTAGAGCCATCTTATTTCTGTAAAAGTGGAAACTTTTACTCTCATTTCTCTTGCATGCTCTTTTTTAAATACTTTCAAAAAATTTGTAAACACAAACTCCTTTGCTTACAATTCATCATACGATGTGGGAGAGGCCAATGACAAGTCCCAAATGATGCTAGCAATTATTTTTATAATTTAAAAATACTATTGCTTAGCATTAATTTCTCTTGATTTCTCTTTTTTTAATGTAATCAACATCGTTTTCAATATTATCTGATTATTATATCTACAAAATTACAATGTGCAGAGAGAGAGAGAGAGAGAGAGAGAGAGAACCAACACCATGGATAGAGAAGCTGACAACCCCAATAATCAACAATCAGCCCTTCTCCCCCATTGCCGGCCACACAGAAGAGCAGTACATCTCCAACTCCATCTTCACCCAAAGAGTCAACCATGCCACCAAAGCCCTTATCGCCAATGGAAGAAGCAAAGGCTTCACGTCTCACTGAGTAGGCGCAAATTCATTGTCTCTACCTTCAACCAGGAGACTATTACTCAACAATCTATCTTCTGAGTTTTCTATTTTAATCAAAGAGGTTGATATGGAGCTTGATAGTCGCTCACTTTTCAATTTTTCATGAGAAGAAACATTAGCATCCGTAGCAGAAGACAACTCAAAGGTGTGGGGGTAGAAGGGATTGGAAGAGACTTCTACGCCAGTCGGTAATGAAGATAGAATAGGGCTTTCTTGTCACCTTGAGATAATTCTCTTCTTGCATTTGAAAAAATTGAAGTGCGTAGAGATATAATGGCCATCACAGCAATAATGAGAGATACGAAAATAATGATACTCCGGCTATCGCCAACGGAGGCAATGGTAGATACTTGTGTAGGCTCATAGGGGAAAGGAGGAGGAAGGGAAGGAGGAGGAGAAGTCCAGTCGATAGGAAAAAGATGTGGGATGTGATTTCCCCCCTTCGTGCATGGCTGGCGCGCGTGACACAGTCGTGGCGTGTAGGGGAGAGCACCCAATGCGCACACATGGGGCAACTCGACGGGTACTAAAGCAACCGCAGAGATGGTGTCCAATGGCGTGCAGCTCGGTGGTTACTATAGCACCCGCAGAGATGGTGCCCAATGGCGTGCAGCTCGGCGGTTACTATAGCACCCCTAAGCAGGTGCACGCGTGGCGCGGGGGGCACACTTATTGGGAGGACCCTGCAGACCAATGCACGCATATGTGCGCATCTCTTGAATGGTACTGTGGCACCCGTTGCGATGCGCAACATGCGCGCCACGACACGCACTTGGTAGGACATTAGTGCTGAAATTTTGGAGGTTAATTTTTTAAGTTTTTCCCCTTTGTATCCTATAAATAGGGACCCTAGAGCATCCCTAAAGGCATATGAGCATTCCTTTCTTCCTCTAGAGGATTGTATGTGAGTTTTTGTAGTGTTTTAATGTATTTTCTCTCTTATTTCTCATTCTTCTTCCTCTTTTGAGTGTGTGAGTGCAATTATGAGTGTGCTCATCATCCTTTGGAGTGCTCCTTGGGGTGATCAGCAGCCAACAAGTGGTATCCGAGCATTTTTGGTCCTAGACTTGTGAAGATGTCCAAGAGAGGAAGGACTTATACTATGTCAGATGATGTCCATGAACCTAAACCAAGCTTGCATCCACCAAGGAATGAAACCAATATGAGGGTGGTCTACTTCTGTTTTGATGTTAACAAGCACAAAGTATCTTCACTGGGGTATGAGGGTGGAAGTTTCTTTGAAGGCTCATGATTTATGTGGAGTCATTGATGGAAGTGAGGTAAATTGTAAGAAGAATTGTCTTGCATTGTCGATGATCATCAATTATATCTCGGAGTCACAGAGTAATCAAATCGATATCAAGAAGAGTGCAAAGGAGAATTGAGAGGTTCTCCACACATTCCATGTGGGAATGACAAAGTGGTGCAAGCAAAGTGCAAGCTTTGAAGAGGGAATTTGAAACGATTTCCATGAAGAGGAATGAAAAAATTGATGATTACTCAAATCATTTTGCTCGAATTGTTACAAATTTGAGAGACTTGGGGGAAAGTCTTGATGAGTACGGTGCTGTTCCAAGACTCCTCAGGTTAGTCCCTAAAGATTTTGATTCTCTAATTCTTCTACTGGAGTAGACAAGTGATTTAAAGACCATGATAGTTGAGGAAGATTTTGAGCAACTCAAAGTCCATGAATTGAGACTCCAAGAGATGAGGAGCAAACACTCCTATCTAAGGCATTCAATATGTCCAAGAAGGATCAAAGAGGGTCATCTTCAAGTGGCAGGGGATGAGGAAGGAAAGAAAAAGGCAAAGATTGTGGTGGTGAAGCCAAGGGAGAGAAGAATAAGCAATTTGACAAATTCAATGTAAAATGCTACAATTGTCAAAAGCAGATTAGGCATTTTGCAGACAAGTGTGAGCTTCTCAAGAAGGACAAGTCCCGAGGAAACGAAAAGATGCATATGGCCCAAAAAGATGAAGAGGAAGAAACATCGTTACTAATGGTGCTAGCCGATGAACATGTAGAAGTGTTACTTAAAGGTATGAATAGCTCTCCTACTTATGATATGTGATATCTAGATATAGGAGTAAGCAGCCATATGACTGGTATGAAGACCTTCTATCAATCCCTTGATGAATCTCACAAAGTAGTGGTGAGATTTAGTGATGGTTATTCAATTAGGTATGAAGGCCAAGATGAAGTACATGTGGATTATACTAATAGTGAACGAATGATATTTGAAAATGTTCTTTATATACCTAAGTTGAAGACCAACATTGGTGGAGAATTATTTTAAAAACATGAACACAAGGGTTCTAAGTGAACCTATCCTCCTCCTCCTCCTCCTCCTTATCTACCACTTTGAGAAATTATCCATTCCTTAAATGGATGAAGAAGACCTCTCTAAATAAATAAAGAGAGTGTAGATCTTAAGGGAATTATCTTTCCTCTTTCCTCTATTTTACACTGATCTAATGACTGACTTGGTCAAAAGAAATTAGCCTTATCCTTAGATACTTAGAATTCCTTGAGTGGACCAAGTCAACCACCTTTTACCTTTGATATAGGTTCCCTAATGTCTAAACCACAACCACCATATCATAGGTACCTTGTATAGTTATACAAACAATGATCTCAAGAAAATTAATAGGAACCCCTTTGATATTAAAATCCTTTTTCTTTGAAACCACCTCTAGTTAGAATTTTAGGAGAGATCTAATAGAAGAAACTATATCTTATTTTACCCAAGAACAAAGAGGAATTCCTACAAGGCAGCATGATATCTACCATGACGGTTCTCACTTATCAACATTTTCCATGATTTCTATCAATGAGCTTCACGTGTCAGCAAGCTTCATGACTGTGGATTATCAAGATAGTGGTATTCAAGCCAACGATGAGGTTCTTCTCGAAGCAAACTTCCATAGAATTATGAGCGCCTACCTATCTTACACTAGAGATCTTGACCGAGTCTGACCGGAAAGACCATCACTCCTGAATGAGTCCGACGACACATCACTTCAAGATAGAAGCATGCATATTTATACCCACAATTAAAGCGAAGACCTATTCACTCCTGCTCTCTCTCTTTCGTCAAAGTTAGCGTAAAAAATGGATGCCAAGATCGGAAACTTCTTCGAGCCAGTGAGCAATATCTTCTCCGGCGGAAATGTCACCCCGTGGTGCGACCACGATATCATCGTCGCTTGTGAAACGGAACCTGATGAAAATGATAGACTAGCGAAACTTCAACAAAAGCTTGTTGAGATTATCTCGAGCTCTTGTACACTCCCGACAACCTGAAGATGTTCAAAGAGGATTGGCATACTTGAAGCTCCTCTGGAAAATACCAACAGCATAGCACATAAGCTTAACCGGGCAAGAAGGTGATGACGAGACTGCATAATGTATCGCAACACGAATGTGCATGATGAGTTCAGCCGAAGACTCTTACAGCTTCCAATGTCTGATCGTGCAAATAAGGAGTCCGAATATCAATGCCGTTGACCGATCAACTTCAACCGGGTTCACCGGCAAGAGACATTTCAGCTACGTCCAACTCGAAGAAAGGCTTCAACATCATGACACCGAATAATTATAAGACAAAATGGAATTTCGCGGCACCGGAATAGCTGTCAATTCGTGAAACAACTTCTGCAAGACTTTCTCTCTCCGTCAAACACTAACTTCACGGAGCTTGATCAAAGAAGAGAAAACCGAACTTCCGTATCTTCCTTGCCGACGTGGAATGTAAAATGATCCGTCGTCACGGAGAGATCCCACGACTTCTCGAGCGTGTAACTGCCGATTCGACGCTATTCTTCACGTCTATTCGGGTTTCTCTCTCATTCTTCTCTTCTATAAAACGACGATTGTAACCGAGATAACGACAGTTGTTGTTTTATGAAATTGACTACTTTTGGTTCGCTACTTGTGCTTGTGTTCTCCTCCGTATCTCCATCATCCATTCTCCCGCCTCCATTTCATCGCCAAGTTCTATCCTCCACCGTCTTTTCTCCTCTCCCGCTCTTTCGCTTTCCATTACTGTCGGTCAGAGACTATTGAGGAAATATAATATCATTTGGCATCTTCAAGAGCGTTACCTTCCCGCCTCGGCCAGGTAACATCCTCAATTCTTGTCAAAGTGATTATCGGTTCTATTTCCAATATCTGTAAGTCCAACAATCGTCACCAGTTCTCTTCACGACCATTCCTCCCACTTCTCATTTCTCTGCTATATCCGTTTCACCGCTCTTAGCCTTTCCATCCACCTATTTCATCCCTACTCGCCGACTCACGTTTTCTGTCACGTCGTATTTCTTTCTCAGCATTCGTCTCTTCCGCCCTTCTTCTCATTTTCCCTCATCCACTACCCAATATTATATAATATATTATCCTTACCGATATTCTTCTTATCTAATCTCTACTTTCGTCTCTCTCGCTATTCTTACTTTCTTTCCTTACTCTCTACAGTATAATATAATTTATAACCTCTTTCCACTCCCTTCTTTTACTAACCCGATCCTACTCATTATCCATTCATTAAATAATATTAGTAATCCATCATAGTGATATCCTTCATAGATCCTTCATTCCTTGTAGGATTATTCTCCTAATCATATCATTATCACCTCACATATCTCCATTCTAAAACATCCTACATCAAACATCCTAATTTTGGGAAAGCTTGATTCTCAAGAATATAATATACATTTTAGGGATGGTTTTCTCAATCTTCATGATGGCGGAGGAAGGTTGTTGACCAAGACTTTCAAGACGAGGGGGAATATGTACCTATTGAAGCTCAACATCTTAGGATCTTTGGCTCAATAGTGCATGTGAAGACTCCTGGAGCTTAATAGAAACTTGAAGATAGGAGCAAAGAGATGGTGTTTGTGGGGTACGAGAGAGGTACCAAGGGTTATCGGTATTTCAACCCTACCACACGTAATGTTCATTTGAGCCGAGATGTCATCTTTGACAATGGGCGCAAGTAGAAATTCACGGAATGACAACTGAATGAAGGTATGGAGTTGTGTGTTTCAAGTGTAAATCTTGGATTTGAAAATCGAAGTATAAAGATGGAAGAAGGTGGAGAAAGTCTTGAAGGAGTGCTTTAAGATATGCCTTCAAATGAATAAGCAGGTCAAGGTGAAGGTCGACGTCGATGAGCAATGTAGTGATGCCAAGATTTTGATATGTTCAAGCTCTTTACGAAGTGATTGGTCTGATTGAGGAGTGTCTCATCTCATTTGAAGAACCTATCACTTATTCCAAGGCCTCAAGAGAAAAAGCATGGAGGAAAGCTATGGAGGAGGAGATTGCCTGCATTAAGAAGAATGATACATGGACACTAGTGAAGGCTCCTAAATAATACAACCCCATTGGTGTGAAATGGGTATACAAGCTAAAAAGAATCCTGCCCTGTAAAATTATAAAGCACAAAGCGAGATTAGTGGTGAAAGGGTATCGTCAAAGATACGAGATTCAAATCAATGAGGAGATCTATGTCAGCCAACCGAACGGCTACGTGAAAGAAGGAAAGGAGGAGTGGGTCCTCTAGCTTAACAAATCCCTCTATGGCCTCAAGAAAGTACCAAGAACATGAAATACAAAACTTGATGACACTTTGAGGAGCATTGGCTTTTTGAAGAGAAAAATTGACCAAGGTGTTATCACTTGAACTCAACTTGAGACAAAGTGATTGTTGGAGTATATGTAGATGACTTAATCATCATGGGGGAAAGTGAAGCCAAAGTGAAGGAGTTTAAGAAGACTATGACGGGGATTTTCGAGATGACGGACTTGGGTTTACTATGTTCTTATTTGGGCATTGAAGTTCATCAAGGTAAGTCCCAAATATCTTTATCTCAAAAACCATATGCTGCACACATCTTGGAGAGTTTTCAAATGGTTGAATGCAATCCAACCAATACATATAATTAGGGACCCCTAGAGTATCTTTAAAGGCATCTGAGTATTACTTTCTTCCTCCACAGGATTGTATGTGAGTTTTTGAGTGGTTTAGTACATTTTCTCTCTTATTTCTCATTCTTCTTCCTCTTTTGAGTGTGGGAGTGCAATTATGAGTGCGCTCGTCATCCTTTGGTGTGCTCCTTGGGTGATCAGCAGCCAACAGAAGTGGCTGGTACAGAAGTCTCTGATCTGCAGTGGCGATATCACGAGAAAGTAATGCGACGATGAGGAAGAGGAGATTCGATTAGATGAATATGGTCGGAGGAGGACCCCCGTCTTCGACTCCATTTTCATCGGCGGATTCAATGCCTCGACCGAAGCCCACAGCGACGGAGGAGAGGCGGCCAGGAGGAATCCTCTAATTTTTAAAAGTCATGACATTGAAATCCGATAGCCCACCGGGATATCCGAATCTTCTGGATATCAATCATCCTGTAAACTTTAGACGTTATCGGATGCGGTATCGGTAAGACTGCTTATCGGCCAAAACTGGGGTAAATAGCCCCATCTATCCCAAACTTTTAAAGTTTTCCCTAATATATCCCAAACTTTTTTTTTCGCCCCATCTATCCCAACCTTTTTTCTCTTTCCTCAATCTATCCCAGCCGCTGACATGGACTTAAATTAAGTCCAGTTGGCTCCCGCGTCGTGTCCACGTCAGCCGCTCCCTCCCTCCCTCCCTCCCTCCCTCTCTCTCTCTCTCCCTCCCGCCCTCCCTCTCTCCCTCTCTCTCCCGGTCTCCCTCCATCGCTCGCTCCCGCGTCCATCGCCATAGCAGGCAATAACTCTCATAATTCACAATGGCAGGCGTGCTCATCATGAAAGCGAGGGTCTCCTTGCCGGCCTCCCTCCCTCCCTCTCTCTCCCCCTGCCCTCCCTCTCTCTCCCGGTCTCCCTCCTCGCTCGCTCCCACCCGCCCTCCCTCTCTCTCCCGGTCTCCCTCCCTCGCTCGCTCCCACCCGCCCTCCCTCTCTCTCCCGGTCTCCCTCCCTCACTCGCTCCCGCGTCCCGCCCCTCCTTCTCTCTCCCGGCCTCCCTCCCTCTCTCTCTCCCGGCCTCCCGGCCTCCCTCCCTCCCTCCCTCCCTCCCTCGAAAGGCAAATTATTTTGAATCAGAAATTCGAGATTGAGAGAGGAAAAAGCGTTACACCTTTGATCATGGGATCTTCCCCACGTTATTACAGTTTGTGTATCCACGGAGAGCAAGTGGAAGGCTCGAAGCTTACCAGCTTATCAGATATGTCAAACTCCCAGAGATAATTCTGCTGGAGAATGTTCCCGATGGTGGATACTCCCGGCCAGGAAGCAAACAGAATCCCGATACACAACCCCGTCTGCCACGTCGATCACGTAACTCTTGACCGGAGGCTCCAGCGCGGACGCACCGCCGTCGTTCTTCGCGAAATGCACCGCCAGGCACGGCAGCGCCGCTGCATCGAACGTATTCTCCTCCCAGTTGAAGCAGAATTTGAATGGCTCCATCTCCACCCTCTGGTACTTCTCCAACGCGCGCCCCAACTTCTCCATTACTGCACGAAAAGCGGGTTTCGCCAAGAGAGTTAAGCTCGTGCCCGAGTCGATGATGGCGCCGCCACCGGCGGCAGAATCCCAGACTTCGCGGGGAATGTTCAACATCTCGCCGCCGACAGAAATGCCCTTCACACGGACGCCATAAAAGGGCTCCATTTCCTCCAGCTGGAGCTGCGCGTAGCGTCTGCGGTCTGGTTTAGAGCGCCGGTGAATCGCGTTTTCTCCGAAGACTAAGTAGTCGGAGGCGTTTCTGGGGCTGAGGTGGTCAACCAGGCAGTAGGAAAACTTGCCGCCGGAAGCCGCGCGAGCTGCGAAGGAAGAATTACTGTAGCCCAGCCCGAGAACTCCGTCTGCGGAACGGAAGCTCGAGCCGGAAGAAGACGACGTGCAGCCCACGATAACTCCCTTAAGCATCGCCGCCGGGCCGCCGGACTGCGAAACGGTCGCTACCTCCTCGGCGAAGATACCCTTCGCCGCTGACCCGTCCTCGTAATTGCGAGATCTTACCAGTAAGAAAGAGAAAGCTAGAGCGAGAGAGGGAGGGAGGGAGGGCGGGAGAGAGAGAGAGAGGGAGGGAGGGAGGCCGGCAGAGAGACGGAGGGAGGGAGAGAGAGAGGGAGGGGGGAGGGCGGGACGCGGGAGCGAGGGAGGGAGGGAGGCCGGGAGAGAGAGGGAGGGAGGGAGGGAGGGCAGGGATAGAGAGGAAGGGAGGGAGGGCGGGAGAGAGAGGAAGGGAGGGAGGGAGGGCGGGAGAGAGATGGAGGGAGGGCGGGAGAGAGAGGGAGGGAGGGAGAGAGGGAGAGAGAGGGAGGGAGGGCGGGAGAGAGAGGGAGGGAGGCAGGGAGGGAGAGAGGGAGAGAGAGGGAGGGAGGGAGGCCGGGAGAGAGAGGGAGGGAGGCAGGGAGGGAGAGAGACGGAGGGAGGGAGGGAGGGAGAGAGAGAGGGAGGGGGGGGGAGGGCGGGACGCGGGAGTGAGGGAGGGAGACCGGGAGAGAGAGGGAGGGAGGTAGGGAGGGCGGGAGAGAGAGGGAGGAAGGGAGGGAGGGAGGGAGGGAGGGGCGGGAGAGAGAGGGAGGGAGGGAGGGAGGGAGGGAGGGAGAGAGAGAGAGGGAGGGGGGAACGCGGGACGCGGGACGCGGGAGCGAGCGAGGGAGGGAGGGAGACCGGGAGAGAGAGGGAGGGAGGGAGGGAGGCCGGGAGAGAGACGGAGGGAGGGAGGCTGGGAGAGAGGGAGGGAGGAGAGAGGGAGGCGGGAGAGAGAGGAAGGGAGGGAGGGAGGGAGGCGGCTGATGTGGACATGACGGCAGACGTGGACACAACGCGGGCGCCAACTGGACTTAATTTAAGTCCATTAGGGAAAACTTTAAAAGTTTGGGATAGATGGGGCTATTTACCCGCCAAAACTGTCCAATCTCATTCGAAGCGCGCGTATAAATAAAAAAATTTTGGTGTGAGCGCGCGAGCGAGTAGAGAATGCCTCCTGTAGAGAATGCCGATCGCACGACCAGAACCGCCGGCCCCTCGCGTAATCGCTCTCGTGGACATGGATTGCTTCTACGTGCAAGGTTTGCCCCATGATTATACACTTTGATCTCCTTGTCTGTACTTGTAACCCTTGATTATCTCTCGACGACTCGACGACGCTGTACTCAAATCCAAAGACAGCACTTATTTAATGTCTCGACCCCCTTAGATTGATATAATGTCTCTTGATTTTGTCTTCTGTTCTGCGTTTGGGGGAACTTTGATTTATTGCTTGCCTAATCATTGAACGGAGAGATTTTACAAATGAACTTCACCGCAACGAAGAGAAGATGATAACTTGAGAGAGCTGAATCATTTGTCCTCGTCTCTTGCAGGACCGAATTCATCCACACTTTTTTGACTTCAAATTACTCAAAAGATCCGTGCTAGAATGGAATGGTGGGGAGGGAGAGAGGATAGAGGTAGGTCGAGGGAAGTGGGTTCTCTTCCCCATATTTCCTTCCGCTCTATTGGTCCAGCTTTGGATTCCATAAAAATAAAATTCCAAAAATCTTTTCCTTGCTTATATGTAGAACGAGGATTATGTGCTAGAATGGTTCATATGTTATCCTGTCATCACACGTCATTATTATATTTACTTCTTCTCTTTCTCCCGAGTTATCTTCTGCGCCAGGTCGTGTCATTTGCAATCTTCACATATAACTGATGCGGTCGTAGAGTCGACGTACTAAAGATAGGAGGGAGAGAGTTGCAGCCGGATGTGAGGAAGAGAGGGAGAATACCAGTTTCGTAAGCCTTCTCGGCTTAAAAAGCGATGCCCCTGGGTAGCCTATAATAAGACGAGCCTTCTCGGCGTTTCCCCGTACGCTAGACGTAAAACGGAGGAGGATAATAAACCACGAACTAGAGTTTCAAAAGCAGAGAAACACTAGTTGTCCTCCTCTACTCGTGGAAGACCCCTATTTATCCTAGATAGAAGAAACCTCTAGAAGTAGTAGAATTCAGACGGACGTGCTGTCGGTTTCGCAGGTCGTTGGCGCCGCCCCGCGCGTACCTCCGCCACATCCACTGCTACCGTCGGTTTCTCTGGCCGCTGTTGACGCCCCGCATTTTCTGCAGCCACGTTGCTTTCCTTTAGCGCCCCTGCTGAGTTCTCTTGACGCCTTCCTGTCTGTGAACCGTTGTCCGTTACACTGTTGGACGGGGAGTGGGGACCATCAATAACTATGCTGCAATCTCGTGAAATCTCCTTTATTTATCTTCCATTGTTTATTTCAGTGGAGCAAAGAAGACGGCCAGAATTGAGGGGTTTGCCCACTGCCGTGGTACAGTACAATGCATGGAAGGGAGGGGGGTTGATTGCCGTTGGTTATGAAGCTCGAAAATTTGGGGTCAAGCGGTGATTTTTAACTCTCTTTTATAGATTCTATTCTTTAGCTTTAAAAGTTTTCACTTCTCATTGCATAAAGTTTCATCCTTTTTCAGTTCAATGCGCGGAGATGAGGCGAAAAAGGTTTGTCCAGACATTCATCTGGTCCAGGTTCCTGTTGCACGTGGTAAAGCTGATTTAAATTTGTATCGTGATGCAGGCTCAGAGGTCTGTCCTTTCTTAAATATACTCAAAATATTATCCTATTTTTCTATTAGAACGAGGTTTCTCATTTATTCTTGAATGGGTTTTTTGTAGGTTGTTTCTATTCTGGCAACAAAAGGACGATGTGAGCGTGCATCAATTGATGAGGTTTACCTTGACCTAACTGATGCAGCTGAACAAATGCTAACTACAATGCCTCCTGCCACCATAGAAGAACTTGATGAAGAAATCTTGAAGTCGCATGTTTTAGGCCTTCCAAATTGTATGCAGAATTTTTATCCTCTGGTTTTCTTGTTTTTATTTCCAATTACTGGTTCAAAATATTAGATTAGATTACATTATTAACTCAAAGCCCGTCAATTTGAAAAATCTTGAGGAAATTTCTATTGCTGTGTTTTGATTTTCTGAATCATGCGTACACATCTCTGGTGATCCAGAATTCCTCATTTCAAATTATTCTTCTTATCACAGGACTTTGCACAAGGACTTTATAGCATTTCATTTTGCATGAGACTGAGAAGAATTATTTCTGTGCATGTTGGTCTGATTGTCATAACGCATACTCTTTGTCGTTTTAACTTTGCTTGGAATGTCCTTCCCCTTCTCTGGCACTTAATGGACTGAAATTCTAAAATATATTTTTGATTATTTCTGCTCTTTTCTGTTTAATTTTCAAATCTATCTTTGATCATTTCTGCTCTTTTCTATTGAAGGATGATTGTGATCAGGGAGAAAGTGTGAAGCAGTGGCTCTGTAGAAGTGATGCTGATCGCCATGACCAATTGCTTGCTTGTGGGGCTATAATTGTTGCTCATCTTAGGGCAGAAGTGTTTAAGGAAACTTCATTCACTTGTTCTGCAGGAATCGCTCACAACAAGGTAGCTCACGGAAGATTCCTTGTCTGATATGCTGATCATTACCTCTTTGATAAAGTTCAAGAGAGACGATCGAGGTCATAAAGTCTCATGAGACATGCTGCGTCATAATGCTTTGCTAAAATTAATTAATATTCCAGAAATTCCCCTGATATGTTCAACAGATAATGTGTTTTTCTTGTTCAAGTTTTTATCTCCGAGTGATGAACAAAAGCATCGAATTATTGGGATTTTCTGTAATTTATGTCACTGGCAGTATTTTTGACAGATGCTGGCTAAACTGGCAAGTGGCATGCATAAACCTGCACAACAAACAGTGGTGCCATATTCATCAATTACAGAATTGCTTGCCTCTTTGCCAATTAGCAAGATGTAAGTCCCTTTTAACCATGAAGAAAATTTTATTCCATTGTCAGTCCCTTCTATGTTTTCTTAGTCTCGAGCTTCTTCTGGACTCAGGAAATTAGTAAGCTGAAGCTCTGCTAAAATTTTATTGCCTCTCACCAGGAAGCAGCTTGGAGGAAAGCTTGGAAATTCCCTGCAAAGAGACCTTGGTGTGGCCACTGTAGGAGATTTATTGAATTACCCCGAAGAAAAGTTGCAACAGCTATATGGGAGAAATACTGGGTATTTTAAGATTATCTGTTGTTTGATTTTGATTTTGATCTACGTTAATAAAGGAATGATGACCGCAATGCTGAAAATGTGATACGATCCCTGATTGTATCCAGAGGGCTGATGATGTAATTGGATGAATCGTGTAATACATGCAGGCAAAATAATTTTTGGAGGGATTCCCTTTCCTCTCCAATCCAAAGGGGTCACTCAATGATCTATTCCAAGATAATGATCAGTGTACAGCATAGACTTATCTTATACCCCTCTATCAGGGGCAGAGGACAAGAGTGCCCTTACAACTGCCTCTAATGACGATTATCTAAAATCATTCTTCCATTCTAGCTTTGTCTCCATTCGAGGTTCATGACAAACGTTTTACCATAGAAAAGAAAAAAAAAGGTTTGAACTGCATCTATATAACTTCATGATTGTTGGAAAGTTTTTATGATATTTGTTATTGATACATTGAATGCTGTGTCTCAATGCAAATACAAGATAAGTTTTATATTTTGAGCGAATACCTGTTTTGATTGTCAGAAATTTCAGGTTGATTTTCCATTTCACTCTTTTGCTTCCAGTACGTGGCTGTGGAACATAGCTCGTGGTATAAGTGGGGATGAAGTAGAAGGTCGTCTTCTTCCCAAAAGTCACGGTTGTGGCAAGACATTTCCAGGCCAGCAGGCATTAAGAACAATCTCTTCTGTAATATCTCTAATTCACATATTTCGTGATTTTTTATTATTGACATAGTGCAATCCCATTCAGTCTTAAACTGATGCAATTTAAACTCATATTTTAGAAATTTGGAACGCTAATTTCATGCCTGACTTTAAAACATTCAACGCACTGCCTAGAAAAACTTAATTGCATTAATTAAAAACCATGATTTTCCTGTTTATTCCTGTTGAGTTTATCTCTTCCGTATTCTTACAAAAGACTGAGCTGGGTAATAAGTGAAAAGGAAAGAAAGATACCTGTGTGTATTTTCTCTTTAGTGAGTTTATTAAATTGCTCTTGTCTTGCAACTCCTAAACAACATCAGGAGGTGTTAAAAACCTTTGGTTCTCTCATGATGTAGGATGCTGACCATAAGACTATAAATAGGGTATCTCTCTGCACTTTGAGCAGGGAAGAAATGGTATCGACTACTCCCTTTCTCTCATTCTTGGGTTAATCCCCTCTCCTCTTCTCCCTGACTCTCCCCATCTCCCTCTTGTCTCTGCTCATTTCTATCTTTCTCTCCTCAACAAATCTCATTTCTCTTTTAACTATGGGTCCTACCTCTTTCTCTGGATCATGTACCCTTTTCTACTCTCTTTTTCATTCATTCAGTTTGGAGTTAGGATATGAGTTCCTCTCTTTGAGTTCCATATCTGGAGGGCATGAACCCTAACCTTTGACTCACTAGGGCTCTTAACAATTTAACCTCTTTTTTGATCCAGGTCAAGTCTTGGTTGAATGGACTATGCGAGGAGCTGAGTGAAAGAATTCAGTCTGATCTTGATAAAAATAGAAGGGTTGCGCATACACTAATCCTTCATGCCGATGGATTAAAGGTCTTTTAGATAAATTTCTTCCATATCTACCTGTTTTTCTCTCTGTGCTTTTTGGAGAATTCATAATGTCCAATTTTATCTCTTTTATCAGGCTCATGCCAGCCAGATCAACAGAAAATTTCCTTCAAAATCGTGCCCATTGCGATATGGAACTGTGAAGATTCAGGAAGATGCACAGAAACTTTTTGCTGCTGGGCTCCGCGAGTTCTTGGATTCACAAAGTAACGAATGGGCAATAACATCTCTAACGGTTTCAGCTAGTAAAATACTACCTGTGCTTTCTGTAAGTTTATTGTTTAGATGAATATCAGGCAATAGTTATTTAAGAATCTTCTTGACATAATCAGAAGAAACTTAAAACTGAAACTTGATGTTAATGCTCTAAGAAACTCAGCTCGTTCACCAGCTATGTTTTTTTCGCTGCCATTAGCTGAGAGAGTGATCTTCCTACATCTTTTTCAGGGAGCGAGTTCTATTGAGAAATACTTCAGTGGAAATCATAAATCCTCGTCATTTTCCAAAGAAGTACCTGATATATCCGTTGAAGACACTTGTTCATGCTCGTCTTCAGGTCTTTTATTGTTTACAAGATGCTTCTTGCATTTTAATTAATGATGGTAAAAGAAACCCGTCAAATCATATGCAGAGGATGTATTGGAAAATTCTGAGACCAGCAATTGCTCCGAAATGAATGAACTGCTGCTAGTTGATAATCCAAGTGAAAATAGAAGTGACACACTGAACACGAAACAGAGAGGAAAGGTATCTCGCTTGATTGTTAGATAACCATGATTTTGTTGCATGACTTATGACAAATAATTTTTATCATACTTGGAAACATATTAATGTTTATCATATGTGGGAGCTAATGCATTTGCACACGTGCATTTTGCAAATAATTTTCAGGGCACATGTTCTATAATGAACCACTTCCGTCCGATCCGATTAATTTCTAATAGTTCAAAATCAGGTGCACTCCGCACTCACCTTTTTCAGCAGAAAACTTTTTTTAATGCCGGGTCTGACCTAGAAAATTTGTACTGTTTTCAGACCATGGAATGCTTTCATGTGCAGAAGTGGATCCATCTGTAGTAAGATCCCACCATGAGGATGTGGGTAGTTTGGAAAGTCATGAAAACCAAGCTGATCAGGGATGTGAAACGTGGAGATTGAATGTAAGAGATGTGGATCCATCTGTAGTAAGTGAGCTTCCTCCAGAAATCCAGGAGGAACTGCAAACCTGGATGCGATCATTTAATCGCACAACACCATCTAAGAGGGCTGGCTCTACTATTGATCACTATTTTTCTCCACTAAAAAAGTAGCACCATTCAGGTATGTTTTTCATGATCTGATGAGTAAGATTCTCTCCCTCCCTCCATCCCTATCTCTCTCTCTCTCTATCTTTTACGTACATGTATATATGTACATGTCTTCATGAGCCACATAGACGACAGGGTCATGCTTTCACGATTAAAAGAAACTTTCCATCGAGGATCTCTAACATACGTTGAACACTCTCTTTTTCCCCATTTGGATATCTGCATCAATTTGTTTTCTCTCACCATTTATGGATATCTCCATCAATTTGTTCTCCCTGATTACGAGGTGTGGTAGGATAATTCAAAGAATTCATGTCATCATAATTTCTTAGTTTTGATTGCAAAAGATAATGGACGAATACCATGGAGACAAGGGGTAACTGAATGTTTAGATTTTACTGAATACCATTCAATTTAATTTCTAAGAAAATTTTTAAGTTTGGGGGGTATGATGACGTGCCATTCTTTTTTGTAGTTTTCATCCATCCTTATCAATAAATTATAATGCATTATTTACCTAGATATGTATCATCTTGTCATTTTGCCTCTAAAATTTCTTCATTCTTCATGTTTAGGCACCCTTATACAAGTTGAAATTTCCCAAGATCAAAAAACATTTTAGTAATTATATTTTATTCAATTTACTTGATTGCAAGGGTTGATTGAAACTAAAAAAAGATGATGATAAATAACATGCATTTTGTACATGCAAATAAATGGATATTACCTAATCTTAATGCATAATTCATATCATTTGATTTTATTGTCATAAATCTAATGCCATTTAGCTCAGATTCTTTAATACACTCTTTAAGGCTAATTTATGAAATTAATTACTTCATTCCTTTTCAAGATCAAATACTATATCTATTAGCCAATTTTCTAAATAGTTTGTAATTATAAATGTGAAAAGATATAATTTTCTATAATAATGAGAAGAACGTGGAGATTTTTATATAAACCCAACTTCAAAGTTGACCTAATTTCCTTCAAAGCAAAACTAGTGATGTTTATGGATGAAATTTTGATTTTCTTTATATTTATAAAAGGGCTTATATAATGAAGGAAATATAATTGACATAAATATAGATAATTGAATTCTTCATATGATGAAGAAAGCTTGAGTGAACAAGGACTTACATTTAGAAGGTATGAATTTTATAAATTTTAGGGGGTTGTAGAATTGTTGGAGATTTTAGAGAATTTTATTTTAAAGAAACGGCCTAAAATATTGGGGACCTGAAGTGGTAGTTCATATGGCATGCTTGCCATGTGGCACACATGTAGCAAGCTAGCACAACAAGTGGGCACCCTCATGGCATTGACCAATCGCTTATTCATCGCATGCACATTGCTAAAGTGGCACCATTTAACATTTTATTCAATATATGCAAATGATCAAGTGTCACTAATGTGATGCATTTCAATTGCAATTCACCATCATACTTAGAGTATGACTAGATAGACAGTCTCCTTGAAGGACTTTTCATATACCATTTCCCAAAATTTTCCAATGCAAGAATATATATTTTTTAATTTTATATCAGTCTCAACTGTTAATCAAGTAGAGCTATAGTGCTAGAGAATGATTGGACCCTGATGAACCATTAATCAAGGGCGATGAGGTGAATTCTTGATGGTCTAGTGAAGATCCAAGGGGCACTTTAAGGTATTGCTTCATCTTCATCTAGATCTTTTGGTTGCAACATGTGATATAGTCTAGAAACTCAGATCTTGATCAATAGGAGCTATTGAAGGTGATGATCCATCTTCTAAAAATTTAGGACATGTAGCACAAATATGTTAATTCATAATATCAATACATAAATCCCATGGTTAGAATCTTACCTTAATAGTTTATCTTTGTAAATGACTAATTCGGTGGACATTTGGCACAATCTTGGGTGTCCATCCACTAGAAACTCACCTATTGAATATTACAAAAAAAAAAGACAATTTAAAGGGTTTTTGTTTGATTTTTAGGGTGGTGGTTGGGGCAGCGGGGATGATAAAATGATTTCGTGAGGTTTTTTAAAACACACTTTCTTGTGTCAAAATAATTTCCAAACTCACCAATTTGAAGATTTAATCAAGAATTGATTTGTATAATGGTGAATAACGGTCAAATCCAAAGATAATTAGGGAATTTTTTAGATATATTCAAAATTAGATCAACTTGGAAAATGAATTGAGGTGAAAAATTAGGGAAATCAATATTTTTGGAAAGAAGACTTCAAGACAAATCCACAGAATCAAAATTCACTCAATTTGGGTTAGTACTCGTGGAGAAATTAAGGAGCAAAATAAAAAGAAAAAATTTTAATCACAAAGAGAGAAATTGATTAAAATGAGTAAAATTAAATTATGTGCATCAAAATTAAACTCTAATGTAATAGGATGAGAGATCAAGAAGAAAACACATAATATGACCTTAAATTGTGCTCAAAATGATCCAATTAATCATCAGGTCAAGGATGTTTATTCCACGTTTTGAAAACAAACATTCAGAGTTCAAGCAAAAAATTCTTCCTTCTCCTTAACAAAATCATGATTTCAAAGACTCCTCGGACACGAAAATGAGTCTAGAAGAATAAAACAAGAGATTCTAAGATTGAAATGTCCAAAAGGTTCAACTGATCAAAATATCAACGAATGCTTTACACCATTGAAGAAGAAGCGTTTAAATAGATGCAAATTGGGCATAGCTGTTCGATTTGTCTCTTCATCTTTAATCAATGGCTTAGACGTAACGTCATAATACAAATTGATGACTTTAAGTCCTTGGCGTTGGATATGAGATGAAGCGTCGAGATTTCGTCTCATCGCCGCATGAAGAAGAAGTGTCACATAATAGCTGCTGTTTGATCTTCATCGAGCACTCAAGATGCAGCCACACATTTATAGGAGTCCATCAAGTGCATTTTATCTGGACAGTTATAACTCCCAAATGAACGACCAAGATCGATCGGCGTTTAATAAAGCGAATTGTCGTCCAATCAAAACGCTTTGCACACCCCCTTCACTTAAGTGAAAGTGAAGGGCTAAGATTAAATCCTTTTCTTTCATGCCGATCAAATACTTCTAAGTGCGCCACATCACCTACGTAAGAGAAAAATAGAAAGATAGTCCCACATGAAAATAAAATTAAGGCGAATATTGTGCATAAATGTATACGTGATATTAGTGGTTAGATTATTTTCTTACAGGGCGCTTTAACTACTAACCACACGTATACACGTGCCCCACGTGTGTACCACATGATGCATGCATACGTCGCCACGTGGCGACATGCAAGCGCACCTGCCACGCCATCCGTCATGTTAGCGAGCGCATTAAAACCAAATTTTTAATATCTTAAATTAAAATAAATTCAAAATAAATCCATAAAAAATTAATAATTCCAGAAATGAGAAATTTGATAGCTTTCAAAATATAACTTTTTAATTCAATTTTTTTATCAAAAATTACATAATCTATCAATCTAAAAATTCAAATTTAGGAAATAACAAGAGAATAAATTTGAAACTAAAAAATACAGTCATTTTCTTTGAAGGATAAACTTAGAAAAATAAATAAGTGTACATAAAAATGTTTTCTCTTATTGTTTTGCATTTAAAACTCAATTATAATCTCAAATTAAAAATGAGAATAATCTACTCTTAAAATATAAAATTTGAATTTTGCATGATTTTCCCTTAAAGTAATGTATTTTGAGATTATAACTTTGAATTACATAGAATGATAGATATGCATTTAAAGTAAGATAACATGGTTAGTAATGGAATGTTTTATGCCTTAATTTGTATTAATAAACATGTAATTACAATTATAAGTTGCATGTTATCTGAGGGGGAGGGAGGAATTGGCACAATCATAGTTCACTTACCCTCAAACATCCTTATCAGATGGCTATCTAATAAATAGGGCCTTTACTCCTCTTTTATACATGTGATTAGACTTGTAAGGCTTGTGCTTTGCAAACTTGTTCCTTTCAACCCAATTCATGATTATTTTTTATTTTTCCCATATGTTCATGTGAATTTATGCCCGACTCTCGTTGGTTGACCTTGAAATGCACTAGGATTTTATCATTTGAATCTTGAAATTATGATTCTTTAACAGCCGTTAACGAATCATAATTTGAGCCTTTGATCCAATGACATATTTTCATCTTCATGTTGCATACAAGTTAACTAGAGTTTCCTCCATTATAAAGCTGTAGTTAGTTTTATATTAGGAGTACGATTTGGATTTTACTGAGTTTTTTTTTATTTCCCCCTTCCTCTTGGTTATGATTGCTATGATCTTTCTTCAATATCTCCTTTGTTTCAAATTCAACTATTTCTTGATTTGATGCACCAGAGACCTTTCTTCCCACTCTTTCTAATTAGAAATCTCTTTCATCCTTGAATTTGAATAAATTTGATTAAGTTTTTGTTTATTGTTATCGTCAACCAAGTTCTCTATACATTTGACTCATATTCACCACTGTGCTTGATTTGTATTATCATAAGAGTGGATTCAATTACTTTTTGTGAAAAAACACAGGCCTTAATTTATGCTGCAAGATTCCCATATATCATGTCTCATCTGCCATTGAAGCTTAGCATGCCAAATTTTAGAAATTTATCCTTTTCTATTTATTTTTCGTTGACATGATGGATTTCAAGTAAGAAGTTTATCAACTGGATCAATCGAGAAAAAAATACCATTGACAATGTATATCTTGATTCTTGTAAATTATTAATTTATGTAAACATAAGTTTAGGAAAACTTTCATTTTTTTCGTCTTCAAAAAATTATTTTGATTTTAAGACATTTTTGGCAAAAATACCGGTCTCCTGCTAACATGGAAATGTTACCATCTGGCACCATGTTGGGGAGTTGGATGGAAAGGTGATAACATGAAATCTTAACATGATAATACATGATTATTAATGCAAAATAAGGTATAAAACATTCCATTTGTATGCATGTTATCATACTTTGAGTGCATTTCTATCATTTCATACAATTTAAAGTTATAATATAAAAATACACTAAATTAGGGTTAATTATGATGAATTAAAGATAAATGATTTTATAACCTATCTTTACTGAGAGAATTAAAGATTATAAGTGGTTTTTAAAGTTAAATAATGAGAGAAATCATTTTTATAAACATTTATTTAATTTTCTAAAGTTAAAATCTTAAAGAAATGAATGTATTTTTGAAATATAAATTAAATCTCTTATAATTTAAATATTTTGACTTTTTATAATGATAGACGTGCGTCAATTATAAAAATATTTAAATTATAACAATATTTCGCGTGAGCTGCGGACCACCAGATCAATCAGGAGCACGTGCGTCAATTTGAAGCGTTATAACGGCTGAGATCAATCGGCGCGGATCGCATCTCAGCCGTTGGATCGCGATCGAAGGGGCGAAATCGAAGGCGTTTTATAACGTCTTTCTGACGATCATATCTGGACCGTCCATCGCGATCGGATGGCTACGACATTTTTGAAACGGTCCATGATGGACCGTTCCATCGTAACCGTCGATCGAAACGATCGGACGGTTACGAATTTTCGCCCTATAAAAAGGCATGTTCTTCACGTTCTTAAGCATCCGAGTTTGAGATTCAAGCAATTGACTGTCCAGACACCTCTCAATCTCGTTTCTCTTGAGTTCTTCCTCTTCCTCTTTCAATTCCGCGTCCAAGGAGGGGTAGAAGTCGAGATTTGGTGGAATATCGAAGGAGAAATCGCCACTTGAACGTCACGCTCGCGCTCTTGATATTTTCGGTGATTGAATCGCTTAATCACGATTATTTGATCGCAATCGTGGGTTAGTGGGAGCGGTTTTTGCTTCCTAATCCTCCAATCTAGTTTAATTTCTGTTTAGATTAGTTTTTAGTCTTCAATTTCATACAATTTCCTTCAAAATCCCTATTTCGATCTTCCGAAAATTCTCTCTACTTCAATTCATGATTTCTCCACGAAATCAAGTCCGATTTTGACGATTTTTGATTCCGTGGAATCGATTTGAAGTCTTCTTTCTAAAAATACCATTTTCCCCAATTTCTTCCATCAATTTCTTGTCCGATTTGACCAAATTCTAAAAGATCTCTTGAAAATTCCTAAATTCCCTGTGGATTCGACCCATATTTACCATTATACCCTTGAATTCGTGATTAATTCTCAAAATTGGTAAGTCTGGAATTATTTTTGACGCGATACCGCTTGAAATTGACAACCTCGCGGTCTCGTCTCGTCAGGCAGTTACGCCCAATTCGCCTATAAATTAAGGCGTTCTTTGATTTTGTAAGACATTCTTGGATGATTTCATCAAATAGATCTATCTACACCCCTCCATCCTTGAATCTCTTGCTTCTAATCTCTTCTAGACTCGTTTTCGCATCCATGGAGTGATTAAAAGTGAGATTTCGTCGATCGATTGATATTATTAACAATGAACTTATTAACCACTCGATGATCGTTTGTCCTCGTCGGTATCGCCTCGACCCATTTGGACACATAGTCCACCGCTACAAGAATATACTCCTTGCCCTCCGACGGTGGAAATGGTCCCATAAAATCAATCCCCCAAAGATAAAAAATTTCTACCTCAAGGAAGGAGAATTAGTCTCTTGAACACCAATGCTCGCTTTCAAAATCGCGGAATAAATATCCTCGATCCGACGATTAATTGGATCAATTAGATCTCTATCTCGGGTTAGAATACTTGTTTTCCCTCTAATCTATCATCATATATCATCAATTTGTAATATAGGATCGTTATTTAGTTTACTTTCATCGTTAATTTCGGTTTTATGTTCTTCCGATTTTTGGAAATTTCATCTCACTTTGCTCTTTGATTTCTCCGCGATTACTAATCCAAATCAAGTGATTTTTGATTTCGTGGATACGTCTTTAAGTTATCTTTCTAAATCTACCATTTTTCGTATTTTCTATCACCAATTCATCGTTTGATGTGATCAAATTCTAAAAGATCTCTCGAAAAATACCTTATTTCCCTATGGATTCGACCCTTATTTACCATTATACCCCTCAATTCGAGATGTTTTCATCAAATTGGTAAGTTTGGAATTATTGTTGACATGAATCGGTGTGTGATAACATGCAATCTTAACATGATAAAACATGATTATTAATGCAAATTAAGGCATAAAACATTACATTTATGTGCATGTTATCATACTTTGAGTGCATTTCTATCATTCTATGCAATTTTATGTTATAATCTCAAAATGCGTTAATTTAGGGTTAATTATGATGAATTAAAGATTAAAGATTTTATAACCCATCTTTACTTGAGATTATAAGTGTTTTTAAAGTTAAATAATAAGAGAAATCATTTTTATAAACATTTATTTACTTTTCTAAAAGTTAAAACCTTAAAGAAATGAATGTATTTTTGAAATAAGAATTAAATCTCTTATTATTTAAATAATTTGACTTTTTAGAATGATAGATAATTGAATTTCAGATCAAATGAAAGAAATTTGGATTAATTTGGAGTTGTATTTTAAAAGATATGATTTTTACAATTTTAGGGATTTCTTTTGGATTTTTCCTGATTTTTATGATTTTATTTTCTATTTAAAAATGTTTAAAATAAATAAATAAATAATTCAAAAAGCGCGCAGGTCCCACGCGGGTGCGACGTGGCACGCAAGGCCACGTGGCAGAGCCACGCAGACCCGCGCAGCGCTTACGTGGCGCATTATATCTATATTAACTATTTATTACATATATACATAAAATGGGTCTTCAGCCTTCCCTAGATGGGAAGGGTTATTAACCCTCTAAACCGTCGGGTCTTATAAACCCGACGGTTTTCTATAATTATTACCGAGTGGGACTAATCCACATGTTGTACTTACCTTTCAGGTGACGTGGACGCGCGCGGAGCGTTGGATTGGGCGGTGCACAAGATCTCGCGCGTCGATCGTGTGAGCACGGTCCACGGATCAGAGATCAAAACACGTGCCAAATTAGAGGAGTTATAACGGCCAGATTAGAGGCCACGTGGCGACATCACACGCGCCGATCGCGTGGACGTGTGGTGCACCGGAGATCAATCAAACACGTGCCTATTTAAAAGAGTTATAATGGTCCAGATTCGATCGCACAGGGAGAATCACGGCCGTCCGATCGCGATCCAAAGGGCGTTATTTGAAGCGTTTTTTTAAAGCGTTTCGTCAGATCAGATCTAGACCGTTGGATCGCGATCCAAGGGGCACAAATCCAAGCGTTTTATAACGCAAATCGTAAGGATAAATCTGGAGCGTCGATTTGAGATCTGACGATCGCGATATAAGCATAACGTTTCAATAAAGAGGCGGTTTCATCTGGACCGTTGATCGAGCTTAACGCACCGATCGGACGGCTCTCCCCATTTCGCCCGATAAATAGACGAGTTATTCGTCGTTTGTACTCATTCTTGAGGGATTTGATCTAATCGACGCATCTAAACCCATTCTCTTTTGAATCTCTCTCTTGTAATCTCTTCTAGACTCGAAATCGTGTCCACGGATTGTTTATAAGAGAGATTTCGACGATCGTGCGAGGAGAATTTGTCTCTTGAACATCGATGTTCACGATTGAAATTCGCGGAATGAATAGCTGTCGATCCGGCGATCAATTGGATTGATTTGATCGTTATCTCGGGTTAGAAAACAAGTTTATCCTCTTATCTATCGTCATGTATCATCAACTTTAGGTTTAGGATTTCAATTTAAGTTTAATTTTATTTTAATTTCAATTTGTGTTCTTCGTGATTCCGAAAATTTCATCCCACTTCCATCTTTGATTTCTCTGTGATTACTAATCCAAATCGAGCGATTTTTGATTCCACGGATAGATCTTTGAGTTATCTTTCTAAAAACACCATTTTCCCTAATTTCTCACCTCAATTCATCGTCCAATTTGACCAAATTCCAAAAGATATCTCGAAAATACCTTAATTCCCTATGGATTCGACCCTTATTTACCATTATACCCTTCAATTCACTCTTAATTCCCCAAATTGGTAAGTTTGGAATAATTTTTGACACGAGACCGTGTGAAATCGACGACCTCGCGGTCTCGTCTCATCAGTGTGCAATTAACAACCGCATCGATTCGTTCCGTCACAAGGCAAGACATCAAAGTGGCTTGCATGGCACACATGTGTTGGGGCAAGTGGGGCTTACACAACACCCTTGAGTAACTGCATGCTACTTTCATGACACTATGGTGCTCAAGGTGTGTTGGCATAATTCACCAGCGGGGGGAGGGGGGGGACCATGCAAGCATTGTATTATAGAGATTAATAGTTTCATAATTTCTTAGAGAACTTTTCAATGACTGTGAATATTTTTTTATATAGCCCCAAAAAACTATTATTTTATCCATGTGGGAGGATCAATTGCTGCTATCCATCTTCACCTAAAGATGAGCAGCTTTTGGCATAATGGATTCACATGAGCAAATATGCAATGCATGTGTAGTTGTAGTTAGATCTAAATCTGATACTATCAAGGTAAAACTAAAGAAATGACAATTCAAGATATGATTCAATTTTTAATCATGGACCTGTTTTTGGGGGTAAGGCTTGATAAGCACCCAAAATCCAATGGCAAAAATTAGAGTACAGTAGAAGATATTAAAATCAAGGATTCAAAACATAAAGCATTGGTGAGGTGTTCACTTTGAATGGATGAACAGTGTCTTGAAAGATTTCCAGGAAGACCGCCACTACAAAGTTGACGATAAAGGCTATGTACATGACGATTAGTGACGCCGCCAAGGAAGTAGTTTGGTTGAAGAAGTTCATCACATACCTTAGCATTGTCTCTATAATCTTAGATTTGATTCCCTTTATTGTGTGATAATAGTGGTGCAATAGCACAAAAGAAGTTGAAGCAAAAGAGCCAAAGTCTCATAAGAAGTTGAAGCACATTTTCAGGTGCTTTCACTTGATTAGGGATATTGTCACCATAGGAGATTTTGTGGTAGAAAGAGTTTCATTGATAAAAAATATTGGAGATCTATTAAAAAAGCCTTTAGCTCAAGAAGTTAATGAGAGTCAATGCAAAACATAGGGTTTAATGTATCAGGGCGATTGGCTTTAGTCTAAGTGGGAGATTGATGGATATTTTGTGGCCTCTAATCCAATCACACTTCTATTTCTTATTTAAATTCATTGAAATAAAAATTTATTCATGGTCATTCTTAATATAAAATTTATGTGAAGCTTATCATGAAATCCATTAATATATATAACGACTAAGTAAATCAAATTATCTGGAAAGAATAGTACTAACTAATTTAACTCTCATGATAAGTGTGGCTAATATTATGGCCATCGGTGTAGAGTCAAGAAGGATAGATAATGGGTGGTCTTTGAGAAAAGAGTTTATTTATTTGATTTATATGAATCCTTTAACAGTGTTAAACCTAAATTTCAATTAGGTTGATTCATTTTATGATTGTGTATGTGGTCCTTTGATCTTACACACCAAAGACATCCTATGAATGGATAATTATGTTTAATTATAACTTATGAATCCCTAGCCACGAGATCTCTAAAACATTATAGATTAGATACAACATGAACCCTTGGAAGGTGATTATGTCTTGAATATAAGATTATTTGTCCTTAGTATTTGAAGAGATTAACTCAAGAAATAAGTTACAGTTCAATCCTCAGCCATTGTAGTGGAAATATCAGATAATGGGTTCTCTATTGATTTCTTCATATATTAATACTAACTTAAGTGATAAATAAGGGTGTGATAGTTGACCATATCCTAAGTCATTGATGAGTAACCGATGATAATAAGATTTCATATAGGAATTCTTATTTACTTCATATCTCCTAGAGCACCCAACAAGCTAATAACCCGACTGTTAAATAGGGTTAAATCAATCCTTGATTACTTAATCTATATGTTGATATAGACAATTAATAAGTTTTACTAGTAAATATTACTAAGTCAATAGAGTTATTAACTACTAAGATATATGAACTTAGATGGTCTCACAAATAAGGTCTATAGATGTTAGTGAATATAAATATAATTATGAGGATTTAAAAAGTATTATGCACCCACTATCTATAAATTAGGGGAGAACAACTACAATTCAAGGTGCCCATACAAGCCTTGTGAAAACTCTCGTTTATTTTCTTTCTCTCTTTGTGAAGAGCGTACGATTAAGATGAAATTCACCATCTAATGATCGTGAAGATACTGCTAGAAACTGAACACTTGAACAACTTCGAGAACTCTTTTAATAAACTCTACACACATGTATTTTGATCTATGCTATATATTAGGATCATTAGTTTTAGGCACTTTAGTATTCTGATGTTTAATTTAATGTTTTCTACTATGTCCAATTTTTCATCAAAATTTTGAGAGCACGTCAAGCAACAAATCCCATCACAAGGTTCTTTGAACGAGATCGTTAAAGTTTTTCTTAAACTTTTCTAGGCAGTTGTATATCCTCTTAAACTTCTTCTTCAACTCAGTGAAGATCTCACCAGGCGTGCAATATGAGCAATACCTTGCGAGGGTTGGACTCTAGAGTCCAGAGTGCTTGGCCAGAGTAATATAATGAGTGACGTTTGGCAAGAGCCTTTCTTGGCAATTGTGGAAATCAGAAAAGACTTCGAGCCTGAAAGACGTTGGGAGATGGACGAAGCGGCAACACCGCTAAATGTGTAGTGCCAAAGGAGACTATAGCAAGGATTTGTCAGGGACAATGGTTGCTTGATATAGACAGAAGTAGCTTACCAGAGACTGAAGCGACGGCTTGCTGAAGATGGAAGCAGCAGCTTGCCAGAACTGGTGCAAGAGCCTGCTGGAGATGGCAGTGGCTGGACGGAGATGACGACAGCTGGCTGGAGATAGTGGAGGCTCCCTGAAGATATCTCACAGGAGGGGCATTTTGGAAGAGAAGATAGCAGCGGCTCTAGGAAGACGGTGACAACTTGTTGGAGATGCCAGTGGTGGCTAGTTGGGGATGGAGGCGGCTTGCCAAAGATGGTGACAGAGCCTCAGAAGTGCACTAGCTGTGTCAGTAGCCATCTCTCAGATAAGACTGCAGGGGGGTGCTAGGGGTGATAGCAGCATTGTGCAGTAGGTGTTCGCTGAGATTAGCTGAAGACGTGAATGGCATTGCATGGGAGGTGTTGGTGCACGGACATGATGAAGATGGTGCATCAGAGAAATCAACGACAGTGGGCCAGAGATATTGGGGGCAGTGTACCAGAGATGTTAGCAGCTAAAGGTGTTGGAGAAGTCACCACATTCCTGGAAGAGAGGTATCCTGGTAGAAACCCTAGAGTTTATGTTATGATACCATGTGCAAGAAGATACATGTAAAGAATGAAGAGACTGTCATGCATTGATTGAGAGACTTCTACACCTCTATATTGAGGGAACAGTCTATATGATGAATATTTAGAAGTAATTGAAGAGGTGAGGTGATGCAAAGGCAGACATGTGCACCAAGGAAGATAAATGAATCGTGAGATATATGGCGGTTTGGTGAATCTTGGGATATCCGGAGTAGTAAATCCTGGGATATCTGGGCTTAACGAGCTTAAGGGTCTTCTCATAACTATGCTTTGCCTAATCGAAGATGACTGTTTTTTTAAAGCTAAGAGAAACACAATATTCTTATTTTTATTCACCTCTCCCAAAAAAAAAGGCCAAATTATCACACTAAAAGCATCCTAATCAATACCTGGGTTAATGAGTTTATCCATAGATGACATTTTTACACATCATCAGCAGCACCTTCAGTCTCACTGGCATTCCACTGCTTCAAGAACTGAAGATCCTTCATCTGCACATCGACTGCCTCCTTAGGGAGACGAGTTGGCTCTCGAATGAGCATTCTCTCTCCTTTGTTAACGTCTTCGACCATGGTTTTGACTATCCTGTTGATTTTTTCTTCCCCTACCGAAGGGAAAACTGCACTGAGCATGACAGAGAGTAATCTCTCCTCTTCTTCATTTTCTATAGTGTCCTGACCATAGGAGCACACATAGATAGCTTCCAGGGCCTTTTCAGCCCGGTTTTCCATTGGAATCTTTGAAGCTGTTGACTTCAACTTCGCTCGTTTCTGAAAATCACATTAGAGGAACATGAGAGAGAACATCAGAGAAAATATTGCTCATTACAGGAACAGCCAAGAGGCTCTAAAAGAGTCAAGAAGACCTATAATTTGGTCAAAATTGGAGCATGAGAGAGAATATCCCAACAGAATCTATGCTCCAAAGGGAATCTTGAAAACATTAAAAATCTTCACTCCATCATGAAGTTCACGACATTTTTAGGTCAAAGAATTAAAATTCAAGAAACTTAGAAATTCAACCAAAAAGTTCATTGAAAAAGGATCTTAGCTCGTCTCTGGTATCTGTTACTGACCTCTCTTGCGGCAATCATTATGGCCATGAAATTCTGTTCTTCAAATTCAATGTCATTTGAGATACGAAGTCTTGCCATTCCTTCAAGAATCTCCTCTGATTTCAAAAGACCAGCTCCCACAGCAGCCAACCAGCAAGACATGAGAACGTAAAGTGGATCTCCTGACTGAACAGAATAAGAACATACATAAAAAATAAAATTAAATAGACTTCTCTAGCATCAAGAACCTAATGAAAATGAAAATGCCATGAGAGAGAATTATCACTCAATTCATTGCTTTGCATTCAAAGCAACGAATAGAGGAGTTCAATGGTGCTATCCAACATTGCAATTAACAGAGAGATTTCAAGCTCCCCTTTTAGAAAAAACGGAACCTAAGAAGTAATTAGGAGGCTTCAAGAATATTGAGCAAAGGTAAAAATTCACGAAACAAGTAAGAAAACAGTATGATAATCACCCAGCTTCGTAGTCTCTTAAACTGCACTTCTTGCACGTCTCTAATTTGAATTACAGATAAAATTAAAGAGGTTTTCCTGGCATCATAAAGCTGAGGGATGGATGAATGTATAGAAAAGAAAATGCCATCTTACAGGATTTCTACTAAATTGATTGTCTTTCGTCCGAATCAGAGAATAGAGGAGTCCAATGGTACTCTCCGACATTTCAATTAACAGAGAGATTTCAAGTTTATAAAAGAATTAGTAAAATCCGTAAAATGAGCTCATAAGATTCATATGCTCCATAAGCTCATAATAATCAATAAACAAAACAAAAAGGAATAAAACGTAAATCAATAAAATTCACTGAAAAATGAAAAAGGGAAGGGAATCACCCGCCCTCGTCGTTCCCGGAACTCGTAGAACGCGCGGGATTCGTTGACACTGCAATTCTTGCCCACTCTCCTCCGAAACTCCGCGAAATCCACAATGTCCTCACCCACACCACCCTCGTCGCTGAGAATTCTCACCACGAGACCAACAACAGGGAGCGAGCCGATCACCTTGCTCACGAGACCGCCAATAGAACCGGAATCCCTCTCGAAGTACGAGCTAATTCTAACCGCAGATACACTAGACCTTCTACCATGATCCCACCTTCTTCTGCCTCTCGCTAAATGACTAATCTTCAACCTCCCCGATCTCTGGTGGAGAAGAAGAGCAGCTGGTTGGCTGCTCGCCATTGCTGCTGTGGGAGAGTGAAATCTTCTCCGCTCTATCCTATTCCTGATCATGAAGAAAATCCTCTACATTACGGTTTACTGAAGATGTCTTTGTTGGGCCGTTAGGTTAGTTGTCGGCCCAACAAGTTGCCAAAGTGTTCTAAGTTCGATTATGATCGGATAGAATTGAATCAAATTGGATTCATTGAATTGAATCAAAATTAGCTTCGATAATGATCCCCAATCCGATTGGCCTGATCCGATCACATGATCAATTTTAGTAAAACCCTAAAACAGGTTTGTTCGCAGCGATGGCCATGGCAGTGATGGCGATGAGGCAGTGGCCATGGCAGAGGTCATGGTAGTTGACCAAAATGGTGGCTACCATGACGACAGTCGAGATGAGCTCGGACATCACCTTGTCCGATGTGATGGAAGTCAATCTTGATATATTTCGTGCATTCATGAAAGGTGGAGTTGTTGACGATGAAGATGGTTGCTTGGTTGTCAAAACGCATGGGCATTGAGGAAGGAGGAGAGATGTTGAGTTCTTTAAGGAGTGACTAGAGCCACAACATCTCACACATTGTCTCAGCCATGACTCAATACTCGAAGTCAACATTAGATCAAAATACCACCCCATACTTCTTGAAACTAAGTGACAAGATTTGCCACATAAATATGTGCAATAACCAGTAGTGGATTTGCGATTGCCCTTATTACCCCGTATCTAGCATATGAGTAGGTTTCAATCAGGAGATGCTTGTGTCGTCAGTAGAGAAACCCTCTCCCTGGAGCTCGCTTGATGTATTCTATGACATTTTAGAGCTCCCTCTCAGTAAACTCGTTAATGTTTTTTTACATAAATTGCTTCACAACACTAATTGTGTACAAGATGTTAGGGCGAGTACGATGAGGTAGATCAACTTTCCCAACTATCGTTGGTACAGAGTAGTATTTTCTAGAAGAGGAGACAAAATATTCCAAAATTGTGGGAGAGCTTCCATGGGTGAAGTCTCTAGCTTGCACCCAAGAGGTCTAGTCTCATGAAGTAAATGGGGGTCATACTTTTGGTGGGTCATGAGCTTCCCATCTTGGTTGGCAAACTCAATCCTATGGAAGTAATATGGAATCCCTAAGTCACGTGTTCTTAGGTGTCATAGGTACCTTAGATGCCTACCTTATCATTCCTAGTTACAAGAATGTCATGTACGTAGACAATAAGAATGATGGTGTCACCCTTGCTCACCTCCATGAATTGTGGGATCTGAAACACATGAAAAGAGGCCAAATGTAGTAAGGAGGCTGCTGAACTTGACAAAGCATGCACTGGAATCTTTTTAAGCCCATAAATATCTCGTTTTAGGAGGCACACCTTTGATAATTCCCCCTGAGCAGCATATCTTGAACATTGTTCCATGAAACCTACTCCTCAAGTTCACCATAGAGAAAGGCATTAGAAACATCTAATTGATGTAGATATCATGCTTGATTAAATACTATAGAGAGGATAGTTGCGGAAATGTCTTGGTGTAGTTAATGCAAAATCTTGGGTAAAACCACGAGCAACCAAGTAAGCCTTGTGTCATGCAATAGAACCATCCGTGATATATTTGAGGGATAACACCCATTTGCATGTGAAGATGTTGGCGTCACTTAAATGAGGTGTTAGTTTAATATAAGTTTGATAATTTACAGTGGTGCTCTCTTAATGTTTATGAAATATTATATTAAGTAGTTTTAGGTTTGGACTGACAGCTTTTAGTCAAAATGATTTGAGGGGTATGTCCTTGTTAGTGCAGGTACCAACGGCTTGAGTGATTGACCCACTTTGACTTTGGAACACGAACGCCACTAAGAATAAGCTCTAGATTACTTATTTTCTAATATATTATTTAAATATTTGAATATTATTATTATCATTATCATTATCTCATTATTACAATAAGACATAGATGGTCCTAAAGATGGGTATTAATGGCACAAACAAATATTAGGTTTCATCCTCATAAAGTTATTAAGTATTATTATTGTTATTATTATTATTATTCCTATTTAATTTATATTACCATCATTTATAACATTAATGTTAATATTTATTGATAAAAACATGTGATTTTTATTTTATTATCACTGATATTTTCCTTATGTATTTTCATTTTCATTTTAGTTCTTTTTAATTAAATGTTATCTAATTGTCTTTTTTTTCCTCTTTGTTTTCAGGTACTTTGAAACAAAATTAAAGAAAAAAAGAAACACAAAAACAAAAAACCCTAAAATCCCTTGACTCTCGATTTACTAGGTAGCCCCCCCTCCCGCGCGACACTTGCAATTTGAAAAAGAAAAAAATGGCACTCTTCAAGTAGAAGTGACGATTTTATCACTCTCTGCTAGCAACATAGATTCCTCTCACTCTCACTCGCTCGGAAATAAAAAACGGCAATGATCAAGAAATCGACCCTCGCCTATTCTCCTCCACAACGACAATCCACGGAAGCCACTGCGATAGGCTCTGGTTTGATTTTTGTTATTTTGTTCGTTTGTTTGTTCTTTAGATCATTTTCATGATTTTGATTTTTGTTTTCAAATTCCATTGTGATTTTGGTTTTTGTTTGTTTTTTTAATTTTCAGAGTATTCGATTCTTTTTCACTATCTAGATTTAGTTTCTTGATTTCTATTTTCTTCTATCTGAGTTCAGTCCTTTTTTCAAACGATTATATACTATCGTGTATTCTAAGAAAATTCAGTCGAAAACTCTCTTGAATTCTTGTCTGATTTCTACTATTTTTGGTCAAATTTCAGTCTAATCTCCATCTCATTTTTAAGGTTAGATCAAACCAAGTTTATCTATTTATGATTGTTATTATTGTTCTGTTTTGTTTTATTGAGACTGAGTGTATTAAGATTGAACTTTTGCCAATTTTAGAATTACATTTGTGGTTATTAATGCTGATGAAAGGGCTAATCGTTGTTTAGATTCATATTCCGTTTACTATTTGTTTTGTGAGTCATTACAGGGTTGAGAAGTTCTTTTTAGGGATTGGAAAGAAATTCAAATATGTCTACATCAAGGTGAGATTTAGGTGACTATTTTTAGGGTAAATTTTGATTTTGCATGAGTCCATTTATAATATATAGGCGCATTAGAATCATCGCAAGAATTTCTAGAGAATGATTATAGGGGTAACTAGTGTTGTTGTTGATGGATATTATGTGGCCTATAAGCCAATCACACTTTCATCAATCTTGTTTATGTTCGTTGAAATGAAATTTATTCATTGTCATTCTTGTGTGATGTTTGCAATGAAGTCCATGAGCCTGTGCAATGACTAAGTGAATTATGATGAGATCATAATATAGTGATCACTAGTCTTTAAACATATGTTCTAAACATTCCTATTCGTGGGACATTCGAGAAGGACATCGAATTATCTGGAAAGAATATCACTATCTAGTCCAACTCATATGATGAGTATGGCTGATCCTATAGCCATCGGTGTGGAGACACTAAGGATAGATAGTGGGTGCTCTTTGGAGAAAGAGTTCACTGAATTGATCCGTATGAATCCCTGAATGGTAATATACCTAATTGTCAATCAAGTTGATTCATGTCACGGTTGTGTACGTGGTCCTTTGACCTGAGACACCAAAGACATCTTGTGGATGGATGATCGTGTTTTGATTATGACTTACGAATCCCTAGTCACGGGATATCTAAAACGTCATATATTGGATACGACATGAAGTCTACGAAGATGATTGTGTGGTCAAGATGGGATCATTCACCCTTGGTATATGAGGAGATCGACTCAAGGAATGAGATGCGGTTAAATCCTTGGCCAAGGTAGTAGAAATATTAGAGAAGTTGTTCTCAATGATTTCCTACTCGCATCAGTACTAAATTGAGTGACCGATGAGGGTTTGACAATTAACCATACCCTAAGTCATTCATGAGTCTCGTGTGGATGAAGGATTATACGTACACGGTAACCAATGATGGCAAGGTTCCATGAAAGAGTTCTAATATACTCCATATCTCCTAGAGCACGTGGTGTAGCTTGGCACCCACCGGGCTGGCGACTCAACCTGTCGATTGGGTTAAATCGATCCTTAGTCAATTAATCTATATGTTGATATAGTTAATTGATAAGGAAGACCAATAAGTGTTATTGGGTTGATAGAGTTATTAACTAGCGAGATATATGGACCTTGAGGGTCACACACATAAGGTCAATGGACGTCGGTGGATATAGACATAATAATAAGGGTTTTTGTGAAAAGTTCACATTCCCAAAGTCTATAAATAGGGGGAGAACGACCATAATAGAGGTGCCCATGCAAGCCTAGTGGAACTTCTCCTCCCTCTTCTCTTCCTCTCGTGGTGACGAGTGTTCAAGAGGAGATCCGATCGTCTGGAGACTGTGTGGATACCGCTAGAGACCGGACGCTTGAACGGTTGAAGAACTCTTTCAAATGATCCAAGTAAGTATGAATTTTATTCTATACTAGATGATAGGATCACCTAGAATGGATGATGAGATCATCTATTCTTGGTGCTTCAACGATGTTGAATGTTTTGATTCAACACCTTTCGCTGCAATCATTATCTTGGACAAAGATTTGGAAAGCTTTTTGAGCATCAGATCCCAGCAGTTGTGTGTGCATTAGTATTACATTCAAAGGGAAAGGTGTCGACTACCAAAGTCAAAGGCAGAAGTCAAACTAAAAGTCAAAGGCAAAAGTCTAATCGAATCGCGTCTCATAGGATGTCGCCACGTACCCCTCTGAGTAAGTGACATCCGACGCATGTGATTCAATCATGTGATCGGATGTCTCACAGTGCGCCACGTCACCTGAAACAAAATGAAATAAACATAGTCCCACACGGAATAAACTATTGAAATTAATCGACTAAATAAGAGACACACACACACACGCGCGTGACACGCACACACGTCACGCACACGTGTACACGTGTCACACAGACACATGTCCATGCGTCGCCACGTGGCTTCGCTCCAACACATCAGCGCGTGGTAATTAAATTTTTTTATTCTTTTTAACTTATTAAAAATCGAAATTAGAGTTAATTAAATTCATAAAAATTCCAAAAAATTGAAAAATTCATAACTTTCAAAATACAACTCTAAATTAATTCAAATTTGTTTTGTTGGATCAGAAATTGCATTATCTATAATTTTAAAAATTTAAAATATTAAAATAAAAAGAGAATACATTTTAATTAAAAAAATATACTCATGTATCTTATAAAATAAATTTAGAAAAATACATGAGTGTAAATAAAGATCTTTTCTCTTATCATTTAATCATGAAAATATCATTATGATCTCAAATATAAATAGGATTATAATCACATTGTTTAATTATGCATAAATATCTATAAAATGATGTATTTTTAGATCATAACATGATATTACATAAAATGATAGAAATGTACGTAAAATATGATAACATGCATACAAATAGAATATTTAATGCTTTAAATTTCATTAATAATCATATAAATTCATGTACAAATTTCATGTTATCAGAGGGGCAGAAGAAGCAAGCATTTTGGAAGTGGGCAAAGGAGCTGGGGGCAAGCACAAGATCAGCCATTAGGGCAACAAGTGTATCATTAGAGCAGAGGATTTGGCCATGCGCGAACATGGCTTAGAACTTGAGGAGGCAAGAATTATGACAAGGGGCTAACACATATCAAAATCAAACATATAAGGCGGTTTAGTAGGAAGGAGAGAAGGGTGGAGAAACTTGGTGGCGGAGAGGTAGATGCTCAGGATGGAGGAGAGAAGTAATGTATGTCTTCATGGAAGGTGACATCACCACAAAAAAACTTTATTAATTGACGTCTTTCCCTCGTACTATTTTGCCAAAGCCTTCCAAATCATCAATTATTCTTTAATATTGAACATGCAGAGTTTCCCATTAAAAAAATATTGGAGAATAGTACATAAAGCCTGTTTTGCATCTTTCATGACCTCGAGTTCAGAATCAATCAATGCTTCAAACATGTCTTCATTAATAAATATATAATCATTGTGGGCAAGATAGCCTCCAAGATGGTTCTTTAATGAATAAACACCCTCCATAGGGAATGAAGATGAGTGAGAAAGGTCTCTCTTCTTCCATGGCTTTGATGAAGAGATTTATGTATCCTTTAGCAAGAGAGAGAGAGAGATATAGCATGTAGAGAGAGAATAAACAAACAACTCTCATTGGTTTATTCTGCAGACCACATCAATTGCTTCCATAAAAACCTTATTTTTCTATGTTATGACAATTTTTTGGGCCTCACACTTTGGTTCAATGAAGGAAAAAGGAGATGGGGCACTTGTCAATTAGGTGAATGACACACTTCCTTACTCAACCTTATGAATTCCATAGTCATCATGGGAGATATTAAGATCGAAAAGTGAAGCACTAGACAAATTGTCTAAAGTTCATGATGGAGTCATTAATGGTTGTTTCATTGAATTCATTGGAGGGAGGGAGAGAGAGAGAGAGAGAGAGAGAGAGAGAGAGAGAGAGAGAGAGAGAGAGAGAGAGAGAGAGAGAGAGAGAGAGAGAGAGAGAGAGAGAGAGAGAGAGAGAGAGATCATTTACAAGTTGGCTGACTAGGTCTAAATGAACCTAATAAATTAAATGTACATTACTTCTGTTGTGAATGCGGATTCAAGTAATTTCAGGAGGGTTCAGATGGGCAGCTGAGATAGTCATGAAGAAAGTTGACTTTCTGGGTCAAAGTACTTGAAGTTGACCCTTGATGTCCTCTGACATTTAGTGCAATTTCTTTGTTCATTAAATACAGCAGAAAAATCAAGCGTGGAAAGCCCAAGTCGGAGACGAAATCTTGAACCAGAGAAAATCTTACAGATGCAATCGACTCCATTAAAAATTGACGAAGAGATTCTGGGATCTCCGTTTCGCCACGAGGAAAGAATGAATTCCAATTAACTTTTGGCGATTTCCGGTAAATAATTTTTTAGTGTCGACCTCTCTAGATTTCGTGTATATCTGCTTCTCTCCGATTACGCGTTTTTTTTTCCTGCGTTCTTGAGTCGTTTTCAAAAATTCAGATGCCCGCTGTAACCGCGTTTTCAGATGATCTGATAGAGAGAGAATAGAGATATAGGTCAAATCAATGAGAGAGAGAGTGAGAGATACGGCAGCTCGGCAATGGTCTTCTTCCGCTTCCGGAGGTGGTAGGTGAGTGATCGCGACAAAATTACATTTAAAAATGATTTTTCGCTTCTGTATTCTTCCTAATTTTTTTAATTATTCGCTGAATTACTCTCTCTAGATGACTTTCTTCGAGCTACGGTGAAGAAATTATGAATTCGAAAACGAATTCACTGACGGTGACTAACCTTTTCCCGGCAAAAGGACAGACGATGAACGGGAAGAGCAAATCCTAGTCTAGCTGACGTCCAACTTGTTCTCCTCCTCCTCTACAAAGCTTTCTCTAGGTCCCGCGGCGTAGGTAGCGGGCGAATCAAATCCGCGCTGGTTGTATCGGAAGGAAACATCTATTTCCGGTCAAATCTTGTATTTGAATGTTGAATAACTCCCTGTAAGAGTCGAAGGGGCCCCTTTGACCATCTGCGTTCACTCTCGCGGCCTCCGTTACGCTTCAAAATGGACGCGGGATGAGGTCAGAGGATTCGAGTTTTTTCTCACTTTCCGTATTCCTGATGTTTTGCTATAAAAAATTGTTGTCCTAGACTGCGAGATTTGCTCTGGATGGCACGACATCTGTGATTTGATGTTCTGTCGGATCCATTGTCAATAAGGAATGTGAGAATTAGGGTGGGTTTCCGATCTCTCGGAAAGTAGAACAGAATTATTGATGCAAATCTGAAGTGAAATTTAGTGGCAATGGCGGCTCCTTCCGGATCTCCTCCTCCAGAATCTTCTCCCTCTCCTCCTTCTCCGGCGGTTACTCCTCCGACAGTGTCGATTTCTCCTCCTCCACTTCCAGATTCTCCTCCGCCAGCACCAGGCTCTCCTCCGCCAGCACCAGGCTCTCCTCCTCCACGTCCGCCAGATTCTCCTCCTCCGTCGCCGCCAGATTCTCCTCCTCCGTCGCCGCCTGATTCTCCCCCGTCGCCGACTCCAATCTTACCGCCTGATTCTCCCCCGCCGTCGCCTCCAATCTCACCGCCTGATTCTCCCCCGCCGTCGCCTCCAATCTCACCGCCTGATTCTCCCCCGCCGTCGCCTCCAATCTCACCGCCTAATTCTCCTCCGCCGCGGCCTCCGAGTACTCCACCAACCTCGCCGCCAGCAATTCCTCCTCCATTTCCACCGCCTGAAATCATCCAACCTCCACCTCCAGATCCTCCCTCAGCTCCGCCGCCACCTCTGCCGTCAACTCCCCCGCCGGAACCAGTTGCTCTTCCGCCGCCTTCCCCGGCTCCGGTTCGTCGTCCTCCTCCGCCGCCGGTTCAACCTTCGCCATCGCCGCCGTCACCGGTCAATTCTCCTCCACCCAATGCTAAACCTCCTTCCGCATCACCCCCACCACCACCATTACCGTCGACTCCAGGAGAATCGCCACCGCCTTCAATCCCACAGCCGCCGCCTTCCCCAACTCTCACACTAACTCCGCCTGCATCTCCATCAAGGGTCACCAACTCCCCTTCCTCTGGAAGATCTCTCAGTACCGGAGTTATAGCAGGAGTTGCAATTGGTGCAGGAGTTCTAGCATTCATCTTGCTCGGGATGCTGCTTTTGACTATGAGGAAGAAAAAGAAGAAGGTGCTTGGGTTTCCTCCTCCTTATGGCAACTTCTCTCCCTCTCCAGCTCCATCTTCTCAAGCATCAGGTACTATCACAATTCACAGCTGCACAATTCACATCTAACCCTGCTCTATCTGAAGAATTTTTCAAATGTGCAGATCTGCCATTAGTGAGAAGCCAAACCTCTGATCAGAGAGGAAGCTCTGGACGCACAGACCAGGGAATGGGAAATTCAAAGCCACTGTTCAGCTACGAAGAACTGGTTATTGCCACTGGAGGATTCTCAACAGATAATCTGCTGGGACAAGGAGGATTTGGGTCTGTATACAAGGGGACATTGCCGGATGGGAGAGTTGTGGCAGTGAAGCAGCTGAAAGCAGGAGGTGGGCAGGGAGAGAGAGAGTTTAGGGCAGAGCTGGAGTCCATCAGCAGGATACACCATCGCCATCTGGTTTCATTGGTTGGATACTGCATCTCAGAGCAGCAACGCTTGCTCGTCTATGATTATGTGCCAAACGACACTCTCAATTATCATCTCCACAGTGAGTTACCTCTTTTTCTTGATCAATGTTTGTCTCCAAGGTGGTCAGTTCTCATCTCCACATGGCATGGATTTGACTAAGACTTCTATCCCACATTTAGCATTTGACACCCTTTATCTCAATTTAGTAAAGGGGAGTGCACTGAGCAACAAACAGCAGCATTGTTTGTGCCCATTGTTGGATCTTCAAATCTAATTTCCATTCTGCATTTACAGCCTTAACCTAACTTTCTTTCCCCTCTTATTTTATCTTAATTTTCGATATTTTGGGAGTGAGGTAAAGGGGGGGGGGGAGAGAGAGAGAGAGAGAGAGAGAGAGAGAACTCACTTTGTTGATCTCTTTTTCTCCTCGCATATGATCTTTTGTCCTCAATTTCTATCTCCACGTTGCATTCATTCTCTAATTGTGGTTTCCTCCCTCATTTTCTAGCACCAGTTTTAGCTCATTTGAGTGAGAGAAAGAGAATGAGAGTTAGAGAGAACTGAGGAAGAGCTTTCTGTCTTCAGAGGCAAATAGGCCAGGCATGGACTGGGCGACCAGACTGAAAGTTGCTTCAGGAGCTGCTCGTGGAATAGCTTACCTTCATGAAGACTGTAGGTTTTCTGATTCACGATTTAGATAATAGAATTAAAAACTATTTTCAGTTCTAGAATACAGTTTTGCTTATTTTTCTATAATTCCCAGGTCATCCTCGGATCATCCACAGGGACATAAAATCCTCAAATATTCTATTAGACCACAATTTTGAGGCTCAGGTTCTCCATTCTCTTTCCTCCATTAAACTAATTTGATCAGAGTAGATTATTTAACAGATGAACTATTTTTTCTCCTCCAGGTTTCTGATTTTGGTCTTGCAAAACTAGCTGAGGGTGCCTACACTCACGTGACAACACGTGTGATGGGAACATTTGGGTACGAATGCCCCATACCCATAAAATCTCCATAAATTTTGCATTGTGATGAAATGGAAGGATGAAATTGGTCTTAACAGATACTTGGCACCGGAGTATGCTTCGACCGGAAAGTTGACTGACAAATCAGATGTTTACTCCTTTGGGGTGGTCCTTCTGGAGCTTATCACTGGTCGCAAGTCTGTTGATGTGTCTCAACCAATGGGAGAGGAGAGCCTTGTTGAGTGGGTAAGAAAATAAAGAATGGCAGCATCTGAGATTTTTTTCCCCCAATAAATACAAAATCAAAGAGATGGGTTTTTCAGGCTCGCCCATTGATGTCACATGCACTTGAAACTGGAGTTATTGGTGATCTTGTTGACCCAAATCTGGGAAACAATTTCGTGCAAATTGAGATGTACCGGATGATTGAGGTGGCAGCTGCTTGTGTGCGTCATTCGGCAGCAATGAGGCCTCGTATGAGCCAGGTAAGATTATGAATAATCTTGATATTATGGCCAGACTATGTTGGTAGGAAATATTTGGGCTGGGCTTCAGGGATTATATGATAGAGATTATTTGATTGAATTGTGGTCAGCCATTGATCAGATGGTCTCTTACCAAAATAAGAGGCAATTTAACTGTTGAGGATCAAGAAAGATTTAATCTAGTCCATCTGATTGGATAGAGTCATCACATTTTGAAGGAACGAGAGAAGGAACGTATCAAGGGTTTTGAAAGAGGAAAAAAAACCTCACACCTCTGCGGTCTCCACTGTCTCAGATTAAAAAGACAGCAGCATTGAACACCTTTGTCTCCACCATTGCTGTCGTCTTAGTCTGAGACAGTCCATTGAAATGCACACAGTTCATATCTATCATGTCAGTTGCAGACCATGGGTCCCAGTGGTTTACACGATCGTGAAACCAATTCTCCAAAAGCCTAATATTGATATATTTTAAGTATGAAATTTTTTTTTCTTTCTTAGGTGGTGAGAGCTCTAGATGGATTGGGACAGTCCGATGATCTAAATAACGGTTTGAGACCAGGAGAGAGCGAGAACTTCTATTCGGCCCCTCAGTCTGAGGAAATCAGAATTTTCCAGAGGATGGCATTTGGGAACCAGGATTTCACCACAGATTTCAGTTATTCAACATCGGGTAGCCAATGAAATCTTTCAATCCCATGCGGTATATTCTTTCGTGAAAAAAAGGAATTTAATCTTCTCTCTCTATATTTTATTTTTTTAGGTATTTCTCCTTGTAGCATATCAATCATTGTATTTAATGTATGCCAAATTTTTTAGCTCACCCATTTGATCGGGATGTTTAGAACCATCCTCTGAAATGAAAAAAAAAATGTTTCCCTTATTTTTATTTGTTATATTATTCTTTTTGGGGTTATCTAGCTCTAATTTTTAGTTTTAGTATTTGTGAAATAGGGTTATTTTACATGCATCCCAAAAGAAACATTGAAGCTTAGTATATTGGGATGTGAAAGTAATGACATTAGGCGTTCAAAAGAAAGACAAAGGTGGGGGAATATGCGCGGGTGAGAATGGAGTGTGTAGATGGGAGTATGAGTGATAATTTTGATTTCCACTTAGAATTAAGAGAGAAATTAGAAAAGAGATGAGAGAATGAAATTAAAAAAGATGAAATAAAGATGATATGATGACAAAATTAGAAGGATGGATAGTGGTAGCAATATATTGATGCACGGTTAGGGTAAGAGTGAGAGATGCATGTGTAATGATGTCAAAGTTGCTAGAATAAAAGAAAAAGAAATTGAAAATACATCTCAAGTATTTATGGAGATTTTCACAAGCCAAAATCTAATCTAGATTTTTGTACAAACCCTATTGGTGTGCTCGTCTTAGGCTGGGTGATGATTGATTTGCTCCGATCACGATAGTTGCTTGTTCTCATCTCCACGACAAGATTGAGCATGAAACAATGCTCCTCCTTGAGCCTTGACCTCCTCTCCCTTTCCTTCTAGCAGCCTGATGCTAAGAGATAACCCAAAAAATGAGGAGAGAGAAAATAAAGGCTTTTATAGGAGGGTTCTTGGGGTTTGAGTGTAAAGAGGTTAAAAGAGTCCAATCATTATTTTTTTTTCTAACTTGATTCCTCAATTCAAGGGTATAGATAAAAAGAGGATAAAAAGATGATAAAAAGATGAATTTAGCCATAAAATTTCAATTTGAAAACTCCATCTAGATCATAAGATATCATAATTTTAATTTAGATAAATCAAGGCCGTTCGATTGAGATTGTGCATGAGAGCACGTCTAAATTTAGAAATCTAATATCTCATAAAATACAACTCTCTTTTTCATGAAATTTTCTCTATTGGATCAATAATTTAATTCTATACTTTTTCATTGATAAATTTACAAAATCATAATGAAAAATGAATGCGTCACTCAATAAAAATTTACTTTGATCCTACATCCTTAAAATAAGGACGTTGACCCAACTTTCACTTCCCGAGTAATTATGGATCATCCTAAAAAGCTTAAGATGATCCCTCTAATAAATCTTAAGCTCATTTATCATCAATAGGGTTGACTTAGTGTTAAAATTTGGTGGAGAGTTGTTTCCTTCTCCCTCTCATTTTTATTCATATCCATGCTTCCTTACTTGAGTGCCTATGTCCTTGCACCCATCTAGATCATAGAAAAATGTGAGAATTCAATCAGTTGACTTTAAAAGTGTCAAATGGGTTTTGTCTTATACTATAAAGAATTGAAAAGAATTATGCATGATAGGACATATTCCTTTTTTTACCTTATTAGCACTAGATAGATGCATGTCGAGTATATAAGTGGAATGAAATGATAAATGCAAAAGTATCATTAAAACCATGATAATGTACATTATATTAGAAAGAATTATGCATTCAAATCCATTTATAATAATGAAAATGAATACATCAATGACTTGTTATCAAATAGTGATGGTAACTTTTTGGAAGGCCTCCAATAGGTGATCATCGGGTTCACTTGCCTTGGTTCTAGGACAATATGATGCCTAAGGATAAGGTACATGAGTTTTATATGAGTCTGAATTTGGCTTAGCATTCATCTATTCATCTTCATCCTCAGAACTTTTGTCTTGCTCTATCACTATGGTTAGTGTCTCATCATCAATCAAGCCTTTGTGGCAAGGATGATCCTTCTAGGGGTTTGATAAGTTCTTGCAACTTCAAAGGTTTGATATCTCTAGAGTTGTCTCCACTGCTTCCTCGTTGATGTGAACATGGTTTACATTATGTGTTTGATTAGATGATGGTCCTTGATTCCTCAAGTTTGCAGTGGCCTACGATGGTAATTATTATGTAAAAGATACTTCCTTACCCTTCTTGTGATCAATCACCACAAGAGAATTCATCTTGATGAAGTCTTGTGTATTGTCTACTCGTTGTTAGTTTAACCTAAGTTTGATTATTTACTTAGGCGTACTTTTAATGTTTATGAAATATTATATTGAGTAGTGTTTAAATTTTGATTAATAGTTGTTTGTCAAAATGATTTGAGAAGGGTATGTTTGTGTTAGTGCAGGTACTGATGGATTGAGAGATTGACCTTCATTGACTTTGGAACGCAGACATCGCTACGAATCAAAACTAGATTACCTATTCTATAATCTGCTATTAAAACATTTAAATAAGAAATTTTGAAGATAGGATTTAAATCTTCGTAGAACCATGAGTTATCCTTATCAATTCATGTTATTTTAATTTATTTGCTTATTTTTACATCAATGTTTTTTTAGAACATCAATGTTAGAAGTATTCATTGATAAAAACATACCAGTATTTCTTTTCTTCTATTATCAATAATGTCTTCTAATATATATATATATATAAATGCACATATATTGTCATGTCTGAATTTTATTACCGTTGTACTAACCTTTCTTATTATGGTATTTTCAGGTAGTCTTTAAAATTGTGTATATATCCAGAAAACCCAATAAAAAGAAAACTGAAAAACAAGGAAGACAACACTCTCTCTCTATCGCGTGAAAGAAAATTCAAAAAGCTAGGGTTCTTGCTCCCGAAATTTTTTTTTCTCCAGCGACGGGGAAGAAGGTGATTACGGAAATACTAAGCTGGTGAAGAAAGTGCGATCTTCAACGAGTTCTAAAGGAAGGCGACTACATTCCATCAGAAGCTCTCCCTCTTCGTCGAGCTCTCTCTCTCTTTCTTTCTCTTCCTGTGGTTGACTGAGGAACGATTTCTGTAATTTCGGTTTTTAGTTTTTTATTTCCAATTTTGGTTTTCGTTTTTCTGTTTCTAATTTCAGTTTTTGTTTTTGATTCTGTTTTTAGTTTTCTGTTTTCGGTTTTCGGTTTCTGATTTCAAATTTCATTTTTGATTCGATTTTCTGATTTCATTTTTCTTTATTTTCGTTCTGCGATTTTTCGGTTTCATTTCTCGGTTTCTGAAATCTCGTTTCTGTTTTTATTTTCGTTTCTGATTTTCTGATTTCTTTATTTATTTAGTTTTTCTGATTTCGTGTTTCTCTTATTTCCAGGTAGTGATTATCGGTTCTCTTTTATTTCACAATCGTTGTATTTCATATTGATTGATTCTCTGATTATCGATTATCTGTTATCACATCTCATCTATTTTATTTATTCATTAAATATATTATTTCTGTTTTATATTGCTCTACTATATCTATTTCCTTTATATTAGTAGAACAGTTCTTTTTATACATCTGATTCCTTTTTTTATTACTGCCTTGTTTTTTTATATATATCAAATTTCCGGTGGTGTACGATTCATCGAGTAACCCTCAGTGCATTACAAGAAAATTCAGACGTAACTCGTCGAATTTTTATTTAATTTTTCTGATATTTTTAGGTTAATTTGTTTAGGTTCATTTCCATCCTTTCAAAGATAGATTAATCCAGTTTAATCTTTATTATCATCCTGACAATCTCTATTTCCTGGTTCATTACTCGGTTGAGTAGATTTTGTTTGAATTAGAAAGAGAATTAAGGCGAGTATCGTCAAGGTAAAATATCAGGTAAAAGCTTCCTTATTCTCACTTTTATTTAAAGACATACATGCTCGCACTTAGGTAGGAATAAGCATTGTTAATCTTGAGATAAGCATTGTTATTGTTTTATCGTGTATCAGTGTTACGTTTCAGGTGAAAGTCAACTGTCAAAGTCAACAGAAAGTCAGATTCACAGGCAGAAAGTCAAAGTCAAGCAGAAATAGTCAAAGTCAACAGCAGTAGTCAAAGTCAATAGAAACAGTCAAAGTCAACCATAGAAAGTCAAAGTCAACATCAACAGTCAAAGTCAAATCAGTAAATCAGGGGGTTATATTAATTTGTTTTATTTTTAATAAGTTTTTAAAATATTTCTCTTGTTACATCATTTGTTATAGTTTGCTCTAATTAGTTTAGTTTGTTTAAATAATTTCTTTACAGCTTTCTATTTTATAAGCGTAATTAAAGTAATAGGATAATTACACATATCATCACACTTTAGGTGGACTCTTGGTGAGTCGTAGTTACCCGTGAGGGTAAGGGGGAGATTCCTTAGGAATCGTAGTGAGTCAGGACGACTTTAGGGAGTTGACTAGATAGTCAACTCGAGGGATATTTATTCTTCACCTTGCAGGATCACTCGGACTCGAGGAGGAGCGACTTACCTGGTGCGTGCGTGGATTGGTGCCGAGACTCGGTGACTACAGAGGGGCAGGCCAACCTGAAAGAGAGTAGGGAGCGGCACGCGGAGCTCTGGGAGTCGGCCCGGGGGACGGGACGAGTGGACGGGTACCGGAGGACGGCGGCGGTTAGGTCACTAGCCGAGAGTGTGAGGGAGTCAGATCGAAAGATCGTGTAGAACTTTTTGATCTGTTAATCCCCGGCCAGCTAGTAGTTACTACTAGGGGATTAAAAAAAGGGTGAGGAGAGACTCTAGGGGGACTGTCTCCTCCCGGGACTCGGGCGCGGGGTCCGGAACCCCCGTCGAGTATAAAAAAAATCTGGCCTACGAGTGACGTAAGAAAGGTGAGAGATAATCAACGAATTGAAAAAAAATTAGAATAACATAAAGATTAAAAAGAAACTAATTCACCCCCCCCCTCTTAGTAATTTCACCATCTCATTAGGGAATTTCACTCGTGAGTTCATCCTATTCATCTGCTCCATCAATTGCGATATCACCCCAACAATCGAGTTTGATGTTGGTGCAATCTGTCATGGAGGTGGAGGGTAGGATGGTTGTGGTAAGACATACGTTGGCTGTCTCATATTCACATTAGGGCTGCGGTCGTGGATTTTGTTGCTAACTGGTGTTGTATGTTGGAGGATACATTTGCTTAGTATTCCTCCGAAATCCTATAGGTTGCAAAGGATTGTTATAAAATACATGGTTATTAAAATAATTGGAATATGCAGCCACATAATTTGATCTTTCTTGTTGGCTTGGACTTGCTTGTGGGCCTTACCTATGTTGGGTTCTGAGGTCGATAAACTTTCTAAAATTTTGATGAAAACATCGAATGTAGCGGAATACCTTGAACAAGATATTTAACAGGTGATCCTATCATATATTATGTATAATAAAACATACTTACAAGGTTCCCTTGGAGGAGTTCTTGAAGCTATTCAAGTGTCTAGCCTCTATCGATATCCACACGGTCTCTAGATGGTTGGATCTCCTCTTCAAAGCTCTTTAGCAAGATAGAAAGAGAAGAAAAGAGAGAATTCTTGCAAAGCTTACATGGGTACCTTGAGTTGTGGTCGTTCTCCCCCTATTTATAGACGTTTAGTATGTGGACTTTTCATAAAACCCCCATAATTATGTCTATATCTATCAACATCAATAGACCTTATGTGTGTGACCCTTTAGGTCCATATATCTCACTAGTTAATAACTCTATAAACCAAGTAACACCTTATTAGTCAACCTTACTTAATTATCCACATCAACATATAGATTAATTAATCAAGGATCAATTTAACCCAATCGATAGGTTGAGTTTCCAGCTTGTTGGGTGTAGGCATGGTTGTTCTATTTTATTCTTTTAAAACGAACAGAAAATTTGCACAAAAGAACCGCACAGGGCCTTGTTCTTTGGTATGTTCTTTTTGTGTGCAAAAATTAGAACAGTTTTTCACACAATTAGCACAAAATTTGCATAATTCGCACAATCCGAACAAAATTCCCACAATTTACAAAATCCGAACAAATTCGCACAATTCGAACAAAATTCGCACACTGTGCTGAATTTGAACAAATTCGCATAAATTTGCACAAAATTTCTATTGTTAATTTGTATTTATCATATATGTGATATATATGTATACTATAATATATTTGATATGTTCTTATTATATTCATTTGTTCTTATTAAATATGTATACTATAACTAATTGTTCCTATTATATTTATATCTTCTATACAGTATACTATAATTAATTTGTTCTTATTATATATATGATAGATATGTATACTAAAATATATATGATATGTTCAGATTGTGCGAATTTATGCGAATTAGTTATTAATGGCCTTAGCTACTGTATGTATTAATGATATATTCATTGTAATATACATTTGATATTAAAAATATAATTATAGTTATCTTTGTTCTCTTTTATTTCTGGAAAAAATTTGACATGGCCTCCCCTATTTGCATCAGTTTCTCGCTCCATCTTGTACTCTGCGTTGAGTTCATACGAAAACTAATTTCTTTTACCTTTGTTTACCATTCGCGGCGGTCACTAATGCATCGTTGTGTGAGGAGAGGTCCACTAGTTGATGCAAGATTAATATGAGAAATTATTGTTACTCATAAAAATTTAGAAACCTTTGTCATTAGACAGAAAGAAAGAGTAACAAAATCTAAATATTGGATGAATCGACATTAATGACCAATGGTCCATCATCATCATTATAACCATCGTTATCTTCCGCTCTCAAATCTTTGTTACTATACCATGACTTCAACGTCATCAGAACTTCAACGCTCTCTACTGTGAGCTTGGAACGTCTGTAGTTAATTACTCGGCGCCCTTCTAAGAAAAGTCGCTCACACGCAATGCTTGTCACTTAAACTACTAGAAACTCCTTTGCCACCAATGCTAATAAGGGGTATGAAACTTGACCTGTCATGGGGATTAAAAAACAAAAATTCAAGTTTTGAAGTAACATGTTTCTTAAGCACATTATATGATAATTAAATAGATACATGTCGTCTTCCACCAATGCAACACCTATGTACCCAATACTGTGGGGGCCGTCGCATATAAGTCAAGCTCCTCCATTGGACCAACTCTTTGTGGTAATTCAGATGGATCTAGCAATGCCTCCATCTCCGCTCGTAGAAACTCATGCCTCATGGATGCAACATAAATTTCAATGGACATATCCCGAAGGTCCCTGGTTAGTGAATATGACTCCATGATAGTTCGTACAGTAGACAGAATCCCGTTCTTTGAGCCAGGATCAATTAGGCGAAGCTTCATCGATGGATCAAGTAGAGAACCGATAGTAAAAGCCTCGTTTTGTGCAAGTATTGGCACATATTATTCTAGCTTCACCTTCATAGTACCACATACACTAGCTAAGGCGTTCCTTTGCCTAGTGGAGATAGACAGTCCAATTGGAAGCATAGATGAGTTTGAGATTTCTACTTTAATTCGCTCAAGATGCCTGATCAATCCTTTAATAATCAGTATGGCCTCATTTAAAGTCGGTGCCTTGCTCTGAATAGCAACATAGGTACCGTCCTTCAGTGGTTTCAATAAGAATACAAATTTTTGTACTAGGTCCCATTCCGCATCAAGTAGAGTAGGTTTTCTAAAAGCAGATGGCATCATCACATAGAGGACTATTCTCTTTTCAAAGCATTCATATAGCATTTTGTAAGTAGAGCTCCACCTGGTTGGGCAATCTAGTGGGATCCTCCTTGTATTGGGCATGTTTGACTATATACAATAAGAGAAATACTTATTTTCTTGCTTCGTCGATCCACGTATTGCTCTGACCACTTCTCTAAGGCGCTGAACAACATCTCCCAAGGAAATATCAGAAGGGACATTCGTCTTGCCACCATTCCCCACACCATCAAGGTTAGTGATGTCTACTCCATCGATGAAAAGTGATGTGGGCTTATCTTCGACGACATTCAGTCCATTAAACCCTGCCTGCATCACTAAGTTAATCACATGCGCCATACACAAGAAATGTCTTTTTACGCTGAAATGTGGATTCACTTGCCGCAACTCTCGCTCTAATATAGTTATCATTGTTGAATTATTCGAAGCATTATCTGTTGTAATAGCACAAACCTTTGTGCTCAAATTAAATTCTGCAAGAACCTCCAACACAACAGCACTCATGCACTCCCTAGTGTGTGATCCCTCCAACTGGCGTATACAAAGAACACATTCACACATTTTCCATTCCGTGTCCACCCAATGAGCAGTGAGACCAATGAATGAAATTTGATTATCAGACTCCAACAATCTAGAGTAATGGCCAGTCGATCAACACTCTCTAATCGATCACAAATGCTGGTCTTCAACTTCGCATAAAGGTTAAAAGCTTTTGCCTTCACGACCCTTGTCGATGTAAGGGATATCTCCTCCTGTGCGACCAATCGAAGCAATCGTATGAACTATTTTTTACTCACAATGTTCCATGGTGAGGCTGACTGGCAAATGAAGCGTACAAGCTCTTCTTTTGTGTCCTCTGTCATGCGACCGGTATAGTATTGTTTCGTATTCACTTTTTGCTCAAAGTAGTTAGCCACTGACGGTTGGCTTGGGAACCTGACTTCTTGTGCCCTCAACTCATTATACTCTTTATGATGCTCATTTTTCAAGTGTCGCCATAGGACCGTGCTGCAACTGAACTTATTTTTCTCTACAGTCACACCATAGATATTGCATCTAAAAACCTTTGGCTTGATTTGTGTGAAATGTATACATGCAACGCATTCATTCTTTCTCGACTCCTTTGTTTGGCTTTGGCCAAAACTTCCCTCAACCGATGACGACCTTTCATTGGCAGCAGATGTACGAGATAAAGGACATCTAGGCATCCTGCACTCCTCACATCAATAAAAACAAGTTCAGAAACTTACCGTATGAAGGGCGCTCGAGACGGCGGGCAGCCGTGCAACCACCTTCTATCCGGCCCGATTGGGGGCCTGCTCAGTGTTGCATGATGACGGATCATTTTCGTGCGTCGTTAAATCACAAACACGATGGTCAAACAAAATTCATAAAACCGAACTCACAAAGATAAGATATAAAAATCAAGTATTGTGTAAGTATCGGGTCGATCCACAGAGAGCAGGGTTGACTTTAATCACAGAGTTGACTTAGTCAAACATAGGTTTAAAAGGAGTTTTAAATAAGAGAAAACAAGATGTGATGAATAGAAATGATATTAATAGACCAAATAAGAAGTTTTAAGAATTGACATCTCGGATTTGACAGAGAAAAGTCAAAACTCAAAGTCAAATCGTTGACTTTGACCAACAGTCGGTGTTCTGTAAAATCAGAGAATCAAACAGAGTCAGAAGATTATGAAAATTAGATATTTGGAAACTAGAGAGAAAATGGAATTTACTGATATATAATTCGTGATTTTTGGATAAGAAATGGATTTACTATGAATTATTGAAAATCAAATATTAGAAAATCCCTGAAATGAACACCTTAGAGGAAACCTTCAAATTGACCGGTCAAATGAAATCCAAATCTTACAATTTATATGTTAATGGAAAGATAAGAACCAGAGGAATCTAAAGAGACCAAAATTATTGAATTATGATTTATAAATTGAAAGTAATTGACCCCGAAAGTCAACATTTGACTTCGGATGAAAGATGAATAGTCCTCGGTCAAACGTCAAATTGAAGGGTCAATTGAACTCGGAATTCGATGAATTTGCTATCCACAGAAAGCTGATGAAAATAGGAATCCAAAGAAACCAAAATCAAGTGATTTGGAATTATAATCAGAGAGATATCCTATTTTCAAAATTAGAAATTTTTTGGGACTAAAAATTGGAAAAAAAATTAAGAACACTATGAACTATTTTACAAAGTTAAAGATGATATTTTTATAGTTGGTTTGATTAATAGATTGATATAAGAGAAAGGAAATGTGCTAAGATTAACACATAAACCCTAAGTGTCGGTTAATTCGTCTAATCGTGACGTAGTCCTCATTATTCTACTGAAGCTTGCATTAGCGCCCAAGCTTGGCGTATATCACGGTAGAATAATGAACTGAATAAGCAAATAGAACTCGCATAGTATCAACCTTGCCCCCTATCCTCAGTCCTCATGAGGGATCTTAGTGGCAAGGCCCTCTAACTTTCTCAAGATCGATTCAACCGATGGTGATTAATTCTAAATACGTTAAGAAGATAAAACCTGATCCACCGGTGCTCCCTTGGCCTTTCGACACGAAACACTCTTGTCATGGAACAAGCGATCACAAAAGAGGATACGAAGAAGCAAGTCGGGTATCTAGATGCACTCGGTTCGTCATGTCGCACAATCCTAGATACCAGGCGAACACACAAGAACATAAGAAGAACAAACAATAACTAAACATACCAGATAGTTGATCCCTTGCAGCCTTGATCCCAATGGCCAACCTCCAAAAGGAGGCTAACTAGAAGATGAATTTTACATTAGAGATGAGGCCTATTTATAGATAAGTTTGTGTGAAATTGGTGGATCGTGGTCCACGACGCGGATTTCACTCCGTGTGATTTCAGCCGTCGGATCGCGCGAAATTGGTGGCTCGTGACGCAGATTTCACTCCGTGTAATTTTAGCCGTCAGGTCGCGCGTAATCGGTGGGATCGTGGCCCATGACGCGGATTCCACTCCGTGTGATTTCAGCCATCCAGTTGCGCGATTTAATCCTGACCGTCCGATTGGGCGATTTAATCCTGATCGTCCGATTGCACGATTTAATCCCGACCGTCTGATATCATTGTTCACGCCACGTAGGCACCACGTAGGCATCCATGTGGGCTTGCGTGGCCCCGCCATGTGTCTGCATCGTGCCACATCACCTCCGTGGGTCCGGCACGATTAACTAAATCCTGAAAAATCAAAATAAAATCCAGAAAATACTATAAAATTAAGAAATTCATAAATTCATTTGTATAACTCCTTTTTAACTCAAATTTTCTCCATTGGATCAGAAAATCCTTCATTTTTAATATCATGTCATCTAAAATATACTTTCAAAGAATAAATTAAGATGAATTAAAAATCCCTTACTCATTTCTTAAGCAATCTTCTTAATCACAATTTCATCTTGAAATTATCTTTCAAAACATGTACTAAAGTCAAAGTAATTTAAGAAAATAGATCAAATTCTATTAATTTTAACTTTGCAAAAGATTAATCATCAATCAAGCATAAAATTATCCCTAATTTATGCATAAATATCGACTTTAGTGAAATGACATACCAATGGAGAAAATTCCTAAAAAGTATGATAACATGCATCATATTCACATAAAATTAGCATGAATATGAGTTAATTAGGATAAGAAATTAAGTTATAAATGCATGTTATCACATGACCTGCCTTGATTATCTCTTATTGCAACTCGTGAGAGATTTTAGTGCTATCGGCCGAGTGAAAGAGAGAGAACTCAAAGGAGGGGAGAAGGGGAGAAGAGAAAAAGAGAGCATTGTGTGATTAATTTATATGTGCAAAATTCGCTCAAATTTGCACAAAATGAAACGCACACGGGTGTGTGCGATATTCTGTGCGAATTTGAAAATGTTATGTTCTGAAAAGAGAATAGAACGCACAAATTGCACCAATTCGCACAAAGCGAACAGAACGACCATGTCTAGTTGGGTGCCAAGATACCTGGCGTACTCTAGGATATATGGATTATGCAAGAACTTATTTATAAAACCTTTCTATCATCAATTTTCATGTATGTATAATCATTCATCCACATGAGACTCATGAATGACTTAGGGTATGGTCAACTGTCAAACCCTAATCGGTCACTCAAGTTAGTATTGATGTGAGTAGGGAATCATCGGGAACTCCTCCAATATTTCTACAATCTTGGCCAAGGATTTTATTGCATCTTATTCCTTGAGTCAATCTCTTCAAATACCAAGGGCAGATGATTCTACCTTGATCACACAATCATCTTTGTGGACTTCATGTCGCATCAAATATATGATATTTTAGATACCCCATGGCTAGGGATTCATAAGTCATGCTCAAAACACGGTCATCCATCCACAAGATGTCTCTGGTATCTCAAGTTAAAGGACCATATACACAACCATGACATGAATAAACTTGATTGACTCTTAGGTATAATTACTATTCATAGATTCATATTGATTAATTTAGTATCTCTTTCTCCAAAGAGCACTCACTATTTATCCTAAGTGTCTCCACATCGATGGCTACAAGATCAATCATACTCATCATATGAGTCGGATCAGATAATGATATTCTTTCTAGATAATTCGATATCCCTCTCGAATATCTCACGAACAAGAATGTTTAGAACACATGTTTAAATAATTATGGTCATTGTAGTATGATCTCATTATAATTCACTTAGTCATTGCATATGCTCATGGACTTTATTGCAAACATCACACATAAATGATAATGAATAAATTTCATTTCAATGAACATAAATGAGACACATGGAAGTGTGATTGGCTTATAGGGCACATAATATCCATCAGCCTAAACATGCTTCACCCTTTCACTGCCATGATTGGGCAGTCTAGTTTCACGTGATCGAGCCTTGAGCAATCGATCGATAACAATGCGTCTTGCCACGTCACATGCATGAGTCCTTCATAACCATTTTAGATGTTGCCTCGACCAAGTAGAAGGTTCTGAACCTCTGCAATCTTCTTGATCCTTTCTAGGAGCATGCTCATTTCAACTACCTTGGCGTCAATCAATTGTCCTTTCTACGAGACACCTTGTTCGAATGACTTTAGCGCATTATGGTCGTTGTTCTCTACCACCATCTCAATTAATTCCATTGCATCATCCTTATATTTACGCATGAAGGCACTGTCGCTAGATGCATCTTAAAGATTGCTATCTTGTAGGCCTATCATAAAATATCTACATATGTTCATGGTTAGATATACAATGGTGAGGGCACTCCCTACTGAAGTCTCTAAGTTTCTCATAGGCTTCATGAAATTTTTCACTCGCCCCTTGAGTAAACTCATGGATAGCTTTCCTAATGGATGTGGTTTTACCTACAAACTAGTATTTTTCTTAGAAATTCTTCTTCCATCTCAGCCCAAGAAGGGAACTCTTTTCCTAATTTTAAAAACCAATCATTTACTCTATATCTAAGTGTAGCAGGAAAGAGTTTCATTTTTTATTACATCTCTTAGGATAATATGAATTTGATGAATTTCTCACACTTGGCTATGCTCGTTTACATGTTGATAGAGATCCTCGAAAGGCTTACCTTGGAAAGCAGGTAGCATACTCATTACATGAGAATCTATTCTATAATTCTCACCTCTATTAAGGGGTGTGTGTATGATAACATGCATATTTAACTCTTATTTCATCATAATTAACTGGTATTAATGCATAATTTCAGTCTATATGTTGCATGCTATCATATAGAAATGACATTTTCTTCAATTTAAGGCTAAATCGCTTAATTTTATATCAATTGAGCATTCTTATGAGTTTTAGGTGTGTTTGATCCTTTCAAGGTCAAATCACTTATGTTTGATCTTAGAAGTTTATTTTAAATATTTTTGGATTTCAGTGAATGCATGGAGGTTTAAAGAAAATAAGAGTAAATGAGGGATTAATTAGGAATTAATTCACTCATAATTCAATTTTTGTCTAATGATTTATTTCAGGGCATAGATTTGAAGAGGATAACATTCTTGATCCAATGAAGACAATTTCATGCAAAAAGGAGTTCTAGAAATGAAGTTATGAATTTTTTAAGATTAACCATTTTTCTGGATTTTTCATGAATTTTCTGAATTTTTAGAAATAAAAGAGGGGATTTATTAATTCGCAAAAAAAGGTTAATGAAAGCGCAGGACCCACGCGGTGCTGACGTGGCAACGCGACACGTGGCAGTGCCACCTGAGCAAACATGGATCCATGTGGGTTCCTACGTGGCGCGGAGGATTAATCATACTAAGCTTATTAAGCCCAAGAGAGTGAACTAGGGAGGGGGACGTACTAGGCCCAATGGGCGACACAAAGCGATACATCTCTTTCCCGTTATATAGGCGATAATCTCTGTTTATTTCTTGCGTGTGGGACTAAGTGTTTTTGTAAGTGGGAAGGCGACATGGCAACGCGTGAAGCGTTGGATTAAAGTGTGGGAAACAACGCGCATTGATCTCATGGATTTCGGTCCACCAGATTGGATCAAATGCATGTGCTTAATTCAGAGCCGTTGATCGCATTAGTGAAATCCAACGGCTGTGACAAATTGTGGAATGACACGCGGCTGCCTGTGGACGCTCCGATGAATATCGAACGGTGGAAATGAAGGAGAACTAGAGCTTGCATTGTGGGATCGTGATCCACTTATCGCACGCGACGTGACATCATCGTGGCCATTCAAGCCTCCTTAAGCAAAACAAATGGCCAAGATTTATCGCGATTAAATCTTCTATTAATCAATGTTCTCTCTTCTAAAAATATTCAACTCTTGATTAAACGTGAAGAAATTAAGCATTTTTGGAGGAAAATCTTGAGTTCTTGGTGATTCTCTTGCGCTCTAGACTCAATCGCGCATGGATTGAGACCAGTTAATCACGAATCATTGTGAGAAATCGTTTGGAAATCGCCCCTTGAACACCGAAATTACGACTAAGAAGAAATCAGAGAAATTCTTAGCAGTCAAAGCAATTTGAGGCTCAATCTTCACATCAATCGGGGTAGTAGTGTGATTCCTTCGTAATCTTCACAATTTAGATAGTTTAGATTAGATTTAGATAGGCAATTAGAGTGTAGGAATTGGAAATTTGCCATTTCGCTCAAATTTCATCATGGATTTTTTTTTCTTGATTTTTGAACAAGGATTTCTCCCTGATCTTAAGTCTAATTCAAATGAATTTGGTTTCATTGGATTCCTTGTTCAATTAGCTTTTTGTGGATATCTAATTCGTAAATTTTCATCGAGATTGGACCCTTCGATTTGTCGTTTGACCAAATACTATTCATAATCAATCCAAATTTGGGCGTTGACTTTTGGGGGCAATTATTACAAATATAGAAGGAAAAATTTGCTCATAGGTGATTTGTTAGATTTGGATATCATTTGATTATTCAATTTGAGGATTTTGACTGAAACCTTGATTTCGGTGATTTTTTGTTTATTTATTTTGGAAAAATAATAGTAAATCCAATTCTTCTCTAAAAATCATGATTTTTGTATCAAAATTTTCCTTTTTCTCTCTTGATTCTAAAAGTAAAATTTTCATAATATTTTCTCACTTTTTCCTCTCTGATTTTGTAAAAAGTGGAAGTCAGTGCTTTGATCTTTACTTTTGACTTTTCTTCTCCAAATATTTTTCAAAATTCTTAAAATATCTTCTCTCATTTATTATTTCTATTTCTATTGATAATATATTATTTTCATTTCTTAAAAAACCTAATTAGACTTAAGTTTGACCAAGTTAATTCTTTCGGTAAAAATCAATTGTACTCTATGTGGTTCGACCCGATCTCATCGCTGCACTTGATTTCTAATTTTTAAATCATCGTGAGTTCAGAATAAATTTTGTTTGATCAACGATCGTGTGTTTCAACGACCACACTAGATCGTTCTATCAATGTACATGAGTGATAGGCCTCTTGAGGACAAGTCTGGAGTAATCTCTTAAGCACCTCCTAACATTTCTATAGTTCGGTGAATTTGAGGGGCATTCAAAGAGATCTATGTGTACAAGGTTGTTCCTCGTTCTTCAAGTGGGTTGTCATCACATGGAGGGGTGGACCGAATATATGCATGTATATATAGTATAATTATAATATAATTATCAAATAATGACAAACAATCATACCTAGTGTGGGTATTCGTGAGAGTTACACTCTCTTAGCACGAGTTTGAAAAAGTGATTGTCCATAATCTGTAGAGAATAGAAAATTACTCGCTCTTGTTGAATTAAGGATCTCAAAGATGGATTTCTACTTTGGATCGCTCAGTGTAAGATCGATGCGAGTTAAAATCAAGAAAGAAAATGAAAAATCCAAGTTTGATAGAGTTAAAATTATCTAATTTTCTTAAAAATGTCGAATTCCCATTTGAAAATGCAAGATTGTGTGGCCCTTGAAAACATACGTTCACACGTCAAAAGAATTTATATACTCATTAATTTGAGGATTTAATCACGAATTAATTAGCATAATGGAGAGAAAGGATCAAATTCACAGAGAATTAGGAATTTTTTGGGATGTTTTTAAACTTTGATCAAATTAGGAAAATTTATATTTTTACAAAGATGACTCCAAGATGAATCCACAGAATTAAAAATCACTCAATTTGGATTAGTATCTACAGAAAATTCAAAGAGTGAAATAAATACAGAAAAATCGATTGGGAAGAGAGAGAAAACTATCAAAATTCCTAAAATTAACCTAATCTACTGATCGAAATGAAAATATAATGGTTGAAGATGTACGATTAGGAATAAAACACGTAATCTAAGCTAAAATTGCACTTAAAATGTCTTATCAATCATCACATCACAGCTTTTCATTTTACATTTCATAGAATGAAAATTCGAAGTTCAATCGACGAATTCTTCCCATTCCCTCAATGAAATCTTGATTTCATAGACTCCTTGGACGTAGAAATGAGTCTAAAAGAGAATCGAAATAAGAGATTCAAGGATTATACTATCCAAAAGGTTTGATCAATTGAAAATTTGGGAATAAGTACACCATTCAAAGAGAGGGGGTATAAATAAGTTAAACTGGGGTGTGGCCGTTGGATTTGACTATTGATATTCGATTAAAAGCTTAGATGAAATGGTAGGATGCGAATAAATACCATTAAATTACATCCATATGATCAAACATAACCTACCACAAATTAAATAACCTACCATTTTATGCATTTTAATTTAAGAAATAACCAAAGAATAAATTTCTAACTAAAAAATGCTCTCATTTTCTTTGGAAAATAAAAATATAAAAATAAATGAGTGTGTATAAAGATATTTTCTCTTATTATTTGCAATTAAAATTGAATTATAATCTCAAATATCAATGCAGATAATCTACTTTAAAATTTGAACTTGATTGTATATGATTATCCCTAAAAATCATTCATTTTGAGATATATAATTTAAATTGTATAAAATGATGAATATGCATTCAAAGTATGATAGCGCGCATTAAAATGAAATGTTTTGTGCCTTAATTTGCATTAATAATCATGTAATTATAAGAATAAGTTATATGTTATTACTAATACGCGTTAAACATGTGCCACATGTATGCCAAGTATGCACCACATGGCATGAACATATGCCACCACTTGGTGACATGCAAGCGCACATGTCACATCATCAGCCACGTTGACGCACACGTAAAAAATCAATTTGATGTTATTGCTTGCTAGGTTCTAAGGTCGATAAGCTTTCCAAAATTTTGATCAAAACATCAACTGCAGTAGAATACATTGAATAAGATATTCAAAACATCGAGTCACTAAAAATAGATGATCCTATCATCTAGTATGTATAAGAAAATATACTTACAGGGTTCACTTGATGGAGTTCTTGAAGTTATTCGAGTGTCTAGCGTCTAGTGTTATCCACGTGGTCTCTAGATGCTTCGATCTCCTCTTGAAACCTCTTCACCAAGAGAGAAAAAGGAAGAAAGGAGAAAACTTTCCACACAGCTTACATGGGCACCTTGAGTTGTAGTTGTTCTCCCCCTATTTATAGACATTTGGTATGTGGATTTTCATAAAACCCCCATAATTATGTCTATATCTACCAACATCCATAGACCTTATGTATGTGACCCTCTATGTTCATATATCTCACTAGTTAATAACTCTATAGGCCTAAGAACACTGTATTGGTCAACCTTAATTAATTATCCACATCAATATATAAATTAAATAATCAAGGATTGATTTAACCCAATTGATCAGTTAAGTTGCAATCCATTGGGTGCAAAGGTACACCACATACTGTAGGAGATATGGAGTATGTAAGAACTCCCTTATGGAACCTTTCTGTCATCGGTTGCCTTGTACGTATAATCCTTCATCCATACAAGAATGACTTAGGGTATGGTCAAATCCTGAATGACTTAGGGTATGGTCAAATCCTAATTGGTCACTCAAGTTAGTACTAATGGGAGTAGGAAATCATTGGGAACTCCTTTTCCAATATCTTCACTACTTTGGCCAAGGACTTCATCACATCTCATTCCTTGTGTCAATCCCCTCAAATATCGAGGGAAGATGACCCATCTTGACCACACAATCATCTTCGAGGACTTTATTCCATATCAAATATATTATGTTTTAGAGATCCTATGACTAGGGATTCATAAGTCATCAAAACACGGTCATCCATCCACAAGATGTCTTTGGTGTCTAAAGTAAAAGGACCACATACAAAATCATGACATGAATCAACTTGATTGAAATTTAGGTATAATTACTATTCACAAATTTATATCAATCAATTCAATGAACTCTTTCTCCAAAGAGCACTCACTATCTATCCTTAGTGTCTACACATTGATGGCTCTAGGATCATCCATACTCATCATATGAGTCAGATCAGATAGTGCTATTCTTTCCAGATAGTTTGATGTCCCTCTCGAATATCCCACGAATAGGAATGATTAGAACATATATTTGAAGACCAGTGATCACTATATTATGATCTCATCATAATTCACTTAGTCATTTCATATGCTCATGGACTTCATTAAAAATGTCACACATGAATGACAATGAATAAATTTCATTTTAATGAACATAGATGAGATATATGAAAGTGTGATTGACTTATAGGCCACATAATATCCATCATTGCCTAAGCAATAGGTCTTGCAACCGAGGCCTCTAATATTTATAATAGAAAAAAGAATATTGACGATGACATATCTCACGCAAATTTGCAAATAGATGTTGGGTATCACTAGAACCTAGCCTCCTATAGATCACTGGTCAAAAGATTTGGGAGTGACCTATGTGATAATAAAAAGAATTATTCTTGATATTATTTAAAAATTAAAATTTGTCATCCTCACTTGTCCCTCCTTGATTGTGTGGACATTGATTCACAAGCTCAGTGAGGAGAGTCAAGCTGCCAAGTGCATGCATTAGACTCTTCGAGACAATGATAGATTGAGGTTTGAGAGTCATAATCACTAGGTTAGTCATTTTCTTGCCCATTCACCAAAAGAGAAAGCAAAGAATCTCAAGGATCTATGCTAGCTACACCCCTTGAAGCTCTTGAGAAGAGAGAGATTGGAGAGCTTATGAGCAAGAACTAGAAGAGAAAATTCTCTATTCCTTGATTCAAAAATAATAAAAGGGACTACATTTATGGGATAACACAGATAAGAGGGACAACAAAATAGGAGAAAAAATAGCATAATTTGGGACCATATCCTCATGTGTAATTATACATACAAGGAACTAAAGAATAGTGGTGTGATAGAGAAAAAAATTTGGAGCACAATCAAAGCTCCCATTTCAGCCGTATGATTGGAGCACATTAGGGTGAAATCTAGTGACAAGCCAGTTTGTGAGGTCATGAAAAGCACATTATCAGGTGTAAAACAAGTCCAATCTCATTTAGTTGATGATTAATTTAATTATAATTAGTGAATAAGGGTTGGATTTGAAATGAAATGGGGCAAGAATTTAGGGAATAATATATATCTAGATCATACATAGAAAAATCTTTCCAATGAATTAAAATAAAACAAATGAGAGTGACATCAAAGGACAAATCAAAGAGAGAATTTATAAATGTAAAATCATGTGTGCACAGACAAAAATATATGAGAATGGAAAAAAATATTTCTCTACTCTTATAAATTAAAAATCTAAGGTTAAATGACCATAGATAAGAAAAAAAATATGCCCCATTTTTTCTGATTTAAATCCACAATGAAATTGTTCAAATTAATTTTTTAATCAAGGGCTTTTCATTATGAGATTCCTAGATAAAATTTGATATTCAGGTGACAAATTGATGTGGGACAAAATAGGAGAATCAAAATTGATGTGGTGTCCCCACCACAAAGTACTCTCAAATTTCCCATCAAAAATCATCAAAACTTATGATAATCGGATGCCAAAATGAGCTAGGAAAAAAATTTATGAGGAAAGTCATGGAAAATTTTGTTGAAAGTTTCAATCTATTGAGATCTCTCCAAGAATATTTTTCAAGAAGACAGAAAGTTATATAAAAAATTATGCCTCATCATCATATCAAGGTGCCTCTTGATCATGATGTTCTTGATCATGTCACGTCACCATGTTAAGCTTAAATTTTAACCATTGATTCATCTTTAAATGTTTAGATGATGCCATGATGGCGTGATTTTTGAATCACTTCTTAATATGATTTTTGAATCATTAAGTGATGGTGAAGGACTCAACTTCACAATGTTTTGCATGATACAATGCTCTAGAAAATATCTAAAATATACCATTTCACCTAAAACAAAAATATGGAAAGGGATATAAGTTTAAACTTAATAAAAAAATAAGCCTTAATGCATGTCACACGAGCACCACATGTGTGTGCTTCAGAAAATGGCGTGCTATTGCAATTATAGATCCTTGAAACTGCCATGTTCATGAATTACAGCATAGATGGAAAAAAATCTAGGTGACATGTTACCCTTATAGAACTTTAAAAACCATTTTTAAGGCTTTTCAAAATTGAAACAAAATCTAATTTTTTTTATAAATCCTTGAAACTTAAGAATATTCATATCTTTCAAAATATAAATTCTTTTTCCACTCAAATTTTCTTCATTGGATCATAAATTCAATTAACTACTAGTTTATGCCATTAAATTTAAGAAATAATGAGAGGATAAAATATTTACGCCTAAAAAATTGCTAATTTCACACAAGAAATTCAAACTAGATCAATTTTAAAGTTGATTATAAATTAAATCCTTTATCCTTCTATTTCATATTATTAATTAGATTCATAGAGATGCTAAAATATCAAAATATCAATGAATTAGGAAATTACAGTGTAGATGTTTTTTTTGAAGAGTCAAAATTATGAATATAGAAAAATTAGCCTCAAATAGTACATTTTCAGATGTTAAGATAAATAGGATTTATAAAATCGATTAAAAATGAGATAACATGAATCACATATGTATGAAATGCACATTTAAATCTAATAATAAACATGTAATTGTGAGCAAAAATTGCATGCTATCACGCAACGTTCACCCCTTTTAAGCTTGACACTGTTTTCTCACATTAGTCACACCAATTTTTTACATAATTTATCAAGAATTTTCTCCCGAGTGATTGGTGAAAATATTCATGCTTTTCTCATCCCATTTAATTTTTCTCACCATGACTTCTCCGAAGAGACAAGATTGATTTTCATGAATTAAACTGTCTTTATCACCATGACTTGAATTGACGTGTAGATCTAACTTCACATGAGTGATTATCATTCTTGTCATGGCTTCACGTACCAAAATATGTGAGAAAGGTATGTTGCCATGGCTACATGTACCAAAAGGCAAGAGCACTTGACCCACATTGGCATCAAAACCTAGACACCTATAAGAATAAGCTTTATACTATTTTTAATTGCAAATTTAATAGTCCAAACTTCTAAATATCATCATCATAAATAGTCCAAACTTAAAAATCTTGAATTCCTTTATTTACCTAGCTCATATAATTTTCTATCTTATTATTGTTGTTGTTCAAATCTATTCTCAAATCCTAATCATCCACAAATGACAAATATATATATATTTGACATTTTCCATTTTTACTAAAAAGTAATTTTCTTTTATTCACCTAGATCATAAAATTTTGTTATTTATTCATTCTATTACTATTTTCTTATCGGTTTCAAAAATTCCATTTGACTCATCTAATTTTTATTGGGCATATGAAGAAAAAGAGGGAGACCTAGAGTTTCTCTATCTCTCTTGATAACTCCTCGCTTTCTCTCTCTATCTCTCTCATGACAAAAAAATCTTTCTCTTGGTTCTTGCGATCATACCTCACTCTCCAATCAAAAAAAGGAGCTGACACATACAACCCAACGTAAATCTTGGTATCTCTAGTGAGCGCACACATTTCTTGAAATCTCTACAAAAACACTCTCTCTTGACAGTTCATTTCATAATGATTTCAAGAACTTTGAATCTCTAGTTGGGTTATGGACCAACGTCTCCATTATCATGATCCTCAGATGCAAGAAAGACCAAGCTCCAAAATCAAAGTTCATAGAATAGTCTTGAGGTGTTTTATGATGATGTATTAATCCATGATTTGTTTTTTTTCATTTCTATTTCTTTTATCAAGGTGCTCAAATATAGTTGTTGTTCGAGATTATTTTTCTTCATGACTTGTTCTATTTGAGATTGGAGCTCCAATCTATACCTAGATAAATCCATATACATTTTTGAGACTTGTATCAACCAAGAGGTTAACTTTAAAAGATCCTAAATTGCTCTCCATCAATTTATATTTATTTCTGGATTCGGAGTTCATTCTCAAGTAGGTTTAAATAAAAAAATCTAGGTTAGTTCTCTAACGAATCATATCCCACAATAGTTTGATGTTCTCATCACTTCTCAAGCTGGTCTAAATAAAAAAATTGTGCACGTTCTGTAATTAATAAGATCTCAGGCTACTTAGATATTCGCATCAATTCTCAAGTTGGTTTGCATCAAAAGATAATCTCAATTTAGTTCAATTAAATTTCAGACTTTGGGTGATCTCAATTCCTATTTTGTTTTCTAGGTCTAGTTTTGAGAAACCTTTTTAGGCCTATTAATTATTCATCTTTAAGGCATATATTTATTTTTTTCATTGTTAGGTCAATCCTATGATTAGATTTTAGGAGGCTTTAAGGTCAATTCCTAAGAGATCTCTAGGGGTTTACTAAACTAAAGTTCTATTTTTAAATCAAAATTCTCTTAAGTGGATTAGATTAGAATATGATTGGGTCTAATATTAGGTTTCAGTCTAGAACTAATTAGATTTTATTTTAGCTTTGGCTTTAAATTTTATTTTTAGCTTTTTTTGTTGTTCTTGGTAGAGTCTATGTCTAATTTCAATCAGATTATTGGCCTTATTACATTAGATTTCAGTTGTACTTTAACCATCCTTTTAAGTAAAACTTTTGATTAGTTTTTGGGGCTAATTATAGGGATTCTTAAAAGTCTCACCGAAGGGTGATTATTGTCTGATTGTCAAGTCTGATTTTGAACTCATTTCAAACCAAATTTCAAATTTACTCTTTCAGCATTTTAGGTCTGATCACCTTTGGTTTTTGAGTTTACTTTAGAGGGAGTTTAAGAGTAACCTAAAGGGTTTTTATTCTATTTAGAGGTTTTTTAGAAAATAATTTTCAGACGATATATATAGCTTGGGGGTGTGTGTGTGTATGTATGTGTATCTAATTGTGCATATTTATATGTATAGCAGACTATATATAAATTTATATTTTGATAATGATATATATGTATATATATTTCAAATGATATATAAATTTTTATTTATATTTTGACATATATATGTTAATTTTTGGTACATATCTAATTCTACATATATAGAAAATTATCATATAGTTAGAAATTGTTATATATATATATATATATATATATATAAACGTTAAGGAAGGCCTATTGAAGACCAACTAACAAGCTATTGAAGGCCATTTAATAGTCCCATTGAAGGGCTAATCGAAGATTCTCTAGAAGCTTGATGACAAACCCATGGTTTTTTTGGTCTTCTCGTCGGAACACACGGGCGTACTCCTTGCTTTTGGGGACATTGATCCGAAGCTCGAGTACGGTCCGTGCGCCATTTTTCTTCTCTACTATGACGAATCAATTGATTTAATGTAGGCATTCTTTCAGAACCTTCGGATAGCCTTCGGAACCTTCCCCCCTTTGCCCTCAAGTATAACTAAGAGAACTTTATATATTATATATTTTTAGAAAGTCAACTAATTGATGGATTTATGTGGCCTTTAACCCAATCACACTTCTATGTATCTCATTTATATTCATTGAAATAAAACTTATTCATGGTCATTTTTGTGTGATGTTTACAATGAAGTCTATGACCATACACAATGACTAAGTAAATTATCATGATATTATACTATAGTGATCACTATTCTTTATAAATATGTTCTAAACATTCGAATTCGTGGGATATTTAAGGAC